>CAESWR010000511.1:1406198-1436661 GCA_903171835.1 Mullus surmuletus | reverse complement strand
TTTTTTTTTTGGCTTCCCAGATCATAAGTTATCTGCCATGGTTGCTGCAACAAACAGTTTAAAGATTTCCGTGTCATTTATTCCCCAATTGCCACAACGCATAAATAGCTCAATTTAAATGGGACGTTTTCTCTGGGCTCTCCGGATCTAATTAGGGGACCATGCTGTCCGAGCTGTTATTAACCTGCTTGCTCTGCTTTATAGTGACACCACATTCGAGATTCGTCTATTTATAGTCCCGGCAGATTTGCCTCAGATGTCCCACTGCTTTGTTGATGTCTAAGGTGCACACCATCGCCACTTTGCTGCAGCTTATTAAAGCTGTGACTTGCCAAAAACGGGTCTTGTGGCGTTTATTTTCCCTTTCGTCGGTCCACTTGAGTGTGCGGAAAATGCCTGGTCGGCTGGTGTTCATATTGTGGCGAGGGATCTTGAGGCTGAGTGCTGTAATCTAGTAATCGGAAGGGTTATTGGTTGAAGCGCCGCGGGAGACTATGTGGCACCGTCCTTGAGCAAGAAGACATTGAGCCTGTTAATTGCTTCTTTTTACTTTTACAAGCAAGTTGGAACCATAGCCAGTGCTAACAGCGCATGAATGGCAGTTGTAATATTCGTTGCGTGAAATCTAAGCAGGTATTGATGAAGTGGTACATTGGTGCAGCCCCCTCAACCGTTAAAACCTGCCATCCACAAGAGAAAGCAACATGTTCGTTGTGCGCTGATTGACTTTTTTCAGCAATACCCCTTTCAGCAAGCAAAGCAAGGTTTGATTGTGCTGAAGAATGTTAAGTACTGGGCGAGAAATGGCATGTCATGTTGAAGCTTTTGCCCAGCGGTTAAAAAAATGTTGTTTTTTTTGTCCTTCTCGGTTTGGAACATTAGAGTTTCTCTGTTTTTGTTTGTCTTGTGGAGGCAGAATGGATCTGTTCTCCTGTCCTAATTCGTCTCCATCTCAGGGCACAAACATGGTTTGAATCAAATTGAGTGAATGGGGTCGAGTGCCTACATATGACCACTGGGAGAGAGAAAGTCCATCAGGCTCTGTAACAGCCATTTACCTCCACGCGGTGCTCGTCCTCTCTGATCAATCGGCAGAGCGTCTGTAGATTGCCTTTAATGGAGAGAGGGGGTGGGGTTGCAAAGTCTCCGAGTGTGTTTGTGCGTAGAGAGGAGGTGGGTCCACTTTGATTGGATCCATCAGAGAGCAGAGATATAAAAGTTGTGCGTGGAGTGCTTGAGCTGGAGTTTAAATATTTCAGCTCTCATCGGCATAGGATGATCGTGCTGCTGAGCAAATTAAAGCACTCTACCCTACAACATCAGGAGATTTGGCAGCTTTGGAGACTGAAATTTTAATTGGTTGGTGTGCGAGAATTTGCGGTTACGAAGTGCAATTCTCATGACGGTGGCCGTCCAGGAGAGAGATAAACAAATGCAGCAAATAGGGGGGAAAAAAGCAAAAAATATAGTGAAATATCAGACTTAGCTGTTGTGTGAGTGCAGCTAATGATGGCTTTTATTCTAAAGTACCCGTTTGAATCTTGAAAATAAAAACAAAAAAGGCTTATCATGTCTGATTTGATGCTTTCCTATTATTGTTTTGCCCAAAGATGATTTTTTTCGCGTGCCTCTTGCATCAAGTGACTTGCATAACAAAGCGCCGCATCAAAACACCATTTGAAAAGAGAAAGTTTGGCATTTCTGCTTGTAAAACAACAAAACACTCGCTGACAGCAGAATGGCTGCTGAGCATTGTGTGTTGATTGAATGATGGGTCAGCTGTGTAGCTCTCAAACTGGATTCTTAGTTGTCTCATAAAAACAGCTTATATTCCTTATAGTGGGGCCATATTTTTTTCCTCCCTCTGAGCTTAAAATTGCAGTTTGTGGATTTCAAAACCAAATGACTTTTATTGGGTCTCCTGCGATTTGCGTCAGTACTCCAGCAAAACAATTTGTCATATTTAGACCATTGTGCACTCGGGTCAAAGTTCACAAAATGAATACGCCTTTTGCTGAAATTGCAGTCGATTATTCCTCAAAAGCATGTCCTTAGTTTACTGCGGTCCTGAGCTTTAAATGTCCTTAAATCCACAATGCTTAGCAATCTGCCAGTCTTCAGTAATCCATATTTGTGGACAGCGTAATGGGAAGATTTTAGCATTGACACTCCAGCACAACAGCCCTCCACTTTATAAAGGTCTTGATGGGTAAACAGTATAGATCTTTTAGTATTTTCAAGATGCTTTTTACTGCTTTTTTATTATTTTTTTTAGCTGTTCCCTTTTGTTAGTCGCTATGACTCCAGCGCACCATCTGCTGTGCTGTTGTTTAAGACTGTTGGTGTCATAACTTGATTGTTTCTTTGCCTCTCCACTCATGTTAAATCTATGTGGGATTCTATTGTCAGCTAATGACTGTAGTTTATTCCTTGTATGTGCCGGGCAGAAATCCAATTTGCCTTGGTCTAATTGTTTAGTTAATGCATCACAAAAGCATCGTCTTAATTTTGAGCTGCAATCTATTCAGGCAGAAGAAGAACATAAGCACGTGTGGAAGATCTGTGTGAGGATCAGCAGAGCTGGCACCGGTAGCTGTTCAACCTGCCATCGAGCACAGAATAGCTAAGAGCTCAGGAGCCTCGAGGCAACAACCCGGGGGGTGGGGTGGGCTGGGGGCTCCAACAATATCACTGCCGCAGCTCTTCATTTCTAATCACTTTCATGATAAGCAACCACGCAGGCAAGCTTGAAATTGGAGCTAAGGACCCTGCAAGAACAAGTTCAGGAGCAACGTGAAAGATGAAGTGAGCCATCAGCTTTATTCTGCATTTGCTGCGTACCGGCAGCGTGTGTGTGTGTGACGGGATTGTGGCTGCAGTGCTGCTGTGTTAAACCCTGCTGACAGTCCCTTTGAGCTGAGGAGAAAAGAGAAGCAGTTTGAGGAAGCTGGATTAGGCAGTTCACCAGGGAGTTGGGGTACAACTTTTCTACATTTTCACATCGACTCTCAAAGATATATAATGAAGACTTCAGTCTCCTAAATATGTCTCTGCGCTCTCTATAATCTATAATCCCATGGGTGTTGGAGTTGGCTAAAACCAATATTGGACGCGTGCATTCTACACTTAACAGTGTGATGATTTAACACATTGAATGCACCGTAGGCGTTGCAGTTTCTGGCCTCATTTGTCCCACAACACGCTTTCCACACACTTTGAAAGAAATTTTGTAGGGTTCCACATTGGCGATGATGAAACACTCAGTGCTCAAGTTACAGTTTCTTGGCTGGCTGTCTTGACTGAATGAAAGCTTCCAAGACCAAGTAAGGCCGGCTCAAAAAACACTTAAATTGTAGTAATTTTGTCAGTAAATGATTTGGGCCATGCTGGTACGTTCGTGTTGAAGTGAGCTCTGTAGATTTTGGATGATCGTTGAGTGGCAATTGTTTGATTGATGTATGTGGTTCGGGAAGCTAAAATGATTATGTATGACGGTAATGCTAAATGCCTTCCATCAGTGGCAAAGTATCTTTTATACCAAACACCTCAGTTGCCTTGGTTCTTACAGATATTCCCTGGTCTGGGCATCTGAAAACCTTTGTGGATGTTCTGTCATCATTGACAGCTGTTTTTGACTGACTGACAAACCTTTACAACTCCAAAATAAGACAGCAGCATCCCACCTAGCCTGCGGGACTTGTGCTTGTGCTAGTGTTTTAGTAATGAGATGACTCTAAGAACAGGCACGGTTGTCACAAAAATGTGCAGACACGCACTTGTAGCCGTGTCTACCCGCACCGTCCCGCTCCGGCGTGCGGCGGGGAAGAGAAGGGAGCCGCTGTGGGTGAACAGTCGTCAAAATATCGCACCTACGTGGCAATGTGGCATCCCCGGAGACCGAGTGAAGGGGAGTTTTTGTTTTAGTGGTGGCATTTTTCTCACTCGCGCAGGCAATACCGAGAGATGCAATTGAAAGTAGTACAACTTGTGCTATGATGGATTACCAGAGGGATTTAGGACACAGCTGATGTACATCACAGAAGTTACCTGTGTCCACTGCTGTTTCAGAGATTGTATTACAATACTTCTTCGGCCGCAGCCATGGATGATAGATTGACTCACTAAATCCGAATTTTATGCCCTGCATGAGTGTATGGATTTAGTTGTTTCCCTGTTTAAATATGAGAATCTGCTTTTGCCCTCGCTGTGGATTTATTTTTGCGTAACCCAAATATATTGCAGGAAATATCCTGACATTTATTAGAGTTTTGCTGCTCTCCTAATGATATATGTGGCTATGAAACAGTTGACCCTCTTGGCTGGAATCTGTTTTCCCAAACATTGATATGTTGAACATTTCTCCCATGGAGCGCGTAGAGAAAGCTCAGACCCTGGTTCAGTGGTTTGGACCGGAGAACATGGGTGTCCAGAGATTGCTTGTCTGGAAAGCAGCCATCACTCTACTGTAATAGAGACTGAGAGCATGGATTTATGTGGCTCTTACTTTAGGAAGAAGGAATGGCTTAAAGGGGGTTGGGGGGTGGGGGTGGTGGGCATAAGAGGCATGAAAACAAAAATGGTACCAGAATGAACGTGGCGTAACAAAGAATGTATTATTAACAGTGTAGCAGAGGTTCTCTGTGTACTTGCTGTCTTTTTGGGACATTTTGCCTCTCTGTGAAGTGCCGAAAGAAGACCTGCACTCAGAGGGTTACGTGGAAGTACAACAACACCTTTGCTGACATTATATTTTTAAGCGTCTTTACATTATCGTTTGGCCTCCTGTTGAAAGGGCGGGTAGGCTAGCCAGAAATTTTCCAATAGCATAATGCATTTTGAAGTGAATTTTGTATTGGCTGTTCTATTTTTTGGGGTTTGTTTTAAATAAACAAAATTGCACTCACAGATACCCACTGTCCAGCGCGTTTCATGGTTCAGGGAGAGAAACCTCCTGAAATGTCATTGGAGCTGCACTGAAAGGTTTGGTGTCTGAGCTCAAAGGAAGCCCTGTACTTGCATGTTTACTGCACCGAGCTTAGCTAAAGTCAGACCCCCGCTGCCGGATAAATGCAAGGCTTTTTCTGCGCTCAGCACATCTTACTGGCCAATATTAGTTTTCTTCCCCCCCTCTCCTTCCCTGCCACTCTCTGAGGAACAGGAGGTCAGCATTTATGGGAGGATGACACAACAGCAGTGTAACATTTTGACCAGGGAATGGGGTGTAATTTTCAGTTGGCTTCTCTAAATCATAGGTTTGTCTATTTTGGAACATTGGAATGTCAGCTGAGGTCATCGTTTGGGTGACCTTATGAGAACTAGACACTTTTCTTCCCTTTTCTCTTTCTTTACTTTGTTTGTTGGATCAAATAAAAACATTGGTAAGTACTTTTTTAGTTTTTACCCCCCCCTTTTTTCTACTTTTACCCTCTCTAGTTTATTACCTTAATATATATCTATGATTCTTTATCATTGAATGCTTGCTACATAATGTCTTTATAATCTATCCTCTGTGTGGGTGCCTAAATCTCGTAATTTTCAGCATTCGGTTTGTTGTGTTTTCTGTTAAACCACTGTAGCACTCCTGCTCTTCATTAAGCGTCGTTTAGCAAAGCAGTACCACCATAGTTTTCCTTCACCCCTTCTCTGGTGCTCAACCACTCAAGGGATAATGTGAAACAGGCACTAGGCGGAAAAACAACTTCAAATGAAAGGTTTTGAAAACGCTGGAAAATTGTGGAGAAATGGACCACTCTTCAACCACACATCAAATGAAAAATGGTTCGAGCAAAGAAGAGCGAAGTCAGTGAGTCACAAGCTCCGCCTTCTTTGAGCTACCCTTAAACCCTAACTCCCAAGCTTATTTGTGTTGTACTTGCTTCTGTCATTATTTGTCTTACAAAGTTAAAGCATTCACATTCTACTACTGCTGGACCCCAAACATCTGCCGAGGTATGCAAACAGAAGAGGAAGAGCCAGAGACTTTAATTGTGTGGTCATAGGAAAAGTGCAGAGACGGGGACATTCCAGTGGTCCAGGGGTTGCAACCAAAGTGTCTGGTTAATGTCTAAATGGGTCTTTGTTGCTTGTCTACCAAAAAGACCCAATTCCCCCACAAAAATATGACATGATACACGATTTTGTCACTTATAAAGTTGTAGAAGGTATCATTTGACTGACTTTTCATGACTGCAATCTATTTGGACATGGACATTTTAGTAGTTAAAAAAAACAACTTTTCACGACTTTATGCAAAACTCTGCAGTTGTGTTACTTTCTCCACATTGCATCATGTTGCACGATAATATTTTAGATATTATAGTGCAACTTCTTACTAATCCTCTATGATTCAGCTTTTTTTTTTAAGAACAAAGATCACGTGTAAGGTTGGCAGTGCGGCAATTTAATGATGATTTTGTATCGCCGTCTCAACAACAAAAGAGCTGTGAAAACATGATCAAGTTGGTGCCTAAAATCCATTTCCTCCGGCTTATTTCCCTGTATTATATTTCTGCATCCTCTGCCGGCCACTCCTCACACCCAGAAAAGGCTTATTCGACTCCGTATGACCTCTCTCGGTATTAGTGACTGCAAAATACACTTTTGCCTTCACACAACACATCCACCTTTTCCTCACCGCGATTCGTCAGGACGGTCATTTCGGTGATCCACCCTCGATGGTGAATGTCATTCACCTTAAGGACACATGCTGACAACAGCTGACTTAACATCATGGCACTGAACACAGCCATTACAGACAGGGAGGTAATTGGATTCACAAATCAGCCATGGCTCTGGGTTTATAGTGGCGCTGGGCTTTATGGGTCATATTTCAGCGACTGGTGTGCAGTTTGTCAGAAGAGGCTCGGTGGTAATGAGAAACTGGCGCAATGGAGAGTTCCCATGCACATCCGAACTCTCCCTTTGCCTCAGAGACACTTGCCAAGGAGAAAATTTACAGTTAAGAAGTGTATCCTGAAAACCGTACGTCCCGATAACTCTTAAGCATACAAGAAATGAGTGCAAATGCATTTTTCCTTCTTTTTGACTGGAGTTGCACTTTTCACAGACTTGACCTTGCGTACTTAGAATTGTTATTTTAGTACGTCTTGTATCCCATTTGTGCTCTATCTGTGCTCAGAGGATACTTACTTTATTCATATCTATTTCTACCTGTTTAGCTGTTTTCTCCCTTGTAGGCATATACAATTTCTCCTGAGTCACAGGCAGGTCGATGATCAAGCCTGTGCGTGTGTGTGTGTGTTTGTGGGGATGGGTGGGTGGAGAAGCAGAGAAAAATCCTCTTCCCGTCTTCCTCCCGGGGAGCTGAAGCATATTGCAGGTTCTTAGTCATGCTCTCTGTGCCTGTCCCAACAGAAGTCAGGGAGGTAGATCGATATGAAGATTAATTATTGTGTCCAGGTTGAGGGCCGCACCAACAACCTACATTTTTCAGGCCTCCCGCGAGCGTCCAAATGCTTCCCTTTTCCAACGAGCGTCAGGTTTTCGCTTGTTAGTGTGGTCTCTGGACCGAAGCTGTGCCGGGAGAAAATTGGGCCATGCTCCAGAGGCAACGTGCTGAGGCTCAGTGGAGCTCAGCTCAGCATCACCAATAGGCAAACCAGGGGTGCCGAGGCATTTTCTGAGCCTAATGGAAGCTCCTGGCTATCAGAGGTATTAGGTTAACTGTTCTCTCAGACATCCAAGGTGAAAGTGTACCCCAGGTTGTACTCAAATAGTATCTGTTTCTTTTGGTCATCTTGCCCTGGTTTGAAATATTCCCTTGATATAATCTGCATGGAATGAGTCATGGAAGTCCTAAAAACTGCAGAACAGTACGATGTTTGAGCTCTAAATGCAATCGATAACATGAACCATTCTAATTTTAAACTTGCTTTTTGGTTTTGGTTGTGATTATTAACTACATGATTTGTACAATATATCAGTGCGGTTCTCCTGAAGCACACTTGATATATTGTGTACTTCATGTCCCAATATGTCATGCCAATAAATCAACAACAAGTGTTTTAGCCCAGGCCTGAACTGCAGGGAAAATTTGCCATCAGCTGCCTGATAAATTCCCTTCCTGAAAGCCAGTGGAGTATTTTGATGTTGCTGATTTCAAGAGGTGAGGAACTTTAGGGTCATTAACAGAACTTGAATCAGTCGCAGTCAGGTGTTACATGTGACACCATAATTCAGAATGGCCTAGAGATAATCTCAACAGATGAGGAACACACAGTCAGTGCTACACATATCTCAGGCCTTTCCCACAAATAGATTTTGATAAATTAGAAATCTGCCTACAATGATGACTTGCTTTTTCTTTAGCCTTTCAAGTGCCTCCATACCTTATCACATTCAGTAAAAATACAATATATTATTTGTTCTGTGCGCTGCTGTTCTTGCCTTTCACGTTTTTATTATTGTAACAGCACAACATCAGTAGGGGTTTAGCTATTTAAAAATGAAAGACTGTGCCAGTATTTATTGTAAAAAAATAGATAAAAAGGTCATGCTGTGAAAGCATAGATTGAAATGCAGTAATCTTGAAGGAGGAGAATTGAAAATATGCTCTGATATTTCATAATGTTAAAAGCTTGACCATGAGCCTAAATATGAGAAGATGTTGACTGGGAAGGTAAAATTGTTCGATTTGATTGGACAGCAAACTTGAGGCCTCAGAGTGTTCGATTTGTGCTGAACAATGTGCAGAAGAACCAGTCAATAATTTTGGTCTTTGTGCTCCAGGAACTAATTTTTCTCTCATCATGATTGGACTTGTGAGAATGTCTCCATGACAGCACTTCTGCAAATCACAGACTTGACATTGCCCAGATCCAGTTTATGGTTAATTATGGATGTTAATCTACTCTAGTGTCTAATTCCCATCAGGGATAAGGTGGAATCTTTGCAGGGACACTGTGTGTAATAATGCTTTAATTTGTTGTATATTGAAATTCTCAAATTTTATATCCTCGACGCGGTAATCATTTTTGAAGGGTACTCTTTTGTGAGAGGATATTATGTTTTGTTTGGTTTTTGTTTTTTTCAACAGAAAAAACATCATGCCACAGGCACATACTCATGGGCAAAATAATCTGTACCTGTCACTTCATACACAATCCTGTTTTGAAATCACATGGTTGGGATGGAACTGACAGGATCGACAATGGCAGGGACTGTGTACATGTCCTGTGTCCTGATTTCTTTGCATTTATTTGTGTGTTTACTCCACACCTTCACATCATGCATCTGTCAAAGTTAAATTAGATGGCTAGTAAAAGATTAATGGTAATTAGAGTTAGATTAGGAATGTCTTCTGACAAGGCAGGTGCTTTGTATATGATTTACATTCTGGAAAAACCTCACAAAACCCTAAAGCAACAATCTAAACCTTGTTCTGGTCAAACCTTTTCCACACATGAATCATGAAAAAATAATATGCACTCATGAGTGAGGGATGAGAACAGTATTTATACATCAGAGATGGTTAAGAAAATAAGGCAGATGGGTGGATCCGTGCATAGGCAGATAAAGTCACCCACTGCTATCCTGCTTCTTGATCTAAAGGGCTTCATTTGCTTGTGTCGTGTTGGTAATTAAACAGAGGAGGCCACTCAGTGGATTCTGGCTGTTGGCTCACTTTCTTTCCCCTAATCTTCCCATAAGACCAGATAATTAATGGTGAAATGGCAGGAGAGCCTGCAGTCCTTCTGTTAATGGAGGGTATTCATCTTGTTTACCCAACTTACTCCTTGTTTCCTTATTCAGAGTTTAGTCAGGGTGTCATTACTGCCGTGGTCAGAGACACTGAGGTCTGGCATCAGTCCGCATCTGGAACGCCAGATCATATCGTGACAAGGTTTTGGAGGAGACATGAATGTTCTCAGTAAGGATTCATCCCTTATTCTAATTGTCTCATTTTACCATCATTGTTTGTGCTATAAAATATCATTTGGATTATACAGAAGCTTCAAGTATTTGTGATTTTGCTTCCTGTTCATGTCAAGGCAAAGTATTTCTAGATGTTTTCATTTAAAGTCCATAGCATTTTAAATCTTTAAATGAGTGGTTGCAGGGAAGATGAACAGAAGAACATATCACCTGCTGAAGTGATGTGAATCATTGATGGGTTTTCTGGCACAGAAGAATGAATCATAGCAATGCAACCCTTTGGTCATAGGGTAGGATTGATTAATTGATGGGTTTGGTTTGGCTTTTCATCAAATTAGTTGACAGTGAGGAAAACATCACTTATCTTTGACTCCTGTCCAGCACAAACAAGATATAAATTCCATATATACACCCCTATTAGCTTCACACTTAACCCTCTGACCTTGGAAGCAATTAGATTTTGTATGTATACCGCTGAGGAAAGGGTCAGGCTAAATGTTGTTTGTCACATACAGCAGTTGGACATATAGCCTGCAGGTAAACACAGCAGTAGGGATATAAGTGATAGCTGTAAGAGAACTGTTGCTATGGGCAGCTTGCTGCTGAAATCTCCCTTGGAGCAATATTTTGACAAAAGCTTTTGAAGAGCTGAGGCTGTCAGTGTCCGCCTCCTGACCAGACACTCATTAGCCAACACACCACCAACAAGAGAACAGGCCACATAGAGACACTTCTTCAACGGCACGCTACAAAAAATACCCCTCTAACTGCAAATTCATTAAAAAAAAAAAAGCATTTGCTGTTTGTACACCTGTTTGGATTCAGATGCAGTACTTTAGTGTGAGTAATGAGCTATACACATTCCTGTTAATGTGGAAGCTGATGGTGCTGATGACTTGCAGTCAAACACAAGAGGTTGCTAAAAAAAAAAAAGGTAAGCGGCTTATGATTGTTTTATGAACAAGGAGTTACAAAGCTTGCGCAAAAGAAACTAAATATGACACATTTCTGGATTCTGTGTGGCTGTACTGCTTTGAGTTCACTGGCTGTAACCCCATCAAAGCAGATCTGGGAGATGAGTCTGAGGCAGTCAATTCTGCATGACATCTCTATATTTAGATGTTATCATCACTTTTTTGTTACTGATAGATACCGTGCACTTGGATCATTGTGCTTGTTAAAAAAAGAAAGTACAATTTTTCAAGTATTTTTTTTTCTTTTTTGACAAAATGTCCTCACCTCAAGGTCTTTGTGGCTGTTCTGGATGAGTCACTCTGATCACACCATCTTCATGAGCAGTTGGAGTGTTGAACTTATATATATATAATATATACGTATATATATTTATTTTTTATTTTTTTATTTTATCACTATTTCAATCAATACGATGTTAAACATCAGGTGAGTGATGTCCACTCTGAAATCTAATGTCTTGGAAGTCTAATCTAATGTGGAGGAAATTCAAACTTCCAGTTGAGCTCACTGGTTCTCTGGCTGAGCTGGTTGGGGGATATGACATTTGAGAATTTCTCATTATTGATTGGACATTGTCTGAACCTGAAGATATTGCCATGTCCTTTTAGTGTGTTTAGCTTTAATTTACCCTAAAGTCCTCTACACCATATCCATGAACCCTTGCACAATCACATAGTGAGCCAGACTTAAGATTTTCCTCCTTCTGCACAGCCAAGCACAGAAATAAATTGAGACCATTGTTTACAACAGTCGTAAAATGGTACCAAAGCTGCTGGTGCAGTAAAGTCCCATAATTCAGTTAATTTGCATTGACAATGATAACTCATCTGGAACCCTTCCAGAATAGCGCAGCCAGGAATGGACATCTTGTTAAAGAGGATGGTCTCTTCCACCGGAGCCCATTGAAACATTTTAGCAATATGTCAGATTTCATTTTCATATTTGAACACACTAGTTGGGCCAGTACATATTGTGCATAGAAGATACCCAACATTTCTTGCCAAATCTATCCCCGTCTATGTTGGAGAGATGAAGTGGAATCAGTGCATTAGCTATATTTCATTAGTGCTCTTTCCATGACCTTGTTTCAGATTGGTCCGTGTAGAACAGACGGGATTAGGGTTCCAGTGGTCCATCACTCAGAATGGCTCAAGTTCTTTCCTAGCTGCTCTGAGACTGGGTGGTTAGGGATTCAAGGTATTTAGAGGTCTGAAATGGTTTCATTACGGCCAAGCATAAATAATTAAAAGACTTAACTAAGTTCTTTTATAAATCTTCCACAAACCGCCAGTGCATCAGGAGGTTATTTTGTCCATCTATTTGTGCTATTCTGTATTATTGTTCAAGAAGAAGCTCCTTGAACTGAGCCAGGATGTTTTGTGAAATGTTTACATAGAGACAGAACAAAAGAACTCCTTTCCCAATAGAAGGAGGATAGCAAAGGATTATTTGAAATATAATTAAACAATATAACGCTCGGTGTTGGTGGCATTAATGAATCATCCCTTTGGCATGTTCACTGTGTGGTTTTATTACTTCCATAAAGCGCTGAGAAGGTGCTATCTGATCTAGCCAATTCCAGAATGCATTTGTTTCAAGTAATCATAATTCATGAGCAACATGAAGATGGACATCAGACATGGGAGTTTTCAGGGAAAACAGGTTTGTGTGCATGCCTGGCGAACGCTTCTCCTTTTAGACAAGTGCTCTATTGATTGAGAAGGAGATTGAAATTGATTGAGATGGAGGCTGAAATCACTGAATCACTCCAGTTAAAAATGTACTCCTCTTCTTCCATTTCAAAGATAATGCATACAGCACAGGACCGATCATTTTCCATGGAAACCTTGCCGGCTTGTCTGTGCTGAAAACAGACCGCTCATCCTGTTGTGTACATATACACGCATTTTCCTTCATCAAAATCAAATCAAATCCTTTTTTTCTCTTTTTATCACCTATGGTCGTCATGGTCATCAACATCCTGTACAGTGGTGTACTTTGGATACTAGAGAAGTTGTGTGTGCCATGTCTAGGGTATTATATATCTTAATGGATATTCCTTCCAATGGATACATGACTCTTTCTTCATTTATGTTGGTTGAATGGCCTCTTCTGGGCCTGGTTTCCTCCTCGATAGCTGGATAAGTGTGATCTATGAACTGGCTAATTGCCTTTGTCCTGATCGCCTGCATGACCAAGACATTTAGTGTCTGGAAAGGTCATTTCCTTTCCGGCAGCATCCATCACTCAGGCAAAGCCACAGCAGAGGGAGGAGCACCATGCAAAGTAATATTGTTCTGATATTAATGTTTAGTTTATTTGTCAAATTATTGTAGCTAATCCCTTGAGATGTTATGGAATGTGCAAACAGCTGGGAATGTATAACTGATTTCAAAGAGGCCACCAGATGGTTCTAAGTACTTTGGGATGCTGCACTACAATAGTGCCACACATCTTGTACCCTCCGCGGAGTGTGAAGACAAATCAAAGATTAGCCGCACAAAAATTGAATTTCTTTTTGGATGTACGGAATTGCTACTACAGGCAGAAACTTCTTCTTCTTGTTCAACTTCAAAGACTTGTGTTGGTATTGACAGGCGCAGACTAAGCTGAGAATTACTCATAGCTACTGTCACAACAAACTGACAATGAACGAAAGAAGTTGACATGGAACTGCTTCCCCTCCAGCATCAGTGGACGTACTCCTACTAGCTTCCCCTTTTGTAGTGAAATAATTAAGTACTTTACTATTTTATGTCTCTTTTATGCAACTCACTGAACACATTTTTTTCAGAATAAGTATAACGATTTTTCTGGTAATATCAGTCACATTTTCTGTAAAATATCAGAAAATGTCATGTTATGCTATGTTTCCAAGATCCCAAAGTGGCATTTATAAATAACTTGTTTGTTGTCTATCTTCAGATAGTCATCTTGATACAGAAGAAAAGGCAGATTTGGTTGACTCACAATACAAACGACATGTACAGAAGCTTTACTGAATGGATATAAAATCCATCTTATATTGAAAAGTTGCACAATGATATCATAAATGGAAAAATGGGAATGGGAAAACTTAAGGAATGACATTCGCCTCAGTTTTCACATTAAAAAGGTGATTTGCCTTACACCTTGTCACTATTCATTTCTTGTTTTTAATGAATGCAAGCAAAAAGCTTTTGCATGCATCAGTGGAAACCCAAGGCGTTTTGAATAAATGAGATAAATCATTTTGTGCCTAAGTGGATGTTTACTTGACTGAATGCAACCTGTTGTGACCCCGAACGCTTCCAGTCTCCCCCAAGTGAAACAAAGATGTTGCTTTGCACTGGTCTGCCACAGTTCGGCTATTAGCTTTATTTATGCTTTAAATTTCAGCGTGCCAGCTTTTGGAATACATTTTCGCTGACTTTTTCCCTGGTCATTACAGAGAGAAGTATCTCTTGCTCCACTGAATAATTCTTTCTGGCAGAGTAAAACCCTCGGTGTCACAAACACCTTCCGTCCCGTTTTCCAGTGACAAAACAACAAGAGACTTCAGACAATAAGTGCTGACATTTTCTGCCACAGGGTTCATTAGTACACTCATGTGTGACTAAATATTGTTTTTTGCACTTGCAGCCACAAATCCTAGCATGTCTGTACTGAGTAAGGGCAAAAAGGCATAGAAAATTAGTCTTTCTCTGGTATCGCGTCACTGTGTCGTGCCATCTGGAATAGTGGTTGTGAATATTTTGTTATTTTAAAGCTGTGTTGACAGCAGTCATTAAAGAGGGTGAATAAATAATTAGTCTTGCAATATTTCAATGCAGTGGTTTGAGTAATTGCATATGACTGAAACAAACCCTCAAAGAACTTTATAACATTGCTTCAGTATCTCCCATCAGCTCCATTGAGCATTTCCTGCGTCTCTCTGCTGGTTGTTTAGATTTCACAAATCACCACTTTACTGTTCACAGCACACAGTTGATCACTCTCACGGCTCTCAACAGAGCTGTCCAGAAGCGAAAGTCAACCATTTTCAGAGGAAAATCTCACTTTAGCACACTACCTGTTTACCAAACAGCCGACAGAGGCATGTTGTTACTACCTCGTGAACATCCCCGAGCATTCAGCTGCTGAAGAGCCAGAGCTTTTCCCCAGGAGTTTGGGTAGGTGAAAACAGATAAGTAAAGTGAATATTAAACAGCGATGTCATGTACCTAGAATTCAAAATAAAAACTAAACTATATTCTTTTGAGGAATATATCAACTTTTGATGATTAGCAGTGTACGTGACCAGTTGAACGGCAGGTCAGCCGTGAAGAGATGTGTGCTGACGATGTGGTCACTGCTTCCAAATCATAGTTTCACAGCTGCTTCTCGTATTGTGTTTACATTCTTATGAATTGATTGGTACTTTGTTTTACGTGAAATTGTTGCATCTATATTTTCAAAATGTAATCTGTGTTGTATTAAAGGTCACCTTCTATGAGATATTTGACACAATTTCATTTAGTTACCAGAGGCCCAAAAACATTATTTTAAACGTTTTTTCCCGCAAATTCAGCTTTGATGCTTAATTTCAGCCAGTCTAAAAGTCGCTCTAGTTAGCTCTGCTGAGAACAGGCTGTTTCTTTGCCTGTACCTTTAAATGTCAGTGAGCTGTGTGTGGCCACGCCCACTCCATGCTCCTATTGGGCAGGGGATGCGGCTTTTGCTGGTGTACATTCTTAGCGTACGATACTCTGTTTTTCATGACAGAAACGCCGTCGTTCAACCTATTATACCTAATTGAACCAGCATCGGACACAGAAGTAGTGGTTCCCGTTCCCAAACATGTTCAGATTCTGCGGCAGCAGCAGGACGTTTTATAATGATTGGTTAATTCTTTTCTTAATCTCTTATTTTGTTCATATATGTTTTTGCAGATACTACCATTTAGCTAAGGCTTGCTCCAGCTAATAGTAAGGCTCATCTTATCTTGGGGGCTGGTCGACAGCAGCCTCCACTCCAGCCGGGGGGAGTGGACAGTGACTTCCACGTCACAAATTTCCAACTCTCAGATCTGCTCGTTTCAGCACACAATGGGCCAAAAATGGCATGTAAATGAGGTGACAGAATTTTTTCATTTTTGGACCTCATACTCTGACTGTTAGAAAACTTTCAGAAAATGAATTTGGTTCGGAAGGTGACCTTTAATTCACTGAGCTCATGGACAGTGGCCGCTGCAAGAATATTTAAGGGTGGCTAGTAAAATCAAAGGTTGGAATACCGCATTGTTTCATTTATTGATTATGATTGAATCTTCAGCTGCAATTCGACATTTACATCTGTCAGCCTTCATGCAGGGCGTGAAATTGGTTTTTAAAAACTGTTGAGAAGTAGGAGCTGTAACTACTGAAAGGATGAAAAAAAAGGATCATCACTTATATGCTAATCAGTGGTTATATCAATGCAGCATATGTGTCCCTGTTAGCTGTGTAGATCGTGATCAACATCAGACTTCACAGCGAGGACTTCAGCCTGCCGGAACAGAATTCAGACCTCCAGCTCCTGGAGAATGACAAGTAGCCATCTGGTAACTCTTCTATGCAAACCTGTACGGGAAATACTTCCAAAAATAGCATCAAAAGGGGAAAAAATGTCTTTTGAAAATTGGCTGTTGCATCTAGAGCACTGAGATCTCACATGTATTGTCACTCAGGGGGTCTGATACATTTGGATACAGATTCAATCAGTCATTCCTCATTATAGAGGGGGAGAGGGAGAAAGGAAGCCGCATGCATAAGACAAACAATGCACACGGCAAAGGCACACTTTTTACAAGTATTAATTGACACACCAGGGAATAAGGCTTCTTATCTTCTTCCCTTGAAACTAAGTGCAGCCTCTGAAATGTTCTGAGGTGTTCTGACAAGGTGTGGGCGTTCTTTTCAAAATCAAACCAAAGCTTGGTCTGCAATTTTATTTCGTGCCTTAGAAGAATGACTGTGAGAGGATTCAGACCAATGTGTGACCTGACAGTGACACTAGTCCATTTTATTCCACATTTGTATATGCAAGCTATAACCTCTTTGTACCCATTTCTTTCTGTTTATGAACAGAATATTAGAAAACACCCAATAGTTTCCAAACAAAAAAACAATTTTCAGAATAGAAATGACAAAATGTTTTCTCAGCTCCATGTCACAAGGCCAAAGATTGTGATGTGACGCTGAGAGCACAGTTGATTCCCTCCGCCACCCAATTAATGAGGGATATGTTGCACCTTTCTCCTAGAGCACCCATGTTTGCTTCACGCTGTCACTGGATTCACAGCTTCAAATCCGTCACTTTCTGCTGCTTTAATGTGCAGCCTCAGACACTACTTCACACTACTGCAATACAAAACACAGCAATAAAGGCTGCTGAAAAAAGGATCAGTATCAATGAAATTTCCCAATGTCATAGACAGTGCAAGGGATGGACGTGTAGTGCAGCTATTATTCATTATCCAGTACCCAAGAACACAAAAACGCATTAAGATAGGCTGGTTGTTTATATATTGCACTGCATGTAGCTTTGCCAGCTAATGAACGCAAGTGTGAGTGTTTCCAAAGTCATTATTACGTAGAGGGTCTGTGCCAGTCATAACTCTCACCACACTGTAATTACGATACAGTGATTGCTTACGTAGCCAAGATACCCTTTATACCGCAGCCAGATTGTTCACGTCTTTATCTGCCTATATACTGAGTGCGTGGAAGCGCCTTGCCTTTCAAACAGGCGGTCACGACCAAGACTGTCTTGGGCCTTGAGGAACATAGAAAAGGATAGTTCTCTTGAGAAGAATTTTGACTTTATTGCCTCCCACCATGAGTCCACGAGTGCTTTAGAAGAATTATTAATCCGACGTTATACACTGCCCTCAGAGGACATTGTGCATGCACATGCAAACTAACATGACCTTATCAAGCGCTGTGTTGTCTTGATAACACGCGCGCACTCATTCACTCGCCGCATTGCAGAAAGGGCGCAGGCCTTTGACAGTTGAAAGCGGATTAGACTGCAAACCAAAGATTCTTTGGAGAGTTTAGAGGAATAGAGATGAGTAGATGGCGAGATTTAAATGAATTAACCTTCAGTGGATCCCCTCAGGCCTGAAGGAGTGACTGAGTGAGAAAGTTTTCCGGTCGCTGATGTCATGAATAGTCATGATATGACGATAGTAAGGTTGGATTCATTGACACACTAGTTTTGTGCAATGGTGAACGCCAGTAGTATTGACAAAACTAAATGTTAGTAGAGGCTAAAGAAGAATTCATTATCCCCTTCAACAGTTTTGACCCTTTGCGTGTTGTGTTTGGTTGGTGTGTCACAGTGTACTCAGACCCCATATGTCAGTGTTCTAAAAAGGTAGCATATTATATGTACGGCAGGTGGTAAATTTGTAAATGAACAATGAAGTATTCCAAAGCCAGCATCATTTCTAAATGTCATCACAACATCAGGGAATAGATTAACCTTTACCAAACTCCCAACTGTAATAACATAATTTCTTCTACATACTTATCATCATGATATTAGCCCTGATTGGTGTCTCTGACATTTCCTTAAAGATTCGGAAATCTGAATTTTTTTTCCGCTTTACTAGAGAGGATGCTATGACACATTCAATCATGCATTTAAATTTTCAGGCTGATATGGGTTTCATATTTGGATTTGGCAACAGATCATTGTAACTCCATTCCACTCAGTTGAAGTGGTAATGTTTGTGCTTGTTTTTTGGCAGCATTGTCGGTGATGAATAATAATTAGTGTAGTCTCATTTCAGCATTGTATGATAATTTTAACGGAAAGATGTGATGAGTCATTTTGCAAACTCTGGAATTACAGTAGGGGGAGTTGAGGCAACATAAACCCCCCCCAAAAAATGATATATTATTGTATGTTTGAGCCAGCTTGACATATTAAATAATTTGTTCTAGTTGCCAGGTTGATATATTATTCAACCCAGCACAGGTCTCTAGGTCACATTATCACCAGCATCTTGTGTAACTGTCCATGAAGAGAGGCTTTCACAGGTATTAGTGTCACTTAGATCACTTCTATGACCAAAAACCTCTTTGCTTCTTTAGTCCAGACTGTCTCCTGCTTGTCTTGCGTTGCATCGAATAACAAAAACATATTAACACAACTTAAACATGGAATACAATTACATTCTTTCAGGGAGAAAAAAACTCCTTTTCAGTTTTGAAACTCCAGGTCGATTCAATTAAATGTACCAAATGGATGAGCATCTGTGGCATGCTCACACATAATTGGAATAAAACATTGCATAGATGCCTCCTTACCAACGATGTTATATACAACCAATATGCAGTTTTAAATGTGAACTGTCAAGTTATTGGTTTGCCATTTCTCCACTGAAAGCAAGGGTCACAACACCCAGCTATTAATTTTCTTTGTTAGAAATTAGCATAGCCTGCAGAATAATGCAGCTGCACAAGCTGCCTGTTGTTCTAACTGCTCTTTGTCTTTGCTATAAATACACAGGAAGTGAAAAGCTTGGCTAATAGCCTCATGAGAATACCGCAGCTGCTTGGCATGCTTTACCAGCTATTGCTAAGCCACATCAGTCAGACACCTTGTTTATACATCTGCTAAGGGCACTCATAACTTCCCTGTCAGCTGCCTTTTTTAGGAAGCTTGGAGCTTGCGCCCCGAGTCTGTGGCCAAAATATGTTGCGTTGGACACCCCATGCTATGAATAGAGCAATATCTCATTTTATTGTGGTGACCAATGTTTATAGAAACATTTTTAGCGAGAACCGATCGACTGTCTTGTGACATTTATTCATCAGAAACCTTTCAGGTGACTGAAGGCTAATTTTGGACCCTGCGGATAGACTTGCCAGCTGCCATCTAATGGGACCCGGAATTATTTCCTGTGTCTGTCACTGTATTGTGATCCAGACCACAGAGCCTTTAATCACTGCATTGCAGCAGGACTCTGAGAGTTATCAGAATGGGACTTGTGACCTGCATTACTAATGTTTTGGTGATGGACAAAGCAACCTTTTTTTATTTTGTCTTTAATCTCCCACAGCAAGACGTTGATGCCTGCTCTGCCCCCCGCTCATGTGATGGTTATGTCTGTTGCATGTTACTCTGTAAAATTAAAATGTTATGATGTATAATGAGCAATGATGCTATCCCATGCATAAGATTAACCTCTGTCTAGTTTTACCTCTAGGTTTGGACTGTTTTGATGGACTTAATTTCCCCATTTTAATCTTTTCATTAAACATCCTTGCAAATATGACTTTTGAAACTATCTTAATAGTTTCATCATGCATCTGAAATCCAGTGTCAGTGGACTGTCGGATCTGTAAACCAGTCAGGGATTTCTCGGCCCACATCTTGACATGACGTTCTGAGGCAAAGATATTGTTCCTCTTAGGGAATAAAGAAAGAAATTCTTGAAACATTTGGCCTTATGTTTGTAGTGGGACAATGGCTGTGGGAATTCTTCTCTCAGTTCTCTAACCGGAGCTCAACCTGAGCTTTGTGATTAACAGCTTCCTCCTCCCCAGCATTAATTCTATTAGAGAGATCCAGCTTTGAGCACATAACCTTGTAAACAGAAGTGGTTTGATTCATTCTGTTTTCCAGCCTGTTTCTCCGAGCCAGTGTGTACTATATCTTTTTCACAATACACCATTATACTTACCGTGAAATGATGTAAATTCACTTGACTACTGTGCACCACATAATTGAATCTGACTGTATTTTAAGTAGTTTAAGAAATAGGGATTTTATATAACTTTAATAAATTGTATCCAACAACATCATTCCAGTGGTATACAGTAAATGTATGTTTTCTACAGTAATTGTTTGGTAATGAAGTGGAACAATTGGAAGTGAGTGTAGTGTTCGTTATTCTTCTCTGCCAACATGTATAAAGAAGTCTAGATGGGCTAGTTAGTCAGGACAACCATACTACTACTTAGAATTTGCTGCCAAGGCCACCCACCCCACCCATTTATCCATTAGTTGGCATGCTGATGCACATTTTCTTTTTGCTGCATTATTTATGCTTTAATATTACATTTATTAGTGGGAAAGAGTAGGATTAAAGCTCAGCGGATGAAATAAAAACAAACGTGGCTGGCCTGGGTGGGCACCTGAAAGAAAATGTGTCGGAGCTCCTCAGCTGTTAGTATCTTAAAAGCATTTATAATTGAATTATAAATTTGCTTTCTAATCACTCTTGGACTCTATGACCCCTTCGTGGCACACTTGATTAACCCCTCGTCTGCAATTAGTGTGAGTGTCATAGATTTCTGCCTCTGTTAGTTGATATGTCGAGATGATGGCGGTTCAACCATGGCGTTTTAGTCAGTGCTTTTCGGCCAGCATTAAGCTTTGCAGATTTTCATGAATTTGTCCCCCCTAGGTATAAATGGTACAATACGGTGTATTTCAAGGTTAATAAAAGCCTCTCTGAACAGTCAGTTGTATATGGGCAGAAAGTCGGATCAATGTCTAGGTTTATATAACATTGATGTTTGTGTGGATGGAAGATCAAGCCGTCAATGTCTGATTTTAATTACTGTGGCCCTGCTTGCATAGATTTTCGTCTTAAAATCGACATATTGACAATCGGTGTACGTTACCTCCAGCACAAATTGCCTCACTATTTTTGCGTTCTGGATGAAGCATTCGTTTTCTGATTCAAGGCAGTTAAATGGTATTTTAATGACCCACCAGTTCAATTGCATATTTTAATGGTCCTTGCGTTTCCTGGCTCACTATACCATTAATGAGCCATATTGTTAATGCATCCTCGCTGTTAGAAATGGTCAGCTTGCTTTCTCTAGGCTCCTGTATCCTCTCTGGAGGCCGCACAGAATAAACTTGGACTTTTTTATTTCTTCAATTTACTCCTCCACCCCTCTGCTCGCGGTCCTCTCCTGTCTTCACACAGCCTCCTGATAGTTATTTTCTTTCTCTCCTGGGGACTGAGCCCCGCAGGCATCAGTCCTCCCTCTGACCAGATGTTGAAACCTAAACACGCCATCAATCAACCTACAGACACACGAGTAGCACGACGGACAGGGGGCAGCAACCTAGCAACGGCATTCATGTAGTCCTACACTCTCGCACAAACCAGTTGGCTTCTATCCTCTGCTCACCCTCAGTTTCCAATCAATACATTGTACATATCTGCTGATGGCCACATTGATCACTGCGGTTCTAAAGCGGCTCTAAACCTCAAACATGGCTTGTATTATGTTATAAAAGGAGTGGCTGTTTGATTGAGCCTGGATCTGTAGGTTTTTTTCCCCTGCACTTTTGCCTGAGGGTCATATACCATAAAGTTTTTACTCAAGGTAAAAGTACAGAAATTCACATCAAATGCGGTCGGTCATAAAGAGTTACTGCTATTTTATCCCTGGAAAAAACCCAACACCTTTTGATAGCATATGACTTGATTTGACCACAGCTCAAACCTGCCTTTTTTCTATGTTCAGTTCTGTTCGGGTGACAAAAGAAGTGGAATGTGTAGGGAAACCTCTCCTCTGTGAGAAAAAAGTTAACTGATTGTCTCCTTCAAATTGAGCTACTCAATTGGGTGGTATTTCCCCTGTAGGCGGTTGCTGAGTGCTGGTTCACTCTTTCCGTAAGCTCTTGGCCTTCCCTCGTGGGAACTATTGCACACTGACTGGCAGACGGTCTCCTTACATATAAACTACAACTTTTTAACATTAGCCGACTGGTTTATTTTATTAATGTCAAGACTACAGACTGGTTTATTATATCACTCTCTAGACTATTGAGGGCAATTTTTAAACAAACGCGACAGATGGATGCTGGGTAGGGATTGACCTCAGAGACATCACCAATGTCTGCAGCAAATTTGTGGCCAACTTTTCCGGAATCTTTACAACTCACCCACACACTGGTTTTCAGTTTCAGGTGCTTTTAAGGCCTTATTTGTCTATTTGTCTGCTTTGCCTGAAAGCATGACCTTTGCCTCTCCTGTGGAGCAGTTTGTCTTCTTTTTGAAGAGCGATTTATCAATTTTCTCTTCTGTATGATGAGAAACCCTGATGCTGAATGGACAATGGATGTACATAGTACTGCTGCTTGCATAAAGGCAGAATCAGTGATACTGATACTGACTGTGAGAGAGCAATTGGCGGGTTTCTGTTCAATTCTCTCGGGGATTTGACTTTGACTCACCGTTTTTCAACATCATGATATTTCTTGATGTAGAACTAATTAAAGAAAAGTGACACAGAAATCTCTAATCCCATTTGGTTTGGATTAAAAAAAAAGTCAGAATATCACATAATCGCCCTTTCCTTTTAAAATTGCAAAATCCTTGCTGACATCTGTCACGGTAAGAGAACTTCCTGGGTCTGATGGTAAGTGATAGTGGGGCGTGATAGAGCCACAGTATTGCAGGGCTTCAGATGTGCCATGGAAAGAAAAACAAATCTGAGCACAAAGAAGTGTCATGAATTTTTCATGAGTGCAGACCCGAGACTCTCCAGGTCCCTGCTCTGAATCATAAACAAACACGCAACTCTTAAAGAGCTGAGGATTGCTGATACATTAGGCAGAAAACACAAGTTAGACCGCTATCATTTATTGGAACTCGAGAGCAATCCCTACAATTATTGTTTTCATTTCTCGCATTGAAGTGGAAGCATATTGTCCCGTGTTCAGGATATAACTGTTGATTCTGCTATTGTGCGATAAAATTTAGCGAAAAAACACAAATGCAAAAGACGACCTTGCCTCCATAGAAGTATGTGATAAGCCAGCCTCATTATACAGTATAATCTCAGCTGGTATTCTTCTCGTGGCGTGAAACTTTACGTCAATGCTCAAATTACGATGCTGCTTCAAGGGTCTTATTGAGATGAGATGCGCGGTTTTATTTCGCATCTTTGTTGCATTTGCCCTATAACACATCCATCTCTTTCTGATTTATGTTCGTGGCTGCTGATTGGGAAAAAAAGTGTGCTGAATATATTTTGTGTGCTTGTGTGAGCACAAAGTAATGATGCAGAGGTCCTTGTGCCTCTTGTGTGACCGCGATGAGAACAGGAATATTTTGGTGCACAAAATAAGATCCTCTCTGCTCGGCGAGGGTTTGGTCTGTGAACCTCCTTGTGATGTAGCGTTACCAAAAGCAGCCAAGTGACTGCACTAAAAGCCGGGGGGAGGAGATGTTTGCTTGCAGTATGTTTGCAGTATGCTCTCAGACGGTCGGACTGTTGGTGATTCAAATGGGTTGGTGATTTAAATATTTACAAGCTACATTTAATGCATGTATAAACTAGTATATCCTGGCCAACACGCCATGAGCCCTCTTTAAATTGAGTGGGGTCTGGGGCGGGGACACATTCAAGCCTTTTTCGTGTTTGATCATACTAATAGCAGATGACATTTTCTGTGTAAACTCAGACGTTCAGTTTGGAAAATTTTTACAGACTTTTTTTTTTTTTCATTCTATGTGACAAAATGTTCATCAGCGCTTTCATGCTTCCGCCATGTCAGAAGTGTCATTGAAATGTTTAGCAGGTCTGAACAAGGCTGCGGGGATTTGGACATGAAAAAGCGCGATGGTGCTGGAAATCTGCAGGTCCCTTTTTCATGTTTCACCATGTTTAATGTGCCGCGCCACTGTGTTCTGTCTTCCAGGACTCAACGCTCTGCCCTTTGATCCAGCATCCAACAACGACCCTCTCCATTTCAGCAGCTCCAGTGGGCCGCTGGTGACAGAGTGTCCCTCTTTGGAAAACACTGCGGAAAACAGCAAGAAAAGGAAGAGAGCCAGCCTGCCTCCAGGTACTGACGGCAACTACAGCGTTTGGCTGCTTCGGAATCCAATCCAATCCTTTCACTTATTCGCCTTAACCATGTCGACTTCTAAATGCAGCTTTCCCGTCGCTGACACAAGAATCGTTCCCTAAACCAGTGTTTTTCAACCACTGTGCTGTGTGCCGTGACATATTGTCAGGTGTGCCGTGGGAAATTATCCAATTTCACCTAAATGGTGTAAAAAACATGAATACAAATGAATTACTATCTGCAAATAATGTGCCATTGTCGAGTGTCTGTGCTGTCTAGTCACTGGACTTTATATTGTTAATAAAGGCTGCAGAGTTTCATTTTTTAACATTTTCGGCTGGTGGTGTGCCTGGTGATTTTTTTCAGTGAAAAAAATGTACCTTGGCTCAAAAAAGGTTGAAAAACACTGACCTAAACTGTGCAGAGGTGTTAATACAATGGCGAGATTTCTTACCTCCTTCCTTTCCTCTACCAGCATCAAATGACTGTGATGGGAATTGTTGCATAATCCCATTATTTGGTTGCACTATTGAAGAAAAATCGCTTAGTTCTGTCTTTGTTGTTTTTCGATTAGCTTGCCATGTCCCAAGGCTCTGGATGTCTGTCCTGTTTGGAGGTCAGGTGGTTGCGGCAGGAAACTGCTCCGCTGAGATTGTGTGCCTGACTGTCTGTTACCGTGCCAGGCCTGCCTGTCATTCAAAACTGCAACAAGCCTTCAGCCTTTAGCTTTCTCTCTCACACACACACACGCGTACACTGACATGTCACACACAAGCAGATACAGAGTGTGTGCATTTGTTTGTGTATTACAATGTCTGCGATAATTACACAGTAATTTGAGTTAGCAGTAGGTTTCCTGGTAATGTGTCAAATTAAAGAAGGACTTTCTAATTAAAGAATTACAGAAGCACCAACTAATTAATTGCTTTGTAAGTAATAAAAAGAAAGAAAAAAAGCCTTTCAGACTGAGAGGTGTTGTGCCATGTTCTCTGCATTCTGCGTCATTCTAATGAATTGGATTAATACTCCACATTAACGCGGCTCTAATTGACCATTCATCTTTTCTTCACATCCCCACATGACTAGCCCACCCTGCGATGAAGTCTAATTTTATGTTGATTCACTGACCATGTCAAACTGTAATTGGATAATGTGTCATGAGATATTATCAGACAAAAAACCAGCGAGTGCCCAACTTATGGACTTGTTTAACAAGTAACCCAAATTGCTCAAAACACTGGAGACTTTGGACGTGAAACCATGTGACGCTTTGAAGAGAGACAAAGGTAAATACCAAGCAGGTTGAGGTTTCAAATCCCAAAAGATTTTTCAAATATATGAAGTGAACAAATAGTGTAATTTTGAGGAATCTCTTTCAGGGCCGGATTCTAATGTAAATCGTGATTTTTCACTTGTCAGGATTCGTGCTCTTGCTCTAAAATCAGTGTATTCCACCGCTGTCGTATGCAGGTTTTACCCCAACCATCGTCTGTGACCCTCAACAGAAAACATTTGATGCATTGCCATACCTTCATATAACAATATTGACAGTGGAAGTACTAATCGTGACTAACATTACATTTGGCAGAATGTGTGGTGATAAAAGGCTGTCAGTACGCCTTAAGATCAGAACATGAGCAGTGCATAATCAGAGTCTGACTGGTGGACAGACAACCCATCGCATTTTCTCTTTAAATCAGCAGCAAAGCAATAAGATCCAGTATGGGCCATTCTGTTCAGAGTTATTTATACCAGGCCAAGCAACTAAGAACTTTTCTCCTCTAATACTAAATAATGCAAGACATTGAAATAGCTTCTTGTATAATGCAGGGGTGCTTTTCAGATTCTTCATGCGTGTCTCCCGTGACGCAACATCCTCCATGACTGCGCTGTCGCCAATGCTGCCACTTACTGCGATGATTAATTATATTCCGCATGGCGACTGTGAACGTTTTCTCGTTTACTTTGTGATTATCTGAGTCACAGTGGGGTAAGAAAAGATAGCCGACAAATTAAAGAAAAGGCTGAATAAGTGCTGGGCCACCATCATCAAAACATCAAGTGTGGGAATGTGTTTTTTGGAAGAATGGTGCTCCAGCCCTCCTGTAGAGTTTGAGATGCTGGTAGAATCTCATCCAAAGAACATAAAAGCTGCTCTGGCGGCTCATTTTGGACCAAGATGATGGTTTATTCTCCTTTAAATTGCTTTTTTACATTATTTGTTTTTCCGAGTATGGTGGGCAGTGGTTTTCAGTATAAATGTATGTTGCTGAAAAGGAAAAGCTCATGTCGTCTGCATTATTCATCGGCAACGTGACAACACACCCTGCCCGAACTCACCAATCTTTTGGTCCCCACATGGGAACTCTTGAGCTGTGATGTGCAGTTACACTTTCCGGGAGACACACACCGGAGTGTCCTGTCAGTTATTGCTGCTTGATGGGTTGAATCCAGCACACAAAGGAGTGATGGATAAATGGAGCTCTGGTGGAGGCTGAAGCAGTGGATTTACCAGTTCTCATGGTCTGATTCTGATTGTCTCAGTCTTTCATTTCTCCGCAGAGGACTGATGGAGCTGACTCATTAACAGCAATGTTGATTTAGTCTCGTTAAGGGACCCTAATGGATAGATTTTTCTCATTATAATTGCAGCCGCACTTCATAATCCATCATGCATGCATCAAGCATCCCTAGCAACACACAAATCTCTTAAACACACCACAGCTGCACGATATTTTGATAATTATTTAAGACGGCAACAAACACACTGTCTCTTTGATGTGGCCTATGAGGAATTCAAGTCATTCCAGTCTTAACGCCACCCCGCTGATAGATTATTTACCAATTTACAATCTTGAAACCGTCATACCAAGACCAATCAAGCAACACACACACACTCTCTCTCACACACACACACACACACACACACACACACACACACACACACACATACAATTACACACACACACAATTAAGAACCACTCACCTCCTGCAAGTTGGGAACGTTTAAAGTTGAATTGATATTCTGTTCACTTTGCCACAAAACAGAGCGCGCGTTCCAAGTCGACTTGCTTCACATTTGGATTCAGTGTGACGAGCTTAATGTTTTTATTTCGTTGACCATGAAGCCCCTTCAGTGAAATGAATGTAATTGGAAATCATGCCCACTTAGTAAGGATATTTCCAGTTTGTTTTGACTCCTTGACTCAGTGGTAATTGGTAAATGGGTTGTATTTATTCAACACTTCCTCTATCTCGACAGTACTCCAGGCAATTTCCATTGTATCAACAATGTCACACACACACACACACACAGGCAGCCAATTAAGGTGACAGCATGCTCATTCATCATGGGCAATATGTTGTTGGGTGTTATGCTCACACGTCAACCTGGTCCCTAGACGACCTGAAGATCGAACCAGTAACACTACTATCAGCATGCTGCCACATGGGTTTATCTTAAAGTCTCTCATCATCTTTGCCAGTCAAAGTTTAAAATGCGTGCATTTGCACTTTGTCTGCATGTGTTTGTCCATCTCCACATTATGTGGTGCACTGGGCGTGTGGGCATGCTGCAGGCACTGTTTATATCAGTTTTACAGCACAACCAGAGATGACCATTTTCCCCAAGAAGCCTGCTGTGTTTGAGCTGCATGTGGTGAGGAGAATACGATTCTGAATTGCTGCTCCTTGTTTGGCATGGTAGGATTTCCTTTTTATGATAAATATGAGTGTCCATTCAGTAACTGGCTGTGTGAAAACGACAACGATAACAAAAGTGGTTTAAAAGGTGTGATTTACACTGCAAGACAGAGAAACTGCAGGGAAGCACAGGGAAATGCAAATAGGAAAGGAAACACAATCGAGTATATAGTGGATATTGTTCGAATAAAGTGATTTAGTTGGCCTGTGAGTTTCCACAGCTGTGAACAGTAAAGGTCCTGTCAACCTTGGTAATGAGGTGTGTTTTCGCTACACACAGAACCAGGCCTGCAGCGCTTCTTAACTTGCCTCCTGTGTCTTTTTCTGTCCACTGAGTGTCCATAAGCCAATGGGAAATGGCCCAGAATAGCAAAAGGGACACAAGCTTCACTTTATTCAAAACACATGTAAGCAGAGGACATGCATTCTTTACTGACTTAACTTTTAGAGTCTACAAATATAGTTTTTATCAACCTTCTCTTTAGAATTCCCCATGTAGACCGCTTTCCCTCCAAACTTTTGTCTTTACAGTCATAAATTCTGGTCAGGAGAAAGCGCTCTTTAAGAGTAACACTCGCGCTTTGGCTGAGTGAGTTTGAAGCACCCTTGTAACAAGCCTGTCTGACTGGAAATAATATCGAGTAGCAATCACAGTACAACCGAGGCATATTTTCAAACCCAAGGCCGTGTGTGTGCAGGTGTCCGCATCATTTTTTAATGCCAGGTTGGTAAAAGACCAAAAAAACCACCCCCCCTTCACTCCTGTCTTTTGTTTAGTGGTGCATGAAAATCAATTAATGATATTTATCACCAAGGTGAGCGCAGAGCAATAGTTTTTAGCAAATAAAGATCGGTACTCTCACCAATGTGCATTAACCTTTATTAGGAGCTAGGAGAGAGGTGTTGAATAAAATGCTATTGATTCTGCCGCAGAAAGGTTAATGTCATTGACCAAAATGAAAATAAGGATCCGTGTTATGGAGGCAGGCGATATTTTTCGAGCAGCTGGAACATCCTGACATGACATGTTGCATCAAAGATTCACTCGGATTCATATTGATGCATCCTAGCAGGAAACATTATCATAAGATATGAAACTTACAAAGGTTACCTGTGGGGCTTTTATTGTAAACAAACCACTATTTATATTAACTTTTCCCAGCAAACCATATCCAAACTGCACGAGAAACATCCATCATTGCCTTTTGCGCTGATGTGTTCCAACATGATGTTCTCCATCTTTAGTCAAATGGCAGCTTTGTTTGTGGTCAGTATACAAACACAGTGGTGAGACATCATTACGGCTGGCTTTTTTTTTGTCAGGCTTTTGCCTTGAAAATCTAAATGTCTGGGTGTTTTTACGCTGCATAAAAATCAGAGGAGGTTTGCTCAGTCAAGACTCCACTTTCAGATCCAGTTTACGCATTCTTTACACTTGAGTGAATGACAAAGGTGCAAAGAGATTTATTGTCAGTGTGATGTTTTGGCGTACTTTTTAGCTGCTCCCTTTTTATTGTTTTTTGTCTGTTTTGTCTGAGAGGCAGGCGATCGTTCACTGACCTCATCTGTGGTCTGAGTTCGTAGTGGTGTTTCTGAAACATTTTGTCAGTACAAGGTCTCCCGTGGGAGTGTGCGGTCCACACCCTGTCTCTGGCCCACTTATGATGAATGTGTGGAGCAGCAAAGCAATAGAAATAAACTGCTATTGCAAAAACCTCTATTTCACATTGCTGAAGTGCGATATAACATTCACTCATCTTGCATCCACCATTGTGTCATTTCAGTTGCTTTTATTTTGTTTTGGAAAGCAAATGATTGGGGCCTAAGAACTTGATGATGTCATATACTCACTACCAGCTGGCAAAGAGCTGTTGGGAGGTAAGTAATGTAATGGGCTACTTAAGCTGTTGGTCTTAAGGGGCGGGGGGTGAAAAATGTCAACTTTCATTGTCCGCAGGATAGAAAAACTATAACGCAGAAGCTTAATCTCTCTTTTGTCTTCATAATATACATAACGCATTACTTACTTTTAGGCGTGAATGGTGTCAAGGATCACCATGTA
>CAESWR010000511.1:1367252-1398954 GCA_903171835.1 Mullus surmuletus | reverse complement strand
CTCTCATGGCTCCAGTCAACCGTGCTGCCATTAGAGAAAAGACGGGCCATTGAAATACTGCAATGACCTCCATCCTGAAAGCTTTACTGGACGAAGCACCAGACCATGATTCATTCAATGCTCCACAGCTCCAGAGGTCAATGTCTGCAAGACTCTTGTGTGTGTGGTCTTAAAAGTCAAAGCATACAGCTATATGTCTCCATTAAATTTCACGACCAATGATGCAACTTATAATGGTGTTTGACGGAAATGTGCCACCGCACTCGCGGCCATATGAGTGACAGTAAAAATGTCGTGTCGTTTTATCCCCCCACAATTTCCCCCATGTTTCAGGCAGTGTATATATGTCATGACAGTGATGTTGTACATTTCTAAACAGTCCCTGATTGTGTGCAAGATGTACAACAAGGGAAAAAACACATGCATTGACAGATGAAAGGCACATTTGTAACATTTCTACTCATCCACTATAATCGCTTTGAAAAAGTCAGTGAGCAAAAATGCAAACTCTTGTATCATCAGGAAAAATATGTGCGTGAATAAACATTTTTGCAAGCCTTTCACCGGTAAACAACAAGGAGAGGCAGTAAAGTGATGCAAAAATAAGCTCAGTCTGACAGAGGGGAAGAAAGAACGTGTTGTTCAAATTGATACAAAAACAGAAACGCGTTTGTCTCTTTTGCACGCGTTTTCCGTTGCACTACAAAAGACACGCAGAGGCATGTCATCAATTCCTTGGTGAAGATAGGTGAAAAGATGTTTTGAAAAGTGAAAATAATGCATCGTGCCTCTGTCATCCATGTTGAGGAGCTGTGAAAAGGAGGGAAAGTAACCTCTCCACTGTAATCATTCTGACACATTTCCTCACTTGTCGCGCATGTTTTGGATTTTCGTTTAAATATCTCGTGTACGCTTCCGAATTCCGTCTAAATGCATGCCCACTTGGGACCGAGTGAGTCATGAAAGGATTTTGTAGGTTTGCAGTCAAAAACTGCCAAAAAAACACATTAAAATATGCGAATTCTCAACAAGTATAATGTCTTTTGCCCTTTTATACCGCCCCGTACCTTTCTTTTCACAACACGGCAGCGGCGGCAGACGGGGGGCTCGAAGCGAGCTGCCGGGTTGAAGAAGGCGTGGCCAGATAACAACCCCGGCAAGTTCACAGAGCTGTTGACATTTCCTCACAGCTACTCCCCTGGTTCTAATTGGCCACCGCTGATAAGATTCCCGCGTTGTAATTGGCAGCCGCTGATAAGATGCTGTCAGCTGCTGCGGGAGTCGGCAGCTGGGCGAGATGACAAGGGCTCGGTAGTTGGTGGGCGGACAGTGCTAAATCCGGGGGTTTTCCAGTCGGCCTCGGCACATCGGCGATGACAAACTTTTGGAAGGTGTGAATTCTGCTCATGCAAATGAGTGGGAGAAACAATGGATGGAGCAGATGATTCACAGGGTCTGAGGTAAATAAGGTGGCTTCTCGGACATGTTCAGCACTATGCAGACTCAGAAGGACGAGCGGTGCTTATACTCATATCTGAGTATGGAGCTTATCCTTTCACCTGTGCTGTCTCATATTCAGAATATTCAGATCCAGGGGGCATTGGGCCACTTGTGTTATAAGGATACATTTTTCTACCTCACACCAATTCCGAATTTGTACAGCTGACTCTGCTGAACCCAGCCCCCCCCCATCCGCCTTTTTTTCCTCCCTTCAGCTTTCAGTCCGTTTGGTCATGTTTCAGGGCCATACTCCGATTCAGCAGATGTTTTTGCTGGCGGAACTCGCATCGTGTCTCTTGGGTCCGAGCTGGAACTGCTGATAAAGAGATTTTTGTGCTATTGTGTCCTTAGCCTAGATCTCACTGTAATTAATATGCTTAAAAGTCCCTACTTCTCTCCTAACCGAACTTCCTGTATCTTGTCGGCAAACTGCGGGCTATTAGCCCTTATTGTCTCCACCCTGCACCGGCAGTCTATACGATCTTTTTTGATTGATCTCCAGGAAGTAATTATGCTTCTGTTTTTAGTTAATGGAATGCACACAGAGCTTTGCCTGGCAGACAAACCACCTCATGTGAAATATTTTAACTGCTATAGTCCCCGGAGCCTGTCTAATGGAAGGGTATGTGGGCGTGTATGTGTGTGTGTTTGTATGAACACACACTGGGTGAAGGCATTTGTCTCTGGTCCTCTCCATTCGATTGACTGTTAGGAATGCAAAGCCTTGAGTTCCCAGGAGTTCGAGGATGCAGTCCTTCCCGGCACATAATAACTTCACACACATAGATGTCCTCCTGTCAGCCTCTATAAGAAAAACTTTTGCCATGTCTGTCCCGTGAAATCATCATGTCACGAAAGAGTACAACAAATGGAGTTGGATGCCGTGAGCGGAAATAGAAGTAGTTGCAAATGTTATGATACTCTTTCTGGTAATTTTAGAAAAAGCTTCTGCCTACGTCACGCAATCCGTGTTGTGTTTATCTTTTCCCACTACTCCATCAATTACAGAGCATTATATCTCTCAAAAATGATTCTGTGATTGATGCAAAAAAAAAAAAAAAAGAGGAAAATTCTCTTCCAGTTCTCTTCCAGGCCCCCAGCCACTGATTCCCCTTGACCATCAAAGTTATCTTCTCTTAGCTTGACATAACATAAGAATACTAAGAGGACACAGAGCAAGATTATTCTCTTTAAAACGGCAAACAAATGACAGCTCCGTACCTTTGGTCTCTGTGGCTCACGTCTCTTGTTCTGACGGTTTAAACTTCAAAGTAGAGGAAAAACAGATTTAAAGGAGCTTTTTCAGCGTTTGTTTCCCCTCAGAGGGTGTCAAGATGTCCTTCAGGCATCAAGAGACACATTCAATTTGTGTCTCATACCAAACAAGGGTTTGGCTGGTTGGGCTGTGTAGTGACTACTTGTTAAACATCAACTTCTGGAGGGTCTCAAACCGGACAATGATTGGTTTCTCAGTAGAGGGATTTTCTGGGAACAAAGTGGATCAGTGTGATTTATGTAATTTAAAACAGATATTTGTCTCTTCACCTCTAATCTCGAGTTTCCCCTTTTCTGCAACACTAGTCCAAACCTCCAGTCGTTTGATATAAAAGATTTATCATACATTCATAAAAATGTATATTTTTTACTGAATAAAATTGTCTTCAGTGAGGGTATACTTCCTTATTCCTTCTTCAAATCCTTAATCCAACAACGGGGGGTATAAGCAGTGACAGTGTTGAGGAGGAAATTAATCAGGCCCTCAGATGTTCACACTCTAGGGACAGGGAACGGCTGTGGGTTTGCCTATGGCGTCGCCTCCCGTCAGGTCGTCTCTTATTCTCATAGAAGTGTTTGCCTTTGAAAGCTCGAGGTTTGCACGCGTGCTGCAGTTACTCATGAAATTACAGAAGATAACGTTTGGGCTGGGGGGATGAGAAGGTAAGCGTGCTCACTGAGGGGATAATGCGACGTATCGTATTAAGCCGTGAACATGCTCTGTTCCTATACACTCCTTGATACGAGTTTCGAGCATCTGCACCGCACCGCTTTTTTCTCCCCACCGCCAGCCCTTTCAAGAGAGCGCCACCCTCTCACATAACTGAGCTCGGACAATAATATAAACTCCGAAAATGCTCATGTTCTCGACATAACATGTGGGAGCAGTTAGGTTGCACATCTGTTCGGTTTCCCCATCTGGGTTAACTGTCTGTGAGTCCGCATGATAGCCAATACCGCGATACGGTTGGGATTCAATGCATTGCCTAATGAGGACACCATTCTTGACGGCCTGTGCTGTTAGTCGTAATAATATTGGCAGAATGCACACTAAGAATAGCCGGAGAGGGGGGCGGCATTTAACAAATGTCCCTCACCAAATTTAAACCTAAACATGTACACAGACCTTTTGGTGCCATGACATTTTGCTTGGCACGGAGTGAGATTTCTTTCTCCGTCCTACAGCGGGAGTGCAGGTAGCTGAGGGAGTCTGGGCTAATTAAGAGGAGGATTGTTCTCTTGGATTCAGGGGAAATCGCATCATCATGACGTCAAGCTCCACTGGAGGTTTTACGCTGTATTGTGGAGGCTGCTCCTCCAAAGTGAGAAACCACTATCATCTAATCTTAGAGAAAAAAGACTTCTGAGAGGCCTTGAGAGCAGATACTGTATTCTGTAAAATGTAATGAGTGTTCATCAGGCAATCATCTTATTATCTAATCATAGTAGAGGATGCATGAGTCTTTGCTGAGATTACTCCTTGGCGGAATCCCTGCAGATTGAGCATGAGGTCAGATAGACCGTACAACAGCATCTCAACAGAGTATGATTCAATTTAATGGCACCTCAGACGCCCGTCCGTGATGTCTCCCGGCTTCTTAGTTAAACGAATGTGAAACTAATGAGAATAAGATTTTAGCTGCCTGTCCCGAGCTCTCCATTACCCGTCCACACCGCTTCACATCTTTCACCGTGCGCCAAAAAAACGGAGATCAGCTCATTAACGGCTGCAGACCGTATTCCTCGGCCTGTTTTGTGAATCACTGAATCTGTCTGACAGAGGTAACGCGGCATGGCACGGAGCCTTTTCTCTCCGCTCTGCCAAATAAAACCCTGTCGCAGCGCTCTATTTTTGTCAGAAAACGCTCGTCTCTCCCGCACCATCCTCTCACAGAGTTTAGTCGATTACTTACTTTTGTTGTGTCTGTAGAGAAAAAAAAGTTTTGTTTTGAGTGTAGTTTGGTTGTCTGTTGAACAGGCTGCGGCGGAGGAGAGCTGAAGGTTGGTGCAAATTGCTCATGATTAGTCAAGTTCAAATATAATACATAATGGATGAGAGCGAATTACATTAATACACCACGCACATGAATTTAGCTGTCTCGTTTTATTAAGATTCATGTTTATCTAAATTCACTTCTGTGCCGTTCCTGGTTGTTCAGCGTCGAGGTTTGAAGTCTCAATAGATTAGCGCCTATGAAAGTTCAGCACCGCAGGAGTTTATCATTTCTAATAGAACATAAGGTTTCCGCTCTTCAACTTTGATTCTGCCACTGAATCGTTCCCTTTTTTTTTTAAATGCTGCAGGATTTTTTTTCCAAGCAACTGTTTAATAAGGACACAGTTCCGTTCCCAGTCTGATTAGACATGCTGAGAGTGGTGATAGGTCTTTTTAATGGCTACATTAAACTGGAATTTGTCTGCAGAAAATACATGCAGAAAGTATGTGGCAGGGTTCTAAAATTTTGGTTACTCTTGCATTTAGATGAGTTGTCCTAGAAGTCCTATGAGCACTACGCCGCTTTGTGTAGTGGACACACCCAACTGCTATCGTCCAACGTTAAATGTCCTCTGGTTGCAGCATCCAAAATGTATGTGGCTAATCTGCTGCTACGATCCTCAAGTATCCGGGCTGTGACTTCTCCTTTGGTTCTCCTATCAGGAGGTCGTGATCCAATTAGCAACTCAGGATGCGAGAATGGGGTGGGATCGGGAGGCGTTGGGGGGGCGTCCATGAAAAAGATGTTTCACAATGACAAATTCAGATAAACTAAGATTCCTTCAATTTGACCTATGACTCATAACCTTTTACTCTCAATGCAAGCGTTCCGGTGAATGCGCGGGGGCGGGGGGGGGGGGGGAGAGTTACATCACAGGGGTTACAGAGGTTACATCCTGACGTCCGTTTAGAGTGCTTGCGAGGTCCCTGCTGAAGCATCTACATGTCAAAGAAGCACCAAAAAGAGACAGTTCCTCTCTGATCAATGCTATTTACATATTATACAAGTGTATGAGCTTCTCACTAAATGCACATGGATCTGTACATCAGCCCTGGTACTCCACAATCTTCCCTCCTAATTAGCAGAGTTATACATGGAATTTAAATACGCTACCTCATATCAGCAATACACAAACATTAGTAAACTGTTTGTAATGGCAACTCCATACAGGATTTTACAGCAGTTGATATAATGTTCTTTATTTCGAGCAACATGCGTGCCGGAACATGTTGGGAATACCATCCCCGCTGTTGGGCTCACACTAGTTCTGTCAGGATGAACTCTTAATGAGCCACTGCGCTAATGATGAAATTAACTTTTGCGGCTAATTTCATCGACGTATCCAGGCGAGTTATCTAATTAAAGTAACAGACGCTTTTATCGATCCCCAGTTGCCTTGGTAGTCAGCTGTGAACTGAGATTACGTACGATTTATCTGGTTTAAATAATGCATTTCCACACGCCAAAGTATGGATACTGTAAATTGCCCTGTTGGATTTAATTCCATGGTTCATATTTTCTGTTTGTACGCCTGACTTCAGATGATCAAATTGCGTTTTACGTCTCTCTCCATTAGATTGCTGTTCTGGTAGGAATCACTTTCTTCACTATATATTAGATTGCTTCGTCACACACCAATATTTACTGATGCAATGTCGTGGCCATCAAAGAAACATATTTTAAATTCATAGTCGCAACCGCTCATTTACACGCCGAGCACAGTAGAAAAGGGGCTGTTTGTAATTTGCACATTAAATTAAATCTCGTCTGACATAGCAAGATCTGTCACAGGGGCTCTTTTTAACAGGTTCCAGGTAAAGATGTAAGAAGAAAAATCATCAGGCTTCACACAGTTTTGTATCACAGATTCATTACGTGTTTAAATTAATACACCCGTTAAGAGGCGTTTGGTGATCAATTGTGCCTGTTCATAAAAACCCCAACAAATGAAAAAATGATGTGTGTGAAGCATGTGTTCCTGCTTTATCGATTTGATTAGATTTTTTTCCCCAGGTGTGACAGCCATACAGGATAATAATTGTCTTCCGTATAATAAGGAAAAATCTAAATTGATGCCAGCATTGATAGAGTGATGTCAGCAGCCATCTTATAAATTCATTAAAGTAACTTCCTGTCTCCTAAAGCTCATCATTCTTACAAATAAGCAGCAGCTGCTTTGTTACATTGTTAAGATCATCGGAACTGTTTGTATCTTGTCAGTCACGCGCTAATTTTCCTTCATGTAAATGTCACTTCTGCTTCCAGTAGTCATGATTGCACTGAACAAAATGTAGAATAAATGGGATGATTTTTTTTTTGTCTCACCTGAAGCCTGGAATGGCACTTGGTGACTGTTTTTTTCTTTAACAGCACCTTTTAAATTTACACCTGCACGCCACTTGCAGTTAATTTTCTCCGCTCTTGTGTTAAGAATACTTACCACATCTTATTTTTGTTTTTCTGGGTCTTGAAAACGTAATTCATCATCGTCATTGCTAGTCATTCTAACTTAAATAAATCGTCCAAGCAACAGAAGGAACTTTAGATGATTCTGTTGTGGTGTTCTTTCGGATTCTTCAATTTCTGAAAAGAGGTGCATAATATAGAAAAATATTTTGACGGTGCAAACATTGAAACAAATGGAACAGTGCTTTTTTCTTTCTTCTTTGCTTACTCCAATCTAAAAAAGTGCATTTTCTGACAGTACATTCGGAGTTTCTACTTTCTAACTGCGCTTTGGAAATGCAGACATATATGCCATCTCAGCAGTGGAATCGGGTATCCGCGTCTTGCTTGTATTCCACTGGGGACAGCAGCATCCCATTTCCGGCTATGATGTGGTTTTGTTCCATGATCCTCAATGCTTCAAAACCCCGCTGGGAGTATTTCAGAAATAGAGCGTTTTGTCATCTGGCTGCGCTTCTCCCACAGAATACTAGACTACATTGTTAAACTGCTTCTCTTGGTTTTCTTTATTTGTCTTTGAATATGTACTACTGATCAGCACTGAAGTACTTGAGCCACAAAATATGAATTGATTGTAGGCCCGGTACACGCGCAAAAGTATACGTGGCTGCTTCTGCTTCATCCTCGCGATGTGACCACTATCAAGCCGAGGCGTTTACTTATTCACAAGCCTTACCGAGCAGCACGCCTTGTTGTCCTCATTCATGTTGGTGCCAAACAGCCGCTTTTATATTTGTCTGTCTGTAGGCAAGCTCTGTTTGTTATATGAGAGATATCACAGGCAACCTTCCATGACAATATTTTGAATACTTCCGCAGTATTGATGTGGCGCGGTTCCAGCTCTTTTTGAAAGCTCTCTTTTTCCTCTGCATTTCCATGGCTCTTTATCTTCTACCACCCCCACCCCCCACCCCCCAATATCGGAGTAATCTGTTCTTGTCTGTCACCCCACTCAGCCCCGATAAGAAGCGAAAGAGTCACGCTCCTGTCCAGAAACGGATGTTCCTCCTTGACAACATTGACACAAACACAAATGCCTCTGTTCCATTCGTGCAAAAATAGCTCCCGATAAGGCAATAGAAATTGAGGTTGTTTACCCTGTGAGGTCTTCACCGAGACCCCTCTCACAGTGAGATAAATGCTTATTTCCAGCGCGCATCACCACTGCTCTTTTTCTGTCTCTTCCAATTAAGGACTCAGAATTAATAGCTCAAGTAAACAGTTGTCATATTATGGGCTTTATGGCTCTGCGGCTCTTGATGGTCCAAAGAGCAGAGTGCAATCGATGTTCTTTTCAAATTGGCCTCTGCAGCATTTCGAGCTCAGCGCATTTAGGGAAATAATTTCACATGTTCCTCCGTCGCTGGGAGAGTGGCTTTGTGGGTTTTACGCACGCCAAATGATTTAATCCTTTTTCTATCATTGGTGGATTTTTTGGGATTAACAGTCAAAGGCTGATTTTTATCCGCGTTAATGTAAACATCACCGCAACACGGTTTAGTTAATGCAGTACCTACGCACACAAAAACGGAGCAAGCAATGTTTGTATGTGCTTAAACCACTCAAATATGATTTCAATCCCTATCACTCTGGATCAATACATGATCAGAACTCTGGGATATCTCTCACCATTTGGTAATCCATAACATGTGAAATCAATGTCAACTGTCCTGTGAAAGCAGAGGCAATCTTTGCTCAACTCGGCCAAATCCATACAAATATGTCATTAACATCGACTTTTTAGGGGTCCGGTGCTGCTGGACAGTATGATCAGATGTATGTTTGGGTGGGCTGTCATTGCTAATGCATGTCAAGTCTATTGGACCGGGTTTCAAGACCCGTCCCCATTCCGTACCGCACGAGCATCTCAGGCTCAAGTCGTTTTGAAGTAATCACTCACACAGTTTAATCTTGCAAAGGATCAAGTATAACGCTGGACTCAGGGCTGACATTCTGGTAAAATTTGGCAAACCTCACTACCACATTGATTTGTTTGTAGTTTTCTTACCATTGTCCTGAAACTTTCTTGCTTGAGAAACTTGGTTTCCGTGTGGAGGAAAATGCCTGAGGTTCTCTCTCACTCAATAAGCAAGGGTAATGATGTTATGTTTCTGTCTTTAAGTTACACTAATCAGATAACAGATTTTAAACATCTTTTTATTTTCTGTAATGTAATTAATGGGTGTAATATGTAACAATATATTCACAATATTTTTAAGGCTGCCTCATGGGTATGTTAACAAAAAAACATTGCAGGCATTTCCTTCTTTGTGCAGGCGAGGTCGGAACGTTCCTAAGCTCGCCTTCTTTTGTGCCTTATATACCAAGTAGCACTCTTCATTTCAGGTTTTGGGGTGGCACATTGTCTGTAGTTCACGAGAATGGCGTCACAACATTTCCTGCGCAAGAAAATTAAACAAGATGTCATTAAAAGTTCGTTCCTTCATGCAAGTCATCTGTAGTTTCTCACTGTACATAACCCAGTATTAGAAAGGCCACAATGCAAATATTTCTGTACATTTTCAGCCCTACATTGGAATACTGAAAACGTACACACAACGGAAATGTTGTTAAAAATATGGTATTATCGTCCTTGTTGGGAGAAGTTGCCACCATCAGTGTTTTTCTTTCCGATCAACATTGTGCCTTCTAAGCATTCAGCAGTATACTCCGCCTGTCTCCCTGAACTCTGGTCTTATTAAAGATTGTATTTATGAGAATATATCAAGATGAATCAAAGAGAAATGGCAGAGGGAGATTCTCCCCCAGATTCTTTACCCCATGAGGAAGAATTGTCCTCAGGCCTCCTCTGTCATCTCAACATCTTCGCTTTGTTGTCTTCTTTTTTGGTCCTAAACGAGCCACGGTGTAGTTTAACACTCAGGGCACTCTTCGGCATGCCACCCCTAATCACCAGACCCCTACCAGTTTTATCATAATTAACAGATCAAAGAAGCCGGGAGAAGGGCAGTCATACATTATTTAACTGAAACTGTGTGTTTGCCTGGTCGTGCACGCTTGTGTATGTTAGACATGTAAGTGATAGAAATGTAATGATTTGGACGAACACATTTCTCCATTTGATAATCCGTAAGAGATAGTACACTTGTCCTCAGAAGATGTTTTGCTTTTGCGTGCATCGTGTTCTCCTGCTCATCAGTTCTTTTTACACAGTGACAAATCTCATATTTTCAGCCCGAAACAGAAGGTGTTCTTTTGACATACCTGCCTCCATAGAGGCATTGAGAAGCGCAAACATAGCCCTGCATTCATCAGAAGGTCTTCCTACCCAGAGCTTTTGAACAGAATGGAGCCAGCAACAATAAGTCGCAGCATTTTCACCCTGTGGTTGGAGGACATGTATTCAAACTTAATTACACCCCATCTGTCTCCTCAACTGCTTTGTGTTCTGCAATGACATTATATTACTCACTAATCACAGATTTTTGCAGTTTCTACTTTGTGGTAATGACTGTCATCAAGCCGGTGCTTTATGTGTCGCCGCAGTGCCTGAAGTTCAATTTGAGGTAGCTTTCATTTCTATTCACTCCGCTTTTTGTCCTGTCAGCAGCATCACGTCTGTCTACTAAAGCTTGACCTCTTCTTTCTTTTCTCCCTACTGTCCCTCATCTTTTCTGCTCCCTCCTGATTTTTCTCTCTAGGGGCCATAATAAACCTGTAGTTAGCTGTTAAAACCATGTGCATTTTAGACTAAATGGCCCCTGGCGTCTTTCTGCCTGCTGTTGAGGCTTACGGCCAATGGGCCTTAAAATGACTTAATTTCCTATCTGCCTCCTGGGGGAGCTTTTAGGGGAGCTAAAAGCTGGTCATAAGCGGCAGAGAGTATCAGCAAAGCCTTGGGCTGGCATGTATCCCCACAGAATCAAAATTACAATCGCTTTAATTGCCATGGGCAGTATCAACACTGAAATTTGTGATAGTGATACTAGTGGGGTAGTTGAGAGTTGCACACTAGGCGGTATTTCATTTGCCCATTAGTATTCCTTAATTCATAGACTGCATAAATTTGTCGGGTTATTGTCCATGTTATTTTTAGTGTGGTACTTTGTGCTGCCTTCCACCTGCACTTCTGCCGTCAAGTTCTGACTTTTCGGATGGTGCAGCACCGACTACATAGCAATTTAGTGTTGTAATGGCTTTTAAAAAGTGTAAGCTTTGATATTCCACTGAATGCACAGTTTTTGATGATTATTGTAAACTTTTTCATTTTTGTTTGGTGAATTTTTTATTCAATATTTAATTTATTTGCAACCTTTGCCTGAAGACATGAACCAACGAGAAGTGGCATGTCACCTCCAACTATGGCCTATTTAGATCTGACTGAGCTTGCTGAGACTTAATCATAAATCTACAAGGATCTACATTTAGATCTGTAGACGCTTTGTTACACTTGAATAGTTTGTACACTTTGAAAAATCGTGCATGGCATTATTTTGAGCTCAAGATGAATTGACTTAATAATTTGGCTTATAGCTCTTATCACCAGTATTGTATTTCCGTACGACCATGGCATAACAAAGACTTAGATTCAATTAGATTTTCGTTCTGTGTAAACAGCTGGCCCTCAAACAGCAAAACAAAGCAAACCAAGCGTTTTTATACTTAAACACATTTAGTTAGTGACATTGATTCTCCCATTGTTTGCATTGGCCCTGGCTACTATTTCCCCCTTCTGGACTGTCTGGCTGTGTGTGCAGTTCTAACCATCAGGTTTCACAGACATGTGTTTACCTCCTTGCTGACTTTTTTTCAAGCAGCTGTTTGCTAGTCAGACACTCCTCCCCCAGCTCTATATATTGATGCACTGGTGTAGGTTGGTTCCTTTAATGGGGAGGGGAGACTGGCTTGTGCCCTCAAGGTCACTGCCTACCAAAATCAAAAGCCCTCCGTGATTGACGTACAAAGCTGCAGGCCTTAAAAGCATAATTGATTTATGAATGGAAGAATGTGCGTCTGTCTATGGTTGCGTGTGTGTGTGTTGCAAAACGTGACAGAGTGGATGACAGTTGTCCCCACGCTGGATGTATTGAAGACAGCAGGCAACTAAAAAAAGGAGGGAGCAGAGTTTTGGGCAATAAAAATAAAGGTTAACACAAGTATCAGGTGCACTGAATGAATGGGTGCAACGGAGCAGACAGAACAACGGAAGTATGACTCAAACAGACTATTTGTCAGAAGGCTGAGAGGGTTACTGTAGGGGACAGAAGTTGACCCAGCACTTAACGGTACACTAGATATAAGTGTGCAGTCTTTCTCGTCCAGAATTGAAAGAGATTGCACTCAAATGCCTTTTGAAGTTTGCTGACCTGTGCAGTGATTTCTTTTTTTCTTTTTCATCAAAGGCAAAGCTTTGTTGTTGTCAATTTACTAGTAGGTCATTTGTCAATTGGTTTTTAATTTTGGTGCAATTTGGAGATGTCACCTTGGACACTAGAGAAAACAATAAGTTGTTTTCATCAGTAATGACATTTGGAAGCAACTTCTATAATACACTGCATTATAGTTTTACAATAGTTGTTTGTGCTTGATGGAACATCTGAAAAATCATATTTGTGCTCATATTTTGCAATGTGATCACCCAAAATTTGTATTTGTATAAACGATAGATGCTGAGCAAAAGAGCCCAGTTGGTCTGAAGACATCGCCTCCCAGAGTGTGCATCCATCCACACTGCAGTACCGGTGGTTAATGTACCATAAAGCTGTAATAAAACTGCCATAAAACACCTCACCAACTCCTCCTTCATTCTGACTCCTCGAAAGTGTCCCCAGCTAGTTTGGTTGTGTTAGTCAACAAGTCTGCAGAATCCTTGTGAGCAACGTTTTCGCAGCAATGCACGGACAGTGGCCCTTTTATCGAGACTCTGTAACGGCAGACAGCCTCGAAATTAGCCACTCAGAGATAGAGGCGTAGGGCGTCATTATGCGTTGCCAGATGTGTCTGAACACTAGCAAATACCGATGAATGGGGTTGTTGCCTTCGCAGTCAGATCTGCCACCAACCAGTCTGAGGTGTGAAGTGTGTGCGGGGTGCAGTGCTTCTCATTATTAACAGTAGTGTTGGCTTTGGCATCGGGAGACGGGGGGGCAGTTCGGCTCAGCCAGCAGTCACAGCAATTCACAGGTCTGTCACACAGAAGAGGTCGACCAGAGGAGAGAATTACAGGGCATTTAAAGCCACGGAATAGACTGCAGGCAGGAAGAATGAGCTGCCGGTGAATGCGTGATAGGCTGGTGTTGATTTAACTGCAGGGATTCTATAATAGGGATCTTTGCTTTATTATGCAACACTTGGCAATAAAAACAAAATTTGGGGGGGTTTGTGAGTTTTGCATGATGTGTGTGTGTGTGTGTGTTTATCATGCAAAGTTGAAGATCTTGCAGACTTTTCCGGGGTTTAGTTGCAAAGCCTGATACCATCAGGATTTGTGCTTAGTGCCATGATAATCTTGTTTTACGCTGAATTATTTTCTTACTCTGGCTGGAAAATTAGAGCTCTGATCTTTCGCTGGAGCGCTCATCGGTGTACATTTTGCGTATGTGAATCTCTTTTCATATAATCCATTCATGGATAACTTTTTTTTCCCCTCATTCTGTTGGGTTTGTTTTTTAGGAGATTAGTAAAACTGTTCATCCAGCGACTTTCAGTATTAGTCACTGAAGTTGTGGCTGTCGTACCTCAGTGCAGAAACTGAACAAACCGCAGCTTGAAGATGAATAGATTTTAAATTATAGTGTTGCAAAGTCGTGTCGGCGGGGTCACAGCAGCATACTCTCCCTCGTCCCCTCAGCCTGAACAGACCTCGAAGAACACTTTTTAGACAAGAGGTTGACTGAGATGCCTTGACAACCCTGTGCTGTTAAAAGCAGTTCTTTATTGCAGAACTTTGTTGCATCGGGATGACTTTACCATGCGGTTACAAAGCTAATACTTACCACCTCTCCTTCTTTCTGTCTCCTGTGTTTCTCTTCTGCAGAAGGGATACATAACATGACCATGGAGTCCAACTCGATAACGATGCCCATGTCGGACCCCAACGCCTGGGCGACAGCCATGAACAACCTAGGGATGCCTCCCATAGGCATAACCGGACAGCCACTCATGCCAGGTAACCATTCTCACACCAGATCGTGTAAACAGGAAGTGTCCTAAACCGCAGACTTTTATTCATTCATTTATATATTAAATATCATATATTTGTACAGTTAGTTTGTGCTTGTTGGATGTGTTATCACCATGTGCTCTTATCTCAAAGCCTTTTGTATATAAATGCATTAATACTTGACTTACTCTCTTACTTACTTAATGTTTACTTCAGAGCTTTAACTGATAGGCTACCTCATCTGCCTTATGAAAAGGTGTTTTTGTTGTTCCACAACAAAGAAAAAAAGGACAATCCAAGAAAATTAATTTGTTAGAGATGGTTTCTTGTTCACTTGAATGGCTTTTTGTATTATATCCAACAAAGAATCCATTTGTTAGTAGCAGAGAGCCTTAATCAATTGGCATGCTTTTGAAGCATGGTTTGTAACCGCATTCAAGCTCCGCATTGGTATGTCTCCCAATGAGCACGGGTACAATCTTCTATGTGGTGATGATGAAAGCAGGAAGTGTGCTGCCATTTGTGGTTGCATTTAAAAGTGTCTATATGTAGACAAACAGCTGAGTCAGCAAGGTGTAACCATGATTCTGAAATGAAACTTTTGATGGCTTGCACACACACACTTACAGATACGCACAGATGCTCTATGACAGAGGCTTGTATGACTCACTGCACTGGCAGTTGGGATTAGTGAAAAAAACAGCAAGTTTTGCTTTCTGGCTTTGAAGCCATGTTTGGTTTTACAAGAGCAGGTAAATCAAAACCTTGGTACACTTTTTTTTTTATTGCCGGCTTTGACATTGTCACCCAACACACTCAACATAGTACAACATCTAAAAGCTGTTGATTTAGGATATTTTTGTATGTGTGTTCTAATTGCAAACTCAGCAGGTATCTTATAAGCACTGCGCTTTGATGACGCATTCTGATTTGTCACCCAAATATTCAGCCGGACCACTTTCTCATCTACACACATCTCCCACATCACCCCCCCACTCCCCATCTCCAGAGTTCTACCGCCGTGTCTTTTCACTCTCCTCAGTAGAAAGCCTTTCCCTAAAGCCTTTTTATAAATCACTTCCCATTTCTTAGCTGAAATGCACTTTCATATTTGAAATGGGCTTGGCTTGTGTGTGTATGTGGGTCTGTATGTGTTTATGCACTTGGAGATGAACAGTCATCCAAAAGCAAAAAAAAAAAATATTAAGGGAAGTACACGCACACACACACACACAGGCCTGGTATATTTCAAAGAGGGTAAACAAAAGCCTGTGCACTCAGGAGGAGACGCAAGTGGCGGAAGACATTCACGCTGAGCAGGAGCAAAAGGTGGAACAAGACTTTATGATGAAGATGGAGACGCCGGTCTGACACCCTCTCAGTCGGATGAATGACGATTTGCGAAAGGAGCACAAACCTCCTTCCTTTTCCTTTTCCTTTTCCCTCCGAGTTTTGCACAATTCAAAGGCCCATTTCACAGCAAACATTTTAACAAAAAGCACAGGTGTATCTAATGGCATTAACGACAACTCTGTTCCTTTTTTAAGTGCATCATTAAGTCAGGTTGGTAATTCGGCATCGCGCTGCGCCTTGGTCCTGGAACTGGCACACCTGAATGGAATGTGGCAATTACTGACGTTATCGGCTGCACCTGTGTTTAGCGACTCAAAAAGCGCCTGCTGTTTGAACATTAAACTCGTCCAAAGTCATCATTACTATAAGTTAGTTTTCTTTGTGTTGGTGAAGTTGGAGCACTTATTAGGGGTTGTTGATCGCCCAGCAAGAATTCATTATGTACACACGTCACATACACACACAAAGGTTTTCCATTTATTCTGAGTAAAATTCAGCTGATAATGCTCTCATTCAGCCACCAGAGAACGGCTGTAACTTCTGTTCATAACTGATTCATCTGATAATTATTTATTGACGAGGCAAACAACTTTTGTCGATGAGATACTGAGAAGACATCAGGCTTCATGCATGGATGTTTTCATATTTTTCTTTTATATTTGTTCTTGCACAAAGCAATGGGGCTAAAATTAGAGAAACCTGCGTGGAAAGCAACGCTCCGTGGCTGTCGAGTCTGCTCTCAGCCAATTGAGTATGCTGATGAGTTGTGTTTGATGGTAGATGTTGGACGTTGAACTCACGATAGAACGATAAAGTAAGTCAAGATCCATCTCGGCAGCAAAAAGAAAAAAGAATGTGTTCTGTATTTTGTGTTTTTTGTCTCTATGATCTAAGAAGAGCATTTTACAAAGTGGTGACATGCGAAAAAAAGATACAAAAGTCTCAGCGCTGCGTCTGTGACAGGTTGTACTGCAGTATGGCACGGTGAGCTGTATACACCATTTCAGGTGTATATAAAAAGCTTTCCACGTGCTGCGACCTGCGTTGAAAGGTCACCTCCCGCTGACTCGGAAAGGTTTGATAAATTGTGTCATCGCAAGCTTTTTTTCTTCCAGGCTAGAAAAAGACATATTGACATTAAAACGCATCTACTCATTACTTGACTTATTGCCTGCTTGTGGTCTCAATTGCTTCTTCAAATATACAGCGTGAGGCTCATTTAAAATAAAAAAAAAAGAAGTGCGGCTGCCCTTTGATTGACAATTTACAACCTCAATGGGCTCGTTCAGCAAATTTAATTTGGATGGAGCTGTGCTGTAATTTTGTCGGGTCACCGGACCCCCTTTGCTAATAAGCAAGATAGAGGCGCAATTTGTCCCACACTAACAGGAAAACGTGGAGATATGTCACTCAGGCAAACTGTATACACACACCCACACAATTCCTAAGCAGAGCCCTAATGAGACAAAATAATTAACTGTCCTGTATCGGTTTGCCGTGGCAGTGCAGGGGCTTTAAATCCCTGTGTGTGGTGTCCACATACATCTTCGGGTATCAGAGGCGGTTTCGGGAGGCTGGTGTCGAGAAGAAAGAAGGGGAAGAGACAGAGATTAACAGGGAGGAGAGTCGGGTGAAGGGGACAGCTGTGCCTTCCCTCATGGATCACCTGGGTGAAAAAAAAAAACAGCTGCTGCTTCCCGGCCTTTTACCTCCCTTCCGATCTCTCCCCTTCTCAATTTCCCTCCCTACCTCACCAAAATTCATTTATGTCTCTTTGCGGCGGAGTTTGCACCCAAGGCACGCGACATGTGGTGTCTTGCGCCTTCAAGGGCGCTAAGTCTCACTCCAAAAGCTCCCCCCGGGTTTAAGCAAACGTGTAATACCACCATATCGATAATGTGGAGGGTCGTAACTTCAAAACAGCGGGAGTGGAAGGGAAGAGTAGAGCGGATGAAAACGAAGAGCGTTTGTATGTAAATTTCATAAACGTGCACCTCTCCCTTCCAGAGGAATTTTACATGCATTACTCACAGGCTTGTATTTCCATTACTCTTTTTAATAGCTTCACATGATTTAACTTGGAGCTACCAGGGACGCTGTTTGGAAATGAGAACGGGAAGGGATCCACGTGACCAGCTCTATATTTGATGTATTTAAAGCGAAAGAAAAAAATAGTTGGGGAAAAAAAGTCTGTTTATAAACTCTCTGTAGATGGGCCACAACATAGAAGGCTTGCACACACACTTGGCCATGTTGTCACACACTGTGTTATGCTGTCACACTGCGCTTGCTACCAGGGCACCTTGCGCCTTTGAAGTAATCCAGGCGGATTAGCTATTGATTCCCCATCATGACTAACATCATCTTTGTCTCCCTTGTAGCTCCCCCTGTGAACAGCACGGGCGAATCTGCATCCTGCCCCTCTCCGTTTGATCTCTGATTGTGTTGACTTTGAGCACAGGCGCTCATATGTGTCCTGCGTACTTTGAATTAGTTTAGCAGGATTTAATGCATTAGTTCCAGGCTCATTCATTAAACGGGACTGCATCTGCCGGTTAGGGTCGCCTGTTTTTTTTTTGCCTCTGTTTCATCCACTGTGAGCCTGGAATTTTTTTATTTCTTTTCCGCACGCCTCCAAGCCGAGTGCATTTATCCAGACAGACAGCTGGATAAACAGACCACTGTGGGCAGCCTTCGATACTCTGCAGCCGTACAAAGGCTGGTGCGCATCTCCAGTGATGACAGTTTTATTTCAGCGGATGGACTGGGCAATGTTTGGGCCTGTGAGAAAGTTTTTAGGACTTGCTTTCATTAGGGACGTGTTTGGATAGTGGGAGAGACTGGGCTCAGGCCAAAAGCATGAGTAGGGTTTTTAATGGTATCGGGATACTACATTGGAGGTTATGCTACTTACTGCTGCTTTGCCACACCTGGGCGTTGGTCAAGAAATCTGATCTCTATATATTATCCATGATTAGACTTGTCATATTGATGTATTAACATAACTCCTCTCTGAAGATTCCATTTTCAGTGTGCATTAACAAAATCAATTTGATCAAGTTAGTGTTACTCTGAAGGCTCTCAACTGTCAATCTGAGGCGTTGACTCAGTGTTTAAGCTTCTCATATCCAAAGATGTAAATAGTACTGTCAGGCTATTGTAGTTCTCAAAGGGTTTTTACTTACACAGGGTTGAAACAGACCAGTTATGTCTATTTTTTTCCGAGTGGATCTGGCCAATTATTGTGAATGTTCCCATTTTTCATGTTTTGATATGGGATTGGATTGGAGCTAGAAATTGGTAATAATCGCTACGACATTTATTACCTGAATTCACATAGTTTAGTCGCTCAAGCCAAGCATTCCATCAAGAACGTGATGTAAGTCATACCATATGGAATGAAGGAACAAAATGTTATTTATATTATTTTTAATATCGAGTGAATGGTGAGAAATGAGCAGAGACTGCAGCTCTAACAGCAGGAAGCAACATCTGGTTTCACCATCTTAGAACTGTGACAGAAAGAATATATCCTCTTCCAGGCGCATTCGCTATGTATTTCCCCAACCTTCGCCACTTGTGTCTCCAGCACATCCAGCCTGTAAGTGGAACCAGATGGAAAGCTATAGAGTCGGTCTTCTAGATTTCTCTGAAACTGCTGACCTCCCAAGACGGTTTTTATTAACCAGGACACTTTACAGTACACGTTGTGTCACCGTTGGAAGAACACGTGGCCACCTACTCAGTGCAGCTGGCTTTGATGTGAGGCTACCCGGTTTTCAACCTTTTTGAGTTTTAACCCCTGAAAATAAACTATCCTCTTAATATTACAAGATAAAGATGAGCAGTTTAATTCATGTGCAGTTGCCTTCCCTGTCTGGGGTTTTTTAGAAGCCTTAAGCAATGAAAGTATCCAGTCTTCTCAAACAACTTTTAAATTAATATTACTGCAACAGAAACACCTTATCCTCCTTCCTACAGCAGCCCCTAAATCATTTAGTGACCCCCAGATTTACCTCAGGAATCGCAATATTAACAGCCTTAAACTTCCAAACCACGTTTCGATGATGAAGCTTCCAGACAGCAGCGCAAGTGTTTGTTTTTCCTTTACTCATTTTCACGGTCAGTCTGACCTTGAAAGTAGAGTTTGTTTTAACTAACCAATAACTCTGCGGTGGAACCAAGTGTGTAATTGCCTTCTCTAATAGAAACCGATGCATGTGTACACACTGGAATGATGAGTTTGATAGGCTAGTGGCCGCACATTCCGAGTCTGTGCGGTGCCCATGAGTCAAAGCAACACAAAAGGAAGTAACAAAAGGGTGCTGGACACAGATACACACCCCTCCGGCAAAATGGAAAAACGATTTTACTTTTCCCGCACACACGTATTTGCAAGATTATCGGAATTAATTTAGATGCATATACTTGCGCTTGAATTCGCTCACCCTGGAGAATAGATAAGCAGGCTCCGGAGACAACTGTTCCCTGAGTAAACAACCACTCCTTTGTCTGCTGCATCCCACTCATCCTCTACCCCCCCCCCCACTACCACACACACACACACTGTATTTCCCCCCACCATGCTGCACACATATGCAAATGTGCGTATACACACACAAACGTCAGTGGAATATATGAAAACTCAGTGTCACTACACATAACCAATCATCTAAACAGTGTTCTTCAACCCTCCCTTTCAGAGGGCAGAAGCCCCCCCCTCCCCCACCCGCCCTTCGATTTAAATCTGAGTCTTCTCACACATTAGCTCACCTGGATTAACATTACGAAATGCATTAGCTGACAGTCATTCCTTTCCCCTCAGCGCTTTCCAATCCTTGGACCGAATGCGGTATCCCTTTCTGCTGACTGCTTCGGAGCTACACTGGGAGGATGCCAGAGGTTTTTGGTTGTGTGTAGGCGGACAGAGTGGAGGGGTGAAGACTCCCTCACTTCGGATGCGCCGCGTGTCGGGGCGCAAAAAATAGATCAGCGATTCCACAGAAGGGATACTGAAGTGGGATTTTCTGTCAGTTGTCTGTGGGCATATAATAGATTGTCGACGAGATTTCTTGTTGGAAACTTGATTTTGTGATGGAGATTAGAGCGGATAAAGATTTTTGGAAGGCGCACACAGAGAAGATTCTTAATTTAGATGTGAAGGAATACAGACGTTAGGGAGATGGAGTAAGTTTTTATAACGGAAGCCGGAGAAATGTTCCCGTCAGTGAAAATGAACGCTATGCAAAGAGGGGCAACTCTTGGCAGAGATTGAGAGAAGCACATTTTAGACACTGGTAGGGGTCCAGGTGGCACGGCTAGCTCGCCTCATTAGAGAATATTATCCAGCATGCCTCAGAGCATTCCTCCGATGTGCTCCCACCCGCCACCCGTCACTGACGAGCTAGGAGGGACATTTACCCTGGAAATCAGGGAGAAGAAAGACAGGGAGGAGTGAGGAGGACAACATTAATAGCCAGGAGCATCATACAATCAAGTGTCAGGCATTTGATTTTATTTATTTTTCTCAAACTCCTCTGCACTCGATGATTGATGGGCGGCCCGGAAATGTAATTACTTTGAACAAACCTCCAGGAATTGGATTGTTACATGTCACAACAACATAATAAAGAAGAAGTAGAGGTAGAAAGAAGTGTGTAGTAACCTCAGAGGCCATCGTTAATGTTTTTGTTTTAATCCATATGTGCTACTGTGCGAGGAATAGGTGTTACCAGTGAGATGTTTGTTGTGAATTCCAGCTCGAGGATGAACAGACTGCCGCAGTAAAAAAAAAAAAAAAGAAAGAACGATCAGACAAAACTGTGGCGATACCATATGTGGGTGGACCTGAGCCCAGGTTTCTTTTTGTTGTTCTTCTGAAAGAGGACCCTTGTGCCCTCTAAATCTCTCTGTGGAGTATCCACGGCCTCAAAAAGACCACCGCTCCCTTTTTTCCTGAAGCAAACGGCATATTATGGAGCGGTGCCAGCTGCGTTAGATATGCACCAGTCATTCTCAAAATTAAAGAAAAAAAAACAACAACCACCCCGCTAAGAAAACCTGGTTTAATATGTGAAAATAAACTTGTTTTCGAACTCTTCGAAACCCCACGAGGCTCAAGACTGTCCATCACTCTGTGTTGGCCAGCTCAGGATTCTACTTTTAAATTGCATATAGCATTCGGGCCAGCAAATAAAAAAAGGACCAACCAAATCCACCACTGTAATGCTTTCTCTCGAATCCCGCTGCTCTGATGAATAGTTAAACAATGTAGAATACATTAAAGGCAAGAACCCATTACTCAATCTCTTAGAACAGGAGTTTTTAGACTTTTCTCCAATTTATTGAAGTTATTGACTCTCGATAAGCCACGGACCCTCCCTTTGAAGTGATCTTTGACTGCATTCAAGAGCCCTTAAACACAAAAAACTCTGATGCTGTCTCACTAGCTTGTCCTACATTGTCAGGTATGAGTCTAGTTTTTGACAAATCAAGCAATAAAAGAAGTAGTTGAAAATCAACATTTTGAAAAAAAAAGGGGAAAAATGTCTTGAAACATTTTGTCTTATTACAACTATTATTTTTAAACCTACATTACTTTTTTGTATGCTTATAAATTTATACTTGATTTTGCACCCCACAAGAATACTTCCCTTTTCTCCCTGCTTCAAAAATGTGCCTCATATAAGTACATCCATTGATAAAACGTATACTACTGTGATATGCCAGTTTAACTATATTCAGCATACATTGTAACATGTCACGGCGGGAAGGAAATAATAGTATGCTCGCAATGAAACTTGTCCTACAGCTATATTGTTGAAAATGGAGATGAGGGAGCCGTGATTCAGCAGGAAATCCCAAGGAAAGAGTAAATAATCTCCTTTATTACACACAGCTCAGCGACATGCTTGCTTCAGGTATTAGGCCCTTGATGGATGCAGATAACTACCGTATATAGGCACCAACACACACACATGCCTATACACACACTGGCACAGTGTGAAATCGTACAAGCCATAACATGATGCAACCATCTTTTCTGCGTGCAATTACATTTTATTTTCCATCAATATGTAACATGGATACTGGCGAGAGCGGTAGTAAATTCTACCACTGGAACAGAAAAGCTCTATCTAGGCAGAGAAATGGGAGTATTTACATTTTCAGTTTCCAAGATTTTTACAGTTTTTGCTGAATCTGACTTTTTCTTTTAAGGGTTCCATCCCATTCTGTGGTACGTAAAATGTCAGGAAAGCTTTTTTATTTTCTAAAACTTCAATTCAAAGAAACACTCTCTTGGACTCGAGAAAGAACTGATTTGATTTGATGGACCAAGGTTAAGGTCACTGGTCAGTATGCGCAAGTCAAAGCTTTACTTGACCGCAACTTTGGCAGCATAAAGTAATGTTCAGCAAAAAGTGTTGGGGTTTTTTTTTGGGGGGGGGGGGGGTTTGTCATTCAGCAGCTGGCCTCAGAGCAGAAGGCGTACACCTACCGCATACAAGTGATGGCTGGCAGACGTAGACATTTGCAAGGCCCAAGGATTCTAAAGTCTTTTCCTTCGCAAAGAGTATTGAATTCAAGTGGCTGCGGCTTCACTTTCCATTCCACCTGCCTTATCGGCCTGCCCGTTATCCGTCTCTTATTCCCTCACCTAACTGTGCTGAGGAAGCCATCAATTGCCTGGCAATTGGGACGCTTCCTATCACAGGCTTCTTCTCACTCTGGCTTCTCTTAAGAGACTGATGGCAAGGTCGTCAATAGACAAAGAGAACCTTGCTGGCTTTCATCTATTTTCATATGAATGTTTTTCGCCCCTGTTGTATTTTCTCCAGCTGGCCTGTATTTGTCTTCCCTCCATTTTTTTTTTGCTTTATTTTCCTTTATCAGCCTAACATATTTATTACACACTCTGGCTCGAGGGACCTATTCCGAGCATAGTGAGCGTGTGCATATTTCTTTATTCTCCGTCTGTCTCCCTCCACTGTCATGTCATTTAATTCATCCATTTCCTCTTCTACAGCAGATTTAGAGGAAATCACTGAGAAGGAAATATAGTATCTATTTTCTAGTTAATGGTATGCAACATGGCACAGTAAATACCATTTTAACCCTCGTAGGATGTATTGCTATCGAAGATATTTATAGTAGTATAATGAAAAGCTTATTGTTAATTTAGGTTTTATGTCTTTTCCCTCTTTTCCATTTGGCTGTGCTGTAAATCCAAGCTCCACGCAGTGTTTGCTGCTGCTGCTGATGCACCTCCCTGCTCTTTTGACTACATGTCTACGCATGTGTAATTACAAATCCAGCAAAATTAACAAAAACATAAGAAGCACTAACACTTTTGCTTTCGTCACTCAAACTCTTTAAAATACTCAGCGAGTAACACCCTCTGTGAAACTGTTTATAGCTGGGATGTCACATAGATTTTGCTGCACGTCCGGTATATTAAAGCATGTGTATAATCTCCTGTGATGGATTTGTTTTAGTGAGCGGTGTTTGCGCTCGTACATACACCACCGCATAAACATTGCACACCCCGCGGTGTAATTGTCAACTCCAAATCCTCTGCAGGTGACGTTGAGGCACATACTGGAGGGCAGCGTGATTTCCATTTCAAAAAGCTTGCTGGAATGCGTGTGCGCGCATAAAAGCACATGTGGTTGTGGATGCCAGTTGCTTGTGTGTAGGTGTGTGTGTGTGTGTATTCACAGCTTCAGTCAGGAATCAATATCGCAAATGAAACTTGTCACATGAGGTTTTTACACGACTGTGTGTGTTATCTATATGGTCACAGTCAAACAGTAGGAGTGACAGAGCGGGTGACTCACTAAAAACTTTTTTAAATTATTCATGTTGTTTACAAGATGATTTATTCATGAATGGCGGTGTATTCCATTATGTGTAAGCTGCTTGTGTCAAAGTTGCCACCAGAAGAATCACTCGGGGAATAAGCGCAAGATGTGAAATGGAACTTAAATGATTTAGTGTGGGCTGAAGTGATACCTGAGTGAAAGTTTTCAGCTCGGAACACATCTGTGATTAAATCTTTTCCGTGCAAATCTCGCTACCTTCCCTGGAAAGTACATGCTGTGTGATTTTGATCCATATTTCTCTCCCGCGTCCAGATTTTGACCCCAACCTTGGAATGATGGCAGGAATTACCCCCATGAACCCCATGATGCCGGGCCTCGGTATGGTGCCTGCACCGCTGTCGCAGGATGTGCCGCTCATCAAGGAGATCATCCACTGCAAGAGCTGCACCCTCTTCCCCCCCAACCCCAGTAAGTCCTGATAGCATTAAAATCCTTTCAGGCAAGTGGAGCCAGCCAGGAAATGCATCTAGAGAGAGGCATCATGCACACTCTGTCCGGCATCCTTCATACTGCCACCCTCTTTGCACCACCTTCTCCTCTACCAGCGTTTCCAAGCAAAAGAACCACACACACACACACACACACACACACACACACACACACACACACACACACACACACACACACACACATGCAGACTTCAGTTCTGTAGCATTTTCTTTATCTTTCAACCACATATTTTGGCCTCCCTTTGGAGGTTGTCATGGAAATGGTGTGGTTGTCATCAAGACACTCAGGAGGTGTGGAATTTTCCTCATGTGATGTAGGGTTCCAAAAACAATTTCTATGATTGATTAATCTGCCACCTATTTACACATTTAATCGATTAACTACAAAAAATGTATGAAAAACACAAATCATGCCAGGGCTCAAAGATGGCAGCTTCTGTTCTTCCTCATTTTCTTTATCCTCCACCGTCTGTGTGACATAATAGTGACGAACAAAATCCAAATGCTCAAAAGGAACCCTGTGATTCGTCGAGGATAAGTCACTTTGTTTATTCTGGTATTCAGGTGTGCTGCACAAACTATTGTTTATATTTATCTCACTTCCACCTTCCCATTATCTAGACCTGGAAAGGAAGTAGCAGGGGTTCTGAGATTGATCCCACCTTCGCATTTCAGATTTTGTGCCAGAGAAAAGTTTCCGCCGGGGGACTTTTTTTTTCAAAGGAGTCTTACATGTCATTTTCAAGGGGAACTAAGACAAAAGCTCCTTACCGTGTTACATTGGGGAGTTTAAAATCCTTTGATAAAATAAAACACACACTCTCACATTCTTAGTCAAATACGGGATATGCTAGTATATCTGTGGTGCGCATTTGTGCTCAATGTAAACTGGCACTGGCACAGTGTAATGCAGAGGGGAAAGCTGATTAAAAGTTTAACTTCACCCAGGAATTGCTTGGAGTCACATATACACTCAAGGATGAATGAGGGATCGGCCTGTCGAGAAATTATCCGACACCTTTGAAGACTTTGAAGACAACAATTTGTCTGTGACACAAATCATACATGATTATGGATATTGATGATTTAATAATGTGGTTATTCTATATGTAAATGTATGACGACGTTCAGAGGACACGCCATGATCCATCTAATGAATTCAAAACATCAAGTTCGATTCTTCAAGTGATGCCAAAACACTTGTGTTTGTATTTCACACTGTACCTGCACCTTAGGTCCCTTAGGGAATGGGGATGGGCTCTCCGGGTGGATCAAAGTTCTGGAGAGAGGTGTCCTCAGGTCTAAATCTCTGCTTTGTGCCAACAACTCTGCTCTTTTGGTGTATTGGACCATGACTTCCAGAACACACTTGGGTGCTTGTTGTGACATTTGATGGTCGAGTGGTGAAGACGCATACTGCATAATCACAGTTCACTTCTAGCAGTAGACCTTTGTTGTATGTCACCCCGCCCCACCCCCCATCCCTGCACTCTCAATTCCCAGAGCTCCTGACCAAGGGTCACGATTTGTGAGTCGCGCCTGAAAGACTGAGATCACGGATAACGGCAGCCAAAATTAGTTTGCTCAGTGCATCCAGGGACATGGAGAGAGGACCACTGCTATTTAACATTTTAAGCCTCAGGCTTCCATTCAAACTCACCCTCCAGGTAAAGTTATTCTAGGCATGTCTAACTGGAAGAGGACATGGGGGCATATTAGGAAGATGCTTTAGGGACTATATATCCTACCTAGCCTGAAAATATCTTAGCACCCCCCCCAAGGAGCTGGCAGACGAGGCTTACATCGAAGGGCATCCCAGATGTCTCTGGGGACCTCTATGACCTTTTTGTCCCTGTGTTTATTCCAGCAACACATGGCAGAAGATTTGACTGGAGCCAAGGGATGCGTGGCTTTGTCAGATTAATTAGCAATTAACAATTCAAAATATCAACTTTATGACGAGAAAAAACAAGTGAAATTAGTCTCTGACAGAAAGTTTCAGTGACAGTCTGAGTGGACTATCATTTTAAAGTCAGATTGGTCACACCTATTGATTATATTCATTGATTTATTTTGTATGTATAGTAATGTGTATAGTTCACATATTTTTGTTCCTAATTAATTGAGGCGACCACCATCAGTTTTTCTTCATTGCTCATCGTTATATCATTTGGTTGTCATGTATTTGTGAGTGACAGGCATGTGTTACTGCTCCAGTTGCATAGCTCAAAGTGTTGAGACAGAAACTGTGCGATCAGGCTGAGCTTTGCAGAGGTGTTGCTCGTTTAGTCGGGGTCAACGTAGTTGTCTTAACAGGCCGTGGCCCACAGCTGCAGGTGAAGACATACGTTATGACGGGTCTCACGTTCAGGTCTCGTGCCTCCACTGACATATGGTATATGTGCGCAGAAGATGCAAATCTGAGTGGCCTTTCAATTGAAAGTTCATGACATTTCATTAAAAATGGGGTGGTGCTTAAGAATAAAATCTCCCTAATTAATTCATGGATCAAGTGCCAGCTCCAAAATCTAATTGATTTTCGTTTTCAACTTTCAAAAAATGTGTGGGTATGCAGACACCTTTTTGAGATGCATATTTAGGTTTTCACATAAAAAAAAGAAATCTAGCTGCAAGTTTTAACATTATCATCCTCTGCATTTTTCTCTCAAAGAATGTGCTGCTGCCCCGTATGAAAGGCTTGGATTGAAAGTAAAAGGGCAGCGCCGAGGCCGATCGAGGCATATCATTATTTATTCACTAAAGCTGTTAAGTACTTTTTTGATGCCAAGTCATTTTGAAGACATGGTTGTGGTTAAAAATGAAATGTAATAGAACAATGTAAATGTGACGCTCAGATTATAACTCTGTGACGGAGCTCGAGAAATGTTGCCAAATTCTGAAAAACCCTGATTTTCTGGGAAATAACTGTGATCTCCATGATGAAACAGTCTACTTCATAAACCCGACGATGTGTTGCCATCTCTGATAAAGGCTAGATGTGGTAAAAAGGCAGATGACACACATTTTGGAGCATTTTCAACAGTCAAAACAAAATAAAGCAAATCTGTGTATGTGGCTCCATTCTGACTCTGAGCTGATATTTAAGGGAAACCACTGGCTGCAAGGATGCATATGGCGTCGATCAGAGGTAGTCATTACCCTCTAGCTGCACACACAACCTGACACCACGTGCAGCAGCCCCTCTGACTGACCTTTAGCTGAACAATAACCCCCCACCTCCCTCGGGCTCTCCAGCACAGCCCCCCCTCCTCCATCTCCTTAGTGTGAATAACCTTAGTGTCAGGGTGCATCCTCATCAGCTCCTTTCTCGTCACTTACATCCATTTCCTCCATCAGGCCCGACCCATTGAAACCCTAATCACCTCGCCACCGCTTTTCCCCCACTCACCTCATCTCGCCGCTTAAGTGCTATAACATTTTTTTAATGGTTTCCCCAAGACTTAACGCTCAAAGATTTGCCACACTGGACTCCCTTTGATGGTTAAATTCAGCTTAGTGTTTGTGTTGCTTACTCTTCCCAAACTTTTGAAGTATTCCAAGTGAGATATTTTATAATTACCTTGAAAGGAAAGATGAAACACATGCTTTTAAGTTTTGAAGATCCTCTCGATGCGTCCCTGGGTCATACATGGACACATCCGCGCGCTTAATTTGCATAGCTTCAATTAAGTGGATAGCAGAATCCTCGGCTCACCGCTGATACAGACGTAAGATTGTCTCCTCAAATTAAAGTTTATGCATCTTCATTGTGATGCAGTTGCTGTTTGGTCATTTTTAGTGGGGAAAAAAGGAATTTTCAAAGAGTAAACACATTAGTCACCCAACACCCTCACGTAAATCAGACAAACTGAAAACCAAAAGAGAGGACGTCTCGTTGTGTCAGAACGCGCTGATGTATGTTTCTACATGTGATGAATCTCCACAGGCACCCGTTCCTGCTTATTGTTTGCTCATGCGTGACACGAATGCGCTAAATGTTTACTCGAGTGTGTCTAAATGCAGTTTATAACAATCCTTCGGGGGGTTGAAACGCCTCCCTTCAGCAGCCCACGGACTCTAAGTGTTGAGCCGGTGTGGGTGATGGATGGTGATGACCCGTGCAGCAGACCTGTGGGTGGTCACACACGGCAGCCCGGTGGGATGGGGCTGGACTTAGAATTAGCTCTTGTATTTGCTTAACGGCAGCTCCCATGTCTGCCTACGTCCTTCGACAGCGATGTGTCATGAGAAAAGCACATCGGTTTATCAACACTCAAAATCAATATGCTCATTTCCAAAGACATGCTTGATAATGCTCACGCAGTCCAGCCTCACTCAGCCTTGAAGTTTGCCTTTTCACTTCCTCAGAGGTACACACATAGTGTTTAACAAAAAATACTTTTCAATGTGTTTTTAGTATTCTCTGCTCGCACGCAAGCTGTATTCCTTCCTCTGTTAGCGTAACAATGCAATCAGTTGGAGGTTTTACAAATGCTGTCACTTCTTGGTTGAGTCATACATCGCATTTATATCACGTATTTGCTGAATTGAGTCTCAACATTGTGAATAGTTCATCTAGATGCTGTATGTGCGGTTCATTTGCATAAAATTGCCTGATGTGATAATCAGCGGGATTCATTGGCACAGCAGGTAGCTGGGACAATAGCTAAAGAGCTTAAGCCCACTCCTCTTGATGGGTACCAATAAAGTGGTGGGAGAAGATACAACATAAAGACACTGGCTTCACTCCTCTTATTTTTGCCCTCACTGCTTCCTGTCCTCATCATTACCACCATCAGCCATCTGTGGACTGAAAAGGTCACTTAATTTGTAGCTCTTTGCTGCATCCACTATCCACTAAGAGTATTTTCTTTTCTTTTCCCCACCAGCTTTTTTTTATGTCCATCGTGGCTCACATCTGGTTTAATCTACCAACTCTGTTGGTCAGGGAATGAAACTTCAGTAATTTTTTTTTCTTGCCTCAGCAACTACATTGAAAAACAAGGCAACAGGAGAAAGATATAGTGTGAACTTTTGTGTGTGTGTTAGAAAGAAGGCTGATTGCTTCACAGGCACAGAAAGTTTTGTGTGGAATCTTTGGAGTAGCGCTTATGTACAATAACATTCGGCAGCAGTTGGATTAATTGGGAGCTCCAGTGTTTGAGGACCACCTGACCGTGGAACAAAAATCATCACCAGCGTCTATATGCCCTGAAAATACCCTTTGATTACACTTGAATGAGACTCTACAACAGAATGAGATCATCGGCCAAATCCCCACGATTCACTTCATGTAATCCAGTCAAGGGCAACTCCAGCCCCTCACAAAGTATCGATAGAGTGGAGGGCGGAGAGTGTGGACTGTGAGGCTTCTCTAGCAGACATCCTGAAATACGGCTTCCTCCCCATTTCCAACGATTAGCTGGTTCGCTCCTCACAGACCCCGCTAATCACATTCATCATGGATGAGAAGCCTGAACTATTGGAGATTAGATCAGTCAACACATCTGTGTTGAATAAGTGATTTCTGCAATGCAGGGGACCTTCCACATGAGAGGATTTGCAATCACTCTGCGGCCAAAAGGATTTCATTTTCATGCATGGAATGGTTTGATATTAACATTTATCTCATACAAAAAAAAAACAACCCAAAAAAATAGTCTATTGTTCCGAGTTATCATTATTAATGGGTTAAGCTTTATCACATTTTAGGTCAGAAGTGCTATGTTTTAAGTGTGACTTAATTTAATTTGGCACCAGAATGCCTCCCATGGCACCAGGCACCAGAATGCATCCTGATTCCAAGTCCTCAATAATATATATTTCTTTTTCTTCTTAAAATTTTGCTGCCCTGTGTTCTCCTCAGCCCCAGCCTACATTGACTCCAGGCACTGCTTGTCATTTGTTCCTTATGAATATTATGCACAGGTTATTTGCCTTTGTTTCTTCAATCATAATGTTTCAATTGTATGCTTTATTACACGGGTTCATATTCTTGATGAAAGCTTATGTTAATGTATTATTTTTTGTATTACTCCTCCACTTCTTGTAGTGAACCCCTCCTCCGAGGATTTCTTTGTTTAAATGTCTTGACGGATATTTTTATTGTTCAGTATAAGACTGGCTGATTATATTATTATGGGTGTCTCTACTGCCTCATGGCAGTATCGGTTTTCTTTCTATATTTTATTTGTTTGTTGGATGTGTTGATATACTGAGTCTTTTATTTATTCAACCTGGTGGACCTGCATTTTAAAGTAAGTATTGAATAAATAAATGTTTGGACTCGAGGCACAATTCTTCCACAGCTATCATCTCCCCCCTGGTTAGATAGTGTATAATTGTCATTTGGAAGTTCTTTCATAGCATTTTTATGTATACAGTCTTTATATTTGTGCCATACATATTTCTTTCTGAGTAAACAGAAGACAGGAAATCAGACCTGCTCCTCCGGCAAAACAATTTCCAGCAAAGATTTAATCATAACCATATGTTCTTGCCATTGGACATATTGTTTTCAGCTTCTCAAAGAGCATAATTCATACTCTAAATTGAGTTTCTGTTTTCGGGTAGCTGAATCATTTTTTTAGTAATTTGTTTTTCAAAGTTATTATCTCTTCATAAATGCTATACTGTACCTGCTTTATTAATTGCAGT
>CAESWR010000511.1:1344691-1366610 GCA_903171835.1 Mullus surmuletus | reverse complement strand
CACAGGGATGCATCGCACTTTGACGCACTGCTTAGCTGCTGTGGAAGGACCGAAACCTGTGTTCTGCACAAGGGTCATAAGTCAGGATTGGACCTCAAAATCCATCTCCACAATGGAGGCTTGTAAACCATGGGACGTAAACTCTGATACCTTGGGAGAAAATATGCTATTTCCACGTCTCAAGCATTTTCGGGGTAAAGAGCCACGGTCAGTCAGAATAAAAAACAGACACAGCCCTGCCATCGTAGATGCTATCTGTGAAAACAAAGCTATTTGTGAAAACAGGCGAGGTAAGGAGAAGAGGAGGTCAAAGGTCACACAGAGGGCAAAAATTGTGCAGACAGTTACTGGCTCCTGACTGGCAGGAGTTGGTTCTAAGTGTTTCTGAGCTCCTCCTGCAAATGTTACTGCTGCACTGTTCTCTTGTTTGTGGATATTATTGGTTATATTTTCTTGCATAGGTGTGAGAAGGGGGAAGCAGCATCTCTCGTTAGGAAAACAATAGGGTCCTTGAGCCCTTCAGTGCTCGGACCCTAATCAGTGGCAATGAAAAGCACTTCCTCTAACCATGTGACACGAGCATGTGGTTTCTTATCTTATCATTATTTTCATTGCAGCCTCTCCAGCAGTTTACTCTAATGTCTTTGTACAAACCGCTGCCGTATATTCCTGCTTTAAAAAAAACAAAACATTTGACGTTGAGAAGCCATAAGTGTCTATCCATGCATGTGCAAGTGTGTGTTTATTAATCGTCAGGCTGAATGAAAAATCCAGCGATAGTGTCCGCCTCTCCTCTCACAGTGTGACGAGGAACTGAGGTCTGTGTATAAGTTGAATGACAGAGCTGTGTGGTTTTCCCATATATATATATATATACACACACACACTGCTCAAACACTGAGATCTCCTCATATGAAATATTGAAGTAGTGGTAGATTGGGAGCCTGAAGCAGAGAGAGTAGACTGAACCCTCCCCCCCCAAACTCTCATTTCTCTTCCTGTTTGTGCAGGCATTTACCGCTGCCCCCAACTCCTCTGACGCCAGTGTAGCAGGCTTCTCTGTGTATCGCAGTGGGCATCATTACCGCGTTTGCCTGGAGTGCACGCTTACACGCGTGTGCCCAAACACACACCGAACACACTTTCATCATTTCAACCAATTAATTCACAAAATGGGCACGATTTCACTCGAAATTGACACTCTGCTATTAGTGAAAATTGAGTTAGGAGGGGAGAGTTAGTGTACAAGTGAAGTAGTGAGGAAGGAAGAGGGTAATGAGGGTTATTGTGGCCTCTCAGTGCCACTAGAGAGATAATTGGCCTTTCCCAAGTCTCTTGTGTATTGACAAAAGAAAGCAGGACTTCTGCCATCAAAGCCTACAGACACAGCATCCTCTGAAAGAAGCGATGCAAGTAAGAATTGGTTATAAGTATAAGAGGTGGTAGGTTGGTTGACTCAATAAATAGTATGTTTTTTGTAATTTTGTTTTGTTCAGTTACTTTGAAGAAAATTAAAAGGACGCAATACCAGTTGGATGGCAAAGTGTATGCCTCAAAAGTCAACAACAAAAAAAAAATGGTTTTGTGTCAGAGGGATAGAGTGTCAGGCTGCTACCACTCTAAACATTTAAAAGATGTCTAGTTGATACTAACAAGGTCAAACACCAGACGTCAGAGACATCAAAGATACAAAACCTGCAGAAGGCAAAAACTAGCCTGCACTCAGCAGGGTGACTGGCAACTCCCTTGAATTTCACTAAGAAATTGTTTAATAACCTCAAGAGACCCATGAGAAGAACAAAACCCAGGGGTGAAGTGCTCACTGAGAAAACACCGAGCAGGGAAGGGCCAAATGTGAGAGGGAAAACTCTGTCAAGAAGGTTTTGAAAGACAGTAAGGCTTGGATCGTGCCACACATCCATTATACAATTTGGTTGAGGACCCGTGATAATCTGGGGTTCCTTGTGCATACATGAATCAAGCCAAATACATGCATATGCGAGGATAAAATAGGCTTCCGTCTACTCCCAACAAGCTATTCAACCACATTCTCCAAAACCTGAAGCCAATTTGTTCAGTGGTGAAGATGAATGCGCGATCGTGTTATTTGCTGTTGAGGGACTAATTCCACAACAGAAGCGAAAATCCGAGTAGCTCATTCATTGTAAGAGACTGGTTGAGAGCAGAGCAAGGAATTAAAGCATTTATTGACATTGAAGATCTTAAAAACTATCTCTTGGTTTCATTGAGGGTTTTTTTTTTTTTTTACCAGAAAATGTAAAAGAAAAAAGAGCAATAAATGCACTCCTTGAAATTTAAAAACAGACCACCATTTTGCAGTGGTCTCTTAATTTTCTCTAAAGTTATCAGTTTAAGAAAAGGATGCCTCAAAATGGGATGTGAGAAGTTGCCAGCTGTCAAAAATTAGGAGCACTCAGGCATCACACTGCATCCGCATAGCTGTGACATTGTCACTTTGAATCTGTCACATTTCACCTTCCTCTCTCCCCATACATTTATTTTTGCTCTTTTCTGTGAATGCAGGTTTAAAAAAAAATAAAACTGGCAATTTAAACACCAACAGAATGGACAGCACACTATGAACATTATCTCTCCCTGGATATGCAGACAGATTGCCTCAATTAAATTTCGCCAGTTCTCTGCTGCCCCATCTGCCTCTCTCCATAATATTTATGTTTTCTGATTTGCTGATCCAACCTCTTTGCATCTCTGTTTGTTTCCACCGTTCACCCTCTCCACTCTCGCCTTTAGGTTATCGCATCCGTTTGGGGTCCAGCACAGACAAAAAAGACACTGGTCGTCTCCACGTGGATTTTGCACAGGCGCGGGACGACCTCTATGAGTGGGAGTGTCGCCAGCGCATGCTGGCTAGAGAGGAGCGACACCGGCGCAAGTTGGAGGAGGATCTCCTCCGGCCACCATCGCCTCCTCCCATCGTCCACTACTCTGAGCATGAGTGCAGCCAGCTGGGGGACAAGATCAAAGGTTTGTTGATGCTGATAAAAAAAATGTATGTGCCTGATATGGTAGCGGATGGCGGATAAAGAAGTCAAACCTTGACAGAAATGGAAACAAATTATTTATCTCAAGCATTCATACCAAAATTGTCAATCAACATGGCTTTGATTCTCAACAAATGTTCTCATCTCATCCTTTTTATTTTCTGCTCACTTCTGCTCTCCGATGTTCCGGGCTCATCCTTTCCGTTATCGCTTCTCTGCGCATCCTTTTCCCTTCTCAGCTCCGGGTTTCTGGCTGAGCAAACTTGTTTGACTAATGAGCAATGACACTTCCAGGCCTCAGTCACAGTTGCGTTACGACAACATGGCTGCAACTTTTTGCTTCCCCACCATCTGCGTGTGTCTTTTTAGATGCTCCCTCTTGGCTCTGCTATAAAGAATTCTAACACGCCTCTGAAGGATTTGTTTCTGATCACTTTCAGCTACTGTTGTGAAAACACACATCCCAGTTATTTGCTACAGATTATGGTTTATTCTTTTCCTGTAACTTCATCCCTGAGGGGGAAAACGGGGTTAGTACTTTTCTGTGTACTGCAGAAAACAACTCCTTTTCGATGACAGTGTGCTCACAGAGGGGCTTTGGAGCTGACCGCCTGTAAATATAATAAATAAATAGATCCCACTGCATCTTTGTGCTTTCCTCGGCATAGCCTTAATGTCCATTGATGTTGTTTTAAGGCAGGGTTTATATGACATTAGGCATGCACTTATGATTTTCCTTTCATCTAGCAGGAGAACTCACTTTTTTCACTTCACCCTCCTTTTTATTCATTTAATTTTCCGCTTTTGTCTCATTGTTGGTTTTTTCCATTCAGTGTTTCCATTCATGGCACTGCTTTTATTTTAAGTTGCCTTTTAAGTTTCCTTTAAATTGCTTAGTTTTCAAGGTGTTAGAATCACTTCTTGGATTTGCCAGCCGTTACTTTTAACACCTTAGATGTCATGGGACCGTGCAGGGAAAATATGTTTTTCCGTATAGAACCTGACACTTCCTCTCTCTGTTCTCACCTCCCGGCCAGACGACTGCAAGTTTGCTGATGCAGTGCGTGTGCTCTTGACCTGGTTGGAACGGGGTGAGGTCAATCGGCGGAACGCCAATAATTTCTACTCGATGATCCAGTCGTCCAACAGCCACATCCGCCGGCTGATGGGGGAAAAGAGTCAGCACGAGAAGGAGATGGAAGAAGCCAAAGAAAAGTTCAAGACCGCTCTGTCCGGCATACTGGCTCAGTGTGAGTCTTCTGTCCCACACATTATAGATTTGATTGTTGAACGTGGTATGCTTGCTGTGAGTGACGGTTCATTTAGGCCATAGTGAAGTTTAAACATTTAGAATAATTCTTGCTGCATATATATAGGAGGGGGATATACAAGTCATTAACATTCTCGGTCGGTTCTGGTGTAGGTTTCCCCATTAAAGCATACTGTAATACATAAACACAGTAGGGTAAAGAGTGAGATAACAACCAGTCTTTGACAATTGAAGAGTAATTCAAGAAGACTGCTCTACCTGAAGGGTCTGCATGTTGCCGAACGTAAGTATCATGTTTACAGCCCCTCATTTACTGTCACATTATGCACAAAGCTTGCTCGCACAGAACAAGGTGGATGTAAAGAGTATGTATCCCTCACAAAAGCCATCTTATTTTCTAATACTTTGTGTGGGGAAAGATGGCTCACAGGTAAGTTTTTTTTTTCTATGCCAGCAGTGATATTGTTGATATCAGGGCTGTCCTCTCATATCAAGATATCATTGTTCAAGAGAATAACAATTTGAGTGTCATTTAGTTTGTCAAATGACTGCGCTCCCCACATCACCGTTCACTGGGAAACATGGCAGGGTATTATCACTCATGAAGTCTTGTCTCGGAATCACAATAGTCAGGGGTGATGGCAATAGACGGCAGCGTTGTTCAGTGGCGTAGAGTCTCTGTCTGATGCCCCGACACTTGCAGCTGTAGTGCCGAATGTCAGCACATTTGGTTTAAGCCTTTTTACCAAACACTTTTGTAGCACTTAAATTGATGGCCTTGGCAGCAGTCAAATTGGGAAAACATTTTTTTGTACTGAGCAACGCTACACTTGTACGTTTCCGACTTTGGAAATGTGGAGTTCTCATATCTCGGATTGTGCTACAAGTAAAACAAGTAAAACACAGGCTTTGCATATAGACATTGTATTAACTCTTCTGTATAGATGCTTTTTGTTATGTATTTATATAGGTATGTAATGTGCACATATATAATGATATTTGTACTACCTTATATGACACCACCTAGTTTCCTGCTCTTGCTCCGTGTCTTCGAATCAAATAACAAAATATTAGAGTAAAGATATACATAAATGGGTGCATCTATGATATTATTAGGGTAGATCTCATGTTGCATGTATACGCCGTGGACAAAACGTATGCATATACGAGATGCATGTTGAGCTCTTTCAAGTTGATGATAAGCCAAAGGCAATATTCACTGCTCCCATCCAGCTTCAGCTGTGTAGCTGCTGGTTTAGGCCAGTGCCTGCAGCGATTCATATCCACTTATCCTGCCACACGCATGTTAAATAGAATGTAACAACCTGGGAAAACACAAATTCATGGTTTTCATTGATGTTGTGTTTGGGAAATAGATGCATAAATTCAAACATGTAGAGAAAGATGTGTGTACATAGCTGCATCTGCGCCAGGGAGAGTGACACAGTGGCTGTTCCTGTGTTATCCATGTTCACCTATGTTGGCCCGTGCAAACACATTCCTATTCATGACTTTACCTTCCTTTTGGTGCCTTGCTGGTCAATTAATTATAATACAGAGCCTGGACTCCTGTGAGCAGCTTTTACAAGTTTCACTTTGAAACAACCGGCCCTCCATACCAAATGAATCCAATCTGTTCATTAAATTTCCAGCCACATAGGTCTGTCCTGATGGAATATGTCACCTTAAAGGGTCAATTCCACTGTCACAAAAAACACTTTTTCTTAATCCTCAGTGGCGTATAGCCATGCACGGATTTTTCATTTTATGTGCCCAGGTTTTCAAGATATGGGCTTCTCATTCTTGTGTTACCACGCTAATTGAATGGGGGTACAGAGAATTCCGTTTGTGCTGTTCAAAGCATCGAAAAAACATACATTTGAAAGCCTCAAAAGCATCTAGCCTTTGGAGAAACAATGTCCTCTTTTCTTTGGACAATCCCCAGACAGCCACCTTAAACATTGGCCTCATTTGTCGGAGCTTCTTTATACCAAAGAAATAGTCCCAATCAAAACCAAAAGAATTCAAATATTGCCAAACACACCCACACATATACACATATATGTATATACTTATACCCCTGAAAATCTGCAGACATTCACTTTTCTCTGCCTCCACCATCGATCTGTTCCATCAAATTACAGGCACTGGGAAGATGCTATTGATCCCTGTAGTGTTCTCTCCCCACTCCACAAACACACATACATACACCCTTGGCTGGTGGTCATATTGACAGCCCCCCTGTGTACAGCGGCTCCGGGATAGACAGACCACCCATATGGCTGTCCCTGACCACCCACATGATAGCAGGTTCTGTTGTAGCTGCCATTTATCGACATTGTCATTTCCCCGCAAAGCTATCCGATACAGATGTGCGCATCTAGAGCAGCTAGCGCAGTATAGAAAGGCATCTTGTCCGGTGTTAATACCACTTTTTGAATTTGCTCAGGTTACGGTCACAGATTAATCATAGAGATTTCTAATAAAGATGCCTTTGAAATCTGCATTTGAAAAGGAAACAATGATGTTTACACAGTTTCGTCAGAGTGTATTTGGGTAGAGGAGCCCACTGCTGTAGTTGAGCTGCATTTTGGTTAATAGTGGTGTGAGGTACTCTTGGTAGCCGCAAGCTTCCCAGCAAATGTTTCCATGTAAAAAAACAACAACAAAAAACCCGAAAAACTAAAGCAACCATGCTTGTAGCTATAGTAGTGTAGTGATGGAGACACACTGAATCTTTGTAAAATGTGTAAAGACAGCACATCTGTCCATTAGACATGCGGCACGCAGCATTGAAATTGCACGGTAAGTTGACGTGTTGGCATTTGCATAAGCGTGACTCAACCTGAGGTTTATGCAAATACGGTCCATACAGTGCAACATGCAGTCCACTGAACTGTCAAATGTCTCACTATACACATATTCATTAAGTATTTTAATGAACTGTTAGACTGCAAAATGAGTTAAGTGTGTGATACTGCTGCGTTCGTGAAGCCAGACTGAAAACGATTCACCACCCAACATGTCACCTAGTCTGTCTGGTGTGTGCAAATTCTTCCTCAGCAGATTCTGTGCGTCTCCACCATCAGTCGTAGTTGTGCAGCATTTTGTGCATTGAAGTCACAATAACATGTAGCTATTTCATCGTCCAAGTGGAGCCTCTCACCATGGCATATTTGTTACTGAGCATTAAACTCAAAGTACACAGCTGAGTCACAGAGCCATTAGCTTTGCAGATTGTTGGTCCAAAATGATAATTTTGACCTAATTATTGTGCTAGATGAATAGAAGGGGAATTGCCAAAGTTCTTGTAATTCATCCTGTGAGAGACATGGATGTCTGCAATAAATTATACGGTAAACACATTTGATAGTTGTTGTGCTATTTAAAATCAAGAAGTTGAGCTGATATAAGGGAATCGGTTGCTGTTCGTTCCAAACCAGCGTTTCAGGTGTAATTAAAATCTAGTGGAACAATGTGTGAATTATTTTTTATGCACGTGGGAACTATGTGACCAGCTTGCTGCAAGCTGATGCATTGGCATCAGCAGGTAAGTAGATCACACGCTTGCTCACACACACACACACACACACACACACACGCACATGCACATGCACATACATTCACACAGAGTTCTTTAGATCCCTAGTTGACTCCACTTTCTCACTCCTCTGCTCCCTCCCACCTGCCCTCTTTCTCTGTCTCTCTGTCTCTGGATGGTCTCTGGTCCTTCCCTGCATCCTGCCACAGTTGAACAGATTGTGTCTGTATTCCAAGCTGCTTCCAAACAAAAGGCATGGGACCATTTCTCCAAAGCTCAGCGCAAGAACCTGGACATGTGGCGCAAACAAGCAGAGGTTGGTACCGTTGATTTTATCCTGATGTTCACATGAATTTATGGAAAAATAGATTTTATCCCATTTTGTTCAACACCTGTCTCCTTCAATCAAGTCTCTCATTTTTTTAGTTACAGCATTAGGGTGATATATTATTCTTAGAAACAGCAGGCTAATGAGGTATGATAAGTAGAGAACAGTGCAGACTCTTTGTGACAGTAAGTACTTTGAATCAAGCCAGACTACGGAGCAAGTGCTCGCTCATTGCAGCCAGTGATGAGATCCAGACATACCTAGGTCCAAACCTCTGCCCCCTTTTCCCCCCTTCCCTTTACCCCTGCCCTCCCCCATGAAGGGATACAAGCTACTGGGTGAGTTTTCCATTCTAATGGGTGTCCAGAATGCAGGTAAATCTATACCAGCCTTCCCCCCTGCACCGCAAAAATACAATAAAAACACATCAAGCCGTCAAATATGTATTAATTTTAAACCTAACAGCACTTTTGTCTATCCACGCGCTACTTCCTCTCTGTCAATTGTATGATTGATTAACATCATAACTCGGGAGTTTGGTGCAGTCCTGGGTCCGTATATGATCATAACTGATTGGTAAGTGTCTGAACCCTCAGTGTGGAGAAAAGAAAAGCTGATTTAAGGAGTTTAAAACGAACAGTTGCACACAGAATCTCGCAGAGTAAAGCGCAGCAATCGTTTTTCAAAAGGTAGGTGTTGCAAAGAAAAACTGTGACTCAAATAAATCTGAAGTAAAACTTACTACTATCCTTCCATAGCAACTCTTTGTTAGGACGTGTGCTTAGAATAGCTGATGCCGAAGGTCTCTAAGCACAATCTTGATGAGTAAGTAAGAGGCCGATGGTGCATGTTCATATGCAAATGCTTGAGTACATGTTTGAATGTGTGACGTCAGTAAGGAGGTTATGTATTGTTGTTTTCCCTCGCTCAGACCTTCATGGTCTCTCAGGGACCAAATCATTTGCGAAGCACTCCTCCATATATTTATACACATTGTAGCATGAAATGATACACCATTGTGTGAATACCAGTGTGTTTTCATCAGGCCTCAGGGATCTGCCCATTCTTTCTGCTGACTTTGTAACCCTTTTATATACGTGTTATACAAACGCGGCGTACACCAGGGACTGCAGCATGACTGGATGCAAGCAAAAGAGGGCACTGTGGATGGATACTGTGCTGCTAAATACATCCTCATTCAGAAACTATTGTCTTGAAAAATTCATTTAAATGAAAGTTCTTGTTGAAATGTTCTTTGTAATGTTTCTCTTCCAGCTATTTTACACTTTGTGATAAGTGTAAAAGTAGGCTTTATTGTCATTGAAAGTGACACCACATGTAGTTTCTATTTTATGTGTGTGAAAAGAGTGACAAAGAGAAATGAGGCAGACGGATGAAGTCGCTGAGACCCAAAGCCGTCGGTATTAAACCAAATGGAGGCTCTATAGCTGTCGGTTAAGGTTTATATAAGCTCGTACACAATAGAGACTAAGCCCAGAGTCGGCCCAGCGATAATGTGCGTATTTGATGAGGTCACCTGGTTCAAATAGGAACCTGCTTATAATAATTCTGATATACTTAAACCCAGTGAGAAGTACTTTACTGTCATATGCAACTTCAAACAGCCAACTGGCAGAGACTCTGCTCATTGCTTTGGTTGCCTGTCACCACTCTCACTCATAAGGGGATATTTGCAGGTGGAGTAGGGAGCTGTTTTCAGCAGAAAAAATGACTTTCGTGCCGGGCACGAAACAGCAGCCAAAATGGGTGTTTTGCTGCTTAAGTTAGTGGAGCATTTCCCAGCTTTAAAGACAGAAAAAGATATCTGAGGATTTCATGAACCGTGCTGCTATTTTAAAACCTGGGTCGTATTTTCCTTTTTATTGTAATTTTTTTAAATCAAAATGCCTTGTTTTCTGGCAGTGGGGTTGAAAATCACTCCAGAGCACCATAAGTAAAGAATGAGTGCAATATAATCAAAGTAAGTCCACTTACACACACTGGGAAAATAGGAGTTTGGTCTGATTTACTCTTTAGCTAGAAGCTAGAAGAACAAGCAGGATAATGTTTTCTATCTTAACTTAATTTCTTGTCAGAAGCCTACTTATACTTCAACCACAGTCTAAGAACCCCATCCCATTTTTCCACCCCTGCATATTCATTTAAGTATGATCTTCATACATTTCCCACCTTGATTTACATTCTCAGCTTATCTGTATTAGAAACAGCTGACTTTTCCTTCATACAACAACGATAAATTTGACACAAATACGCATTCCATAATGTCAGAGATACAGAATATTGGGTTAAAAACAATATTTCCATATGATTGGTCCTTTATTGCTGCTTCTCCTAATTAATTTGTACTACTCGACGTATTTCAATTTGTGTTTACTTCCACATTGATTACATAGAGGCTCCGCAATGTATACGACTGGCAGCTGCTGGCAGTTGAAAGAGCATAGGTAAGTAAGCGCAGTTGCTCAAGGGTAGTTTATCATCAAATAGGCAGCCTGTTCCTCTCAGTCATATTGTATATTCAGTATGATTCCTTGGCCAGGAGTTGAAATATGGAGGGTCCAGCAGGGGCGTTGACTTGCTACAGCTTCCAGGTGGAATCGGACAACAGCTGCCTCCCTCTATCACTGTTCAAATGGGCTGCGCGCGTGTGCAGGGATGCACGTCGAATGTTTGTGTCTGCATTTGCTCTGTGTGGATACCTGTTTGACCTCTGCCATCGGCTCGCTCTGATAACGTCAACAGACAGATGGTCATACATGTATTCGCCCTGAGTGCGATGCTGGCACCCTTGAGCTTATTATGAGTGTTTTTTACCCTATTGCAATGAACACTGTTTTGACAGATCCCTCATGTTGTTTATATTTGTTCATGCATGTGTGACTTTACATAGTTTGAAGTATTTAGCTGTAAAAAAAAAAAAAAGAAAGAAAAAAAAATATGTTACACAAGACTGATCAAGGCTGCTGCAGGCAGTGTTCTTGAGATTTCCAGTGTGCCTAAATTGACTCACAACATAATCCAACAATTACTGACTTTAAAGGAAGCAGATTTTTACACAACCACCCAACTTCAAAAGCTGAATACTGCAAATTAGCCAGTTTGAAGATGCAGCATATATTTGTATCTCTTAATTTGTTTTTTTACCTCTCAGAAGCCTTAAAAGTTTTGAAAAAAGCTTGAGATATACTCCAGGTTATATGATGGTTAATACAGAAGTAAAACGGGTAAGCGTTGGAGTTTTTCATCACTGAAAGACTTCCATGTTGTTGACATCGTAGTTTTTTGTGACTTTATGACCCTTAAGTGGACAATCATTGTTTTGTGACCTTCAGCACCATGAAAAAGACATTCCTTTGTTTGTTTGTCATATACACTTGGCTCTGCTCTTCATTCACACTCATGAGAAGACATCGATGTTAGATATGCATTGAGACAAATTTTTCTATTCTAAATCTGTGTTTTCCTACATTACAGGTGCTATTTCTACCATCTGAACTGTAAAAAAAAATGGCTGTCTTAGGTGGGGTGATAATTATGCTTCCATCTGCCCTATTGCTGAGCCAGAGAAGGCACTGAGCTCTACATCTGACATCTTCCTTTTCATCTTCGATTATCCTCACTCCTTTGTTCTCTCCTGATTTAAAGATTCCTTACAACAAACATGTCACATGGGCAACAGCTACAGTACGGATGATCCTGCTTCACTGGCAGCCAGCCGCTATTATATGCGTCAACCGTACGTCTGCAGATTTCACCCACTCCTCTTTTACCTTGTCTTTTCCAGGAGATTAGAAACATGCATAACGAGCAGCTGATGGGCATCAGACGAGAAGAGGAGATGGAGATGTCTGATGATGACATGGAGGACGCTCCTGACAGCAAGGACTCTGAGGACTCGGGTATGTATTTGCATGCTTTTACATGCAACTGGCACTTCTGTCACGATGACAGGCCATACACTGATCAAGATCTCCCGAGGATGAACACAGAGTGCTTTAAATCACAGAAAGAGACGGCCTTGGTTGACTGAAATGACAGTAAGCATCCACTAAGCATCTGACAGCCATCTGACAATCCCACATGAATAAAAAGAAAGAAAGATTTCCAGCACATTAAGATGCAATGCGATGTATGCTTTACTGAACACAAGCACTAAATGACGTCCACCACGTCAATGTACACTCCATAAGAGCGTGTCTTTGTGTGATTGAATCTGTCCGCGGCTGCCAGCTCTTTTCATCACCATAATGCCATAATCTTCTGGGTTTTGCCCTCAAGGAGTCTGTTTGTGTTTGCTGAGGAAACAAAAGACGACGCTGCTTATCTCCCAGCTCCCTTTATGATAACCCATGATGTTGCGCTCTGGCTAAAGGCAAAGGGAATTTCCACCTCAAATAGACCTGCTGGAGTGTTTTTTTGAGTATTTAACAGCCTGCGAATGTTCACCCTGAAAGGCTGGATGGCACATACTGTTGCACTGATTAATTCCACCATCAATCATGAAGTAATTGCCATTGCGGTTTTTCTCTCCAGCCCCATATATGCTGGGAACACGATCGTGTCAGGGTTCATAACATCACCTCCATAATGCATCGGTGCAGAGCTCCAGGAGCCCAAACGCAGCAGCGGGTTGTCCTACATTTCAGATTCTTGGTGATGACAGGAGATTTATATATATATATATATATATATATATTTCCCACATTTTGTTTCTTTTTAAACTCAACTTCACACATTGCCAACCACGTGGATGATATGCATCGCGCGGAGATAATATACACGCATATCTACGTCGGTTTAGAAGGTAATGCCGTGCTTTTCAACCAAGATCTGCCTTCATCGTAGCACGGCTCACACTTGAACAACATAGCAACAACTTGAAAAAAGAGTCACCACATGTAGGGTCATCATTATCTTCTAAAGACTCTTCTTGTTGTTGTGCTGTACGCTTTCTTCTTGCCTTTTAATCATCCTGATCTCTGCCATTTGCTAATATGACAGCCTCTCTAATCAGCATGTAAATGTATGTAAATGTAGCCATCAGCTCAGCCCCTTCTCTTTTGCAACCTTGCTATTTAGCGATCGGTAATTAGCATTCCTGTCAAAGACGTGTCATTTCACTCCAAGCCGCAGGATTAGCTGAGGGGACAGGTGTTAATGTTACATTTCTTTGTGGTTGTGTTAACAAGTTGGTTGTTACACCCCCTTTATTCTCGAATAGGGGAAAAAGGGGCATGTTTGCGTGTTAGCGAGCCCTGCCGAATAACACCTGTGATATGACCGAAGCCTCGTAAAAAAGTGAATCAGTGCTCCGTATCAAACCCTTGTGTAGCGCAAACTGAACCATCTGCGTGTGTGCATGCACACTCATGGATATCTGCAGGTCCATAGCCCTGCCTGTTATGTAAGAGAAGGGGAATGGCTCAGAATCTGGCCGAGCGGTTGACACCTCCTCACACCAAGTTGATGAGGCTCACAGATCAATACTCTTCTCACCTCGAACCTTCATTTTGCGGAGAGAGAAAAAAACAAAAAACACCCAAACACGGTGAGCTCACACACACATACACACACACCCGGCAAGAGTTCATTAACGCTGCCAATGGTGCTCCATGATAGACTGCGAGCAGCACTCATGAACACCCACACAAAACCTAACCAGGCATGCACTCCTGCACACACACACACACATTCACAGGATGGGGCTTATCTCCTCAGTCCAGTCAGTGTATTGCACTTTACCAAAGAGCTTCCCCTCAAGGCCCACACGAGGAGAGCAGAGCTGATAATTCCAGACATCTCTGGAGCCGAGCAGGTCTCATATAATAATAACTCGCACTCTCTCTGCTCTTCGCTCCATAGGCCAGGTCAAATGTCCTGCTGAGAGTTGGCGGACAAAACATTCCGAGAATATCACATCGGTCTGTGAACCCATCGTGTTGATGATGGCCCGTTTAGTGAATGTTGCATGAGCAGCGTCCCCGCAGCAATTATGATGGAATCAGAAATATCGCTGGTCACTGACTTTGAAAGTTTCTGTATTTGTGATTAGGTCTTTGAAGTTTGAAATGAATGATAGCGAATACTTGTTTTCAGAATATGGCCCGCATATATCACATCAAACAGCTACGGTGTTGACGAAGCAGATTACATGAATGAACCTCAGGATGTGTTTTAACATTTAATTTTATGAAATGTGATATTATGAAAGATAATTTGCTTTTAACGGCCAAGATATATGTCTCACCCCGGAAGAGGACCTTCTTCTTCTTCTTCTTCTTCCTCTTCTTCCTCTTCTTCTTCTTCTCTTTTTCTGTTTTTTTGCTAGATGCCAGAAAGTTGCAAAACTGAGCTCCTTTCTTTCGTCCGTATAGTTGGACTTCTCATGATTCAATGATCACACCAAAATGTTCCAGGGAAATTCTGGAATATTCAAATAAAGATACCTAGAGTGGAGGAAACTCAAGATCAAACTTTGTAACCAAATGCATATTAGAATGTGTTGTGATTTCAGCTGTGGTAACTCTTAGCAACTACCATATTTCATTGCTATTCCCTGCTTCTTTGTGACCCTGTAGGTGTCTCCCAAGCAGAAGCCTTAAAGGAGGAGAATGACTCGCTCCGGTGTCAGCTGGACGCCTACAGAAACGAGGTGGAGCTGCTCAAACAGGAACAGGGCAAGAACCAACCAATGAGGAGTGAGGAGGACAGCACGCACTCTCAGCAGCTCAGCTTCCTCCAGCAGGCTCTGCAAGGCATGCAAAAGGTAACATTTCTGTATGAGAAAAGCGTGCGGAGGCTTGCAAACACGTTTTCCAATCATCTGTCCAACAATGGGTTTAATCTCCTCTTCGTTACGGCTCTGAACAGTGTTATTTTTTGCGAGTGAAGAGTGAGGTCACTCCCCATCCTGTCATATTTTCCATGCAAGATTAAAAAAGTTGACCGTCATTTATTCATGATCCGGTGCTGTCTGGAACAAGAAGAAAAGTACAGCTGTCTGGAGCAGCTGTTAGCCTAGTGTGAAGAGAAGCTAAAAAGAGTAATATTTTCAGGTTTGCTTTGGATTCTGAAAAGCCTATTTGCCATTGGAAAGGAAGTTTTCTTGGGAAGGGAGAGTCAAACTGAGATTTCTTGGAAGGAACCCCAGGCCACAAAAGAGAGGATTTACTCAAAAGAAAGGTGATGAGCAGTGATTTTTTCCCCCCACTTTAAAACGGTGGGGTGGCCTTCAAATGTTATTGGAGATTTTCAGTATTCTCACCTTTACAAATTTCACCTATTCATGTGTATTGAATTGTTATTCAACAACACTTGAATTTTTTTTAACACCAAGGTTTATATCCACCAACCATAACCTTCAGTACAAGAACATGGAGTGAGGTATATTTGCGTGCACCTGTATACATGATAGTGTAGGATGTGTGTTAAAACACATACAAGAAAAGGGGGCACTGAGAAATCCAAGACCATAAAAAAGATGCATATAATTGATCATGTCTTTTTATATGAAGAAATATGGCACCGATTTTATTTTTAGCTGAGGTGTAAAGGTAAGTCTTGAGGAAACTGTCACAAAACTGCTGATTTAGAGGCAGCAGACTAAAACAAAGTAAGCAGATAAACAAAAAGGACAAAACAAGAACAAACAAGAAGTCAGAGGTCTGAACTGTATCATAAAGGTATTGGTGGAACCCTGTTGCCAGAAACTTTTCAATATTACGCAAAAAACTATGTGTGTGCGAAATTTAGTATAGTGTACTGATTTAAAATAGTGAAAAACTGAAACTCTGTGTCTGTTTGGGATGCATTTTTCACCCAAAGAAAAAGACAAACCTGGAAGGTATTGTTGTTCTGAGGTTATCATTCAGTGGTTTGTACATGGCACCAGGCAAGATTATTTTCCTTCCTACTTCATCTTTAAGTTCTAGACTGAACAACATTCGTAAATTCAAAGGAACAATCGCAGCAGCATCAGAAATCCTAAGACCTGCGTTTTCCGATTCTCAAGAACTACAAATTGACTAAATCTTGCGTTTGTTCCCCCTCGGTGTTTCTCTTCATCACAGGTAATGAAAATGATGACTGATTCATGTTAAGAAAAAGGAAAATCCATTAAGGTTGTTTATTTCTGCATGCGTGGCATAATTAACTCTCCAACTTATGGTGTGTTTATGAAGAATGAGTGTGAAGGGATTAAATGAATTGGAAGAGGCTGAAACTGGATCGCTCTCACTGCCAGGGTCCGCATGTTATATCCCGCTGCCGCACAAATTGCAATTAAATATTATCAGCATGTTCCGACAACCTGTTTCCTCTTTGCGAATTATAGCGCGTGCAATACAAAAGCACTCAACATGAAACTTGAGAGATGTTGAGTGGCTGACTATGAGGACCCCCCGCGATGCACACGCCCTCTTTTTTTGTTCTGATGTCAATGAATCAAGCGCAACAGGGGGCGAATCTTTTTATCCTTGTTTCGCAGTGAACTTCAGAGGGCAAATCTAAGATAAGCGTGGTTGCTAGCTGTCAAGGCTTTATGAAAAATAAACACAGTCGCGTTGCCCAAAGGAAAGCTCAAACAAAAATGAATGTTAATTTTCCCTCAGCGTTTTTCTTAGACGAGTCACTTCAAGTGTGTCTTATTTGTTTATAGAAGGTATAATTCAGTCGTAATGGGGTTTTTTTGCATCAAGAAGCTGAGAATGCTGGTGTTGTCACGGCGAGTTAACTCACGGTAGCATTAGCGTCTTATTCTTGTTCTCCTTTTCTTGTTTGCAGCAACTGCTAAAAATGAGGGAAGACTTAAAACAGCGGGATGCCGAACTGGAGAAAAGTTTGGAGGACAAACAGCAGCTGAAGAACCAAGTCCAGAACCTGAAGGAGGGGCTTCAAAACCTTCAGAACACACACGTAATGCATGTTAGTTTGATGAGAACACACTCAACCAGCTCCTGAGATAAAGTCGGGGTGGGGGGATCGATCAAAGCACGTTTCCTCTCAGCATTTCTTGAGAAGGTTCAGTCCTGGGTTACTTTCTTTGTTAGGAAGTGAACACAGCCTAATTTGCACTTTATGAGAAAGAAATTAGTTCATGATGAAGTTCAACCCATGAAAGATGCTGGAGAATTAGATTGTAATTAAATCAAAGGACCAGATGCAGTTGTTTGGAGTGTAGAGAGTATCTCATTAATTTGAATTATTTTGTTAGATTATCAAATAATCCAAAATAACTATTTTGGTACATTTGTATATTGGATATCGAACAGCAGTAAGGGGTTCACCACAGAAATACAGTGAATTTCTAACTTAGATCAGTGTTGTGGTGTTTCAGTTTTCCTCCTGGGGAGCTTAATTCATTCTCTCTTAATACACAGTATAATAGACTCTTAAATTTCTCATTACCCCCCCCTAATTTTTACTTCTTTCATGTTCTAAGGGTGGCAGTAAATTCATTTTAAGCAAAAGCGATTTTGTATTATTATCGTTCCTGTCATTGTTTTGATAACTACTACTAGAAATTACAGAAACCTAATTTCTAGATAAGCTTTTGAGAAATTGTGAGAATCAGAATCCTCCTTAGTTGTTAATTTTCTCCAGCTTTCCATTGTTTGCAGTGTAGTTTAAGAGGACCAGTGTGTCTATTGTTGCACCAACAAATCACACTATTCATACTGTAATTGCCATTTTGCTTCGTAGAAGACCAGCAATGACAATGTTATTATATGGAAAGTCATGACAAAACATAAGCAGTTCAGGACAATCATCAACAAAAACGATTGAGGTTTGAATTTTTATACATTTTGGCCGAAATTTTATCTCATGCATCATCTTGGTTGAAATCCCATCGGCATATTGCAGCACAGACATTGGATTTAGTGCAGGTTGTTAATGTAAGCCACTTTTTCATTTCCCGCAACGCACCATAACAATAAATTACCATTTAGCCAGGGTAAAAAAAAGAAATACAACTAGTTAGCACCAATATTCCAGACCATAGAAGACAACTGGAGATCGACCGAACTCCAGTGAACGATAATAAAACACATCTGTCCTCACCCTCATTAAAATGAGTGATGAAACGATCAGTTATTGATTGCTTCTGTTGTCATAAGAGGATGCAGCCATCCTCACTTTAGTGGCAAGAAATATGGTCTGAAATAATGTGAGGCTGCAACATCTCCCTTCCATCTGGGGCAAAGATGGTGCCAAAAACACCCACATTAAGTCTGAAAAGCAACCAAACACTACATTCATGCCGTCACATGGAAACTTTGTGCAACTCCCTTTGCTTCGAGTCTGATTATTTAGTCTGCTATGCTGCAACCACAGGGAAAAAACAGGAGAAATCTTCCCATTTCCTCACTGGAGTCATATTGCACATATATTGGTTGACCGCAGTTAAATTGTTTCCCCGTTTGTCTGCAACTGAGATTCTACAACCACCAGCGACGTGATTGCAGACTCACCTCCGAACGCTCTGGCCTGTTTAAAATTTCGAAACAAGCGAGATGCAGCGACGTATCATTATGTAGCCGGAGTAACGGTTTGATCACCAGATAGGAAGTTATTATCTGCCAGAAATGTAAACCAACATTGCCGTCTTAGAGCTGTTAAACAAGGCCACATCATCAGTTAGGGCCATTCCTGCTACATTATTCATCCGTTGCAACATCGCATTTGTTATCTGATTGAATGCATTGCTTACTCCGAGACATGTTTTCCCCAACAAAATACCTCATATTGATTAGATGCGAGGTGTATTGCTACAAGATGCCAAATACAGTGCCTGCAGATCCACAATCCTGTTAGGAGTTTCAAGTTTCGGGGGGTCATTTTTCTCTTTTAGACACGTCATGTTTACTAATGTCGCAGGTGTTGTCCCGTATTCCAATACACAAGCGCTGATGTTAATGTTCCGGCATTAAGGGAGGAGGGGCCGCCATTAAAACGAGCCTCGGGATCAGTCGCCTATTAAATTGGGTAATAATACAAATTAATGGCTTTCAGTCAACGCCCTTACTCCCGCGCGTCGTCTGTTTACCCTGACATGTAGCACGCCAACTTAAGGTTTCACAAAGCACTGAGGAGGATTGATGGCACGCTAACAGGTCTCCCCACTCAGCTCAGCCCACGGCGACAGAGTTGTCAATGGCACGTTAATGGCGTGGAGTTTGATTAGAAATGTGTCGCCATTAACAGCGGGCCCTGGGAAATACGCTAATTAATTTCCTGCGTGCAGGCAAACCATGAATCGCACGAGGCAGTTTCATTAAAGGGAAACAAAGAAATCAAATTTTGGGGTTGGGCTTCTGGAAGATTAGCTGTGATTGTGAGGCGATTCGTCATTCCTGAGATCCCCCTCTTTTTTCAATCCATCCCTCCAGTGCTGCCAACAACAATGATTAAAAGTATTGTTTGTTATGTTGATTATACTTCCATTCGAACTGTTGATCAGTGATGTAAATATTCCCAGACTGGTAGCTGTTTTTAACTTTTAATAGTCATGTAATCGACCTGAAAAAGAAGGCCGCAGTGTGACTCAAAAAAGACTTTGTTTTCCATGCGTCTTCACACTCGGGACATAATGTAGAAAGAGTAAACTATGCTCTTATTTGTGTGTTTTGGCGCATCGCGCTGTGTGCCGTCTGCCTCCGTCACCCCGCGCCTTCCTCACATGTCTCTAATGTGCTACAGCTGGAGATGTCGAAGCAAGACGACCGAGGAGGCGAGGACGCGGCTAATCAAACCAGCGTAAGTAGACAGTCACCCCGCCGCCGCAACGACTCTTATGTGTTTGCGCTCTCCTTCCCTTTTCCCTCTTCCTTCTCTGAACTCGCCCAGTGACAAGACAGATCATTAGAGGCCAATCCAGTTCACAGCGTCTGTATTTGTCATTGAATAAATCACCCTGACACAACTGGGCTGAGAAATGCTGTCTCAATCAAAATGGCTTGCATATGTCTGGGAGTGCGCGCACACACACACACACACATGCAGGGTTTTACGAATAAATTAAAACCAGAAGAGGCCACCAGGCTTGCCACATCATGTCTGGAAATAGTACACACAATACTATGTAGGAGAGGGAACACAAACAAAAAACTACTTTGCCTGTTTCTGCCACCTGTCACAGATCTGCAACTAACAGCTTGATCATTTGCCTTCCAACTCTTTTCTTCTTCGACTCGTCACTCTTCTTGTGTTGGTGTGTGTGAAATGCATTTCATCTCGCTCTTTGAAACGTGGCTCCAGGCTGAATATTCTCCCTCGCCTCATTATCCTTATCCTCATTGTCTCTCCATATTGATGTGCTGGTGGTGGAACTTTCTGATGTGTTCATTCCACTTATTCGAGTGTGATTGTCTGTTTTTTTATTGCCTGCCATGGATCAGCTTTCATTTAAGCTTGTTTATTTCGTGTCAGCTGCGGTGTAACAGGGCCAGTGACTGATGATCTATTTAAGGTAATGCTGGTGTGTGTGTGTGTTGTGTCCGTAGGAAACTACGGTATCAGTGGTGTCCTGCAGTCAGGAGAAGGAAGGTCCTACAGAGAAGAAGCAACCAAGTCCTGTCCAATCTGAGAGAGAAGCCCTGCTCGTTGGTAAGAAAAAAAATGATGTTCGTAGCAAGTTTTCTTAATATTGACTTAAGAAGTAGGTTGAAGTAAATTAAAACAAATATAACGGATTTCCAACCAGATTTCAAGACCACAGACCGATTGTCTGTTATATTATATTTTTATTTCATGAATGCTCATCACTTTCTGAAAGATTTACCACAAAAGAACAATATCATAACAAATAAAAGACAATTATATAAAATGCCACAAACTGTAGTTTGTCATATGGCCACCGGAGGCTGGCTTTGGGACTCTATGCTAATTCTCCCTTTGTGAAAACAGTGCGTTGATCACCTCATCTCCTCATGCAGAAATTGTCTTTTTATTCCATTAATAAGGCAAATAGGAATAGTCTGTCCATAAATCTCTCGCCTTGTGATATGGTACATTGTAACAGACGTATGTGGCACCTTTCTTTCTGGAGTTCTTTCTCAAGGTGCTATTGTTTCAGAGGAATTTGTGCCAACTGTGTTGCGAAATAGTAAAAACAGCAGAAAGTAATGCCAACCAGCAGTTACAATGCTTCCGTGTTGTTAAAAAACACAGATGCGGGATGCTACTAACAGCGTCTGTTTGTTGGTTGTCGTTGGTTTTATGATAATGACTGAGAGGTCGCAGAGAGTTGTGAAACGTGTTTTGGTTCATTTTCAACTCTAATAGCTACGTGCATGGTTTTCCATGTTTCACAGTGTTTTAAAGCTGCTTCATACTCTGCACAGAAAATATCTTTCCCGCTGTTGTAGAAAAATGTATTTTGAAGAGCAATGATTGGTCCTTAGACAACAGAATGTTCAAGTCTGTCCCATTCAGTTTTAAAATGATCGCTTTCACTGCGCTCGATGGGTATTTGAAGAATAAAAAGACTGTTGAGGACGATGCACCTTCGTGCGGTTGAAGCAGCATATCTGCAACCTTGCTTTGGAAGGTCTGCACAGTGGATCGACCGGTTGATCAATCCAAATATCACGGTCTATCCTGCCAGATTCAATCTTAACACACGCATGAGAACGGTTGAAAAAATTGACAAACTAAATAGAACTCATGGCACGTGCTATAATTCTTCAATCGAAACTGAAAATCGACACTGTGTACTAGCAGGTGTGCCTCTTTTTTTT
>CAESWR010000511.1:1281198-1325940 GCA_903171835.1 Mullus surmuletus | reverse complement strand
GAGACCTTCACGGCCATATGACAAACTTCACATGATATAGACACAGAGGCGACATGGAGAGACAAAACAATCTTTTCATGCTATTTCCGGGCCTCGGGAGTTGCCTTTCCCCATCATGCTTTGACAATGAGGCCGGTTGTTGCAGCTCTCAGGAGCAGCATTTTCCGTTTTTTTATCTTGTTGTGTGGCGGCAGCTCTTTGTGAACGTCATCTGCCGGCCGCGTCCCGTGTACAGTGGGGCCTGCACCTCACGCCGGCTCTTGGCTGACCTTGTCACGGAGTTCTGCCACAGAGAGGATCAGTGACGGTGCGGGCCGACGCGGGCCGGCAGCTCAGATGTCTGCCCCCGTGCTCCTGGGGATGCTGGCAGGTCGTCTTTTAATAGATAAGCACTTTAGTGGTATGCTATAGGCGGGTGGGCCGTGACCCCTAAGCCAGGTGATTTCTCAGGACTCGGAGAAGGGTGAGTCAGCTAAAAAACAACCAAATATGAACAAAAACATAGCGCTTCTCTAAATGTTTTAAGGGTAAAGGGAGAAGGAACCTGCTGATTGCAGTGGGGTTTTGTAATGTTTCACACGGAGAGGTCAGTGTAACATGGCAGGGCCGTGTTTTTCTTGCTAAAATAAATTCTTTATTCGTTACAGATTAGAGTGAACATATTGCTGACATTTTTTAATCGAGCAAAAACCAACAATTTTGCCCATCAAATAAGTGTTGAAGTTACTTTTCAAGAGTTACTATCCCAGGCCCACTACTTTGTAGTATGAGTATAAGAACTTTCTAGTGAGATCTTTTGATGGGTAGGCATCTTTCTTGTTCATTTCTTTTGTTTTTGACATTTCTATTATTTAACCTTCCAAGAAGAATTGAAACATTCACAAGTTTACTTCTTCTTTGTTTTTCTGCAGAAAAACTGCTCTTGCTTAAAGGGATACTTACTTACCCACCACTATGCTGTAGGAGGGGCAGTGTGACATGGCAGGGCCGTGTTTTTCTTGCTAAAATGTATTCCTGTAGGATAAATCTTTTTGGAATAATAAGTCCCGTTACAGATTAGAATGAACATATTGCTGCCATTTTTTAATCGAGCAAAAACCAACAATTTTGCCCATCAAATAAGTGTTTAAGTTACTTTTTAAGAGTTACTATCCCAGGCCCACTACTTAAGTATAGGCAACTTTGTAGTAAGAGTATAAGAACTTTCAAGTGAGATTTTTTGATGGGCAGGCATCTTTCCTTTTCATTTCTTTTGTTTTTGACAGTTTTACTTCCTCTTTGTTTTTCTTCGGAAAAACTGCTCTTGCTTAAAGGGATACTTACTTACCCGCCACTTTGCTGTAGGAGGGGTAGGTGACATTGTTTAATCCACAAAACACTTTCAGGGTTATTCCAGCCAAGGCCAATATAATGAAGTCAATGTCTTAGTGACCCAACAGTATTTACTCTTGATAGTGCGACAGTATTTTGGGTGGTGATGTCACCTACTGCTCCAACAACAAGGTGGTGAGCTGGTTAATGGATTGAACCGTCCTTTTACACGCTCATATGTGGCATCAGTTCAGTCTTCTTAGCAGAGGATTTTTTTTCATTTACTGAAAAGTTTAAATCAAAGTTTCCAGGTTGTAAACAGATTCCCACATATCTGCAGGCTTTTGCTGAATGTTGTGTTGAAAGTATTTTTCTCTGCTCTAATCACCAGAGGGTTCACCATGTTTCCTGACGCCCTGGAAGCCGCCGGGCGGGTGGAGGGCCTGCCGCTGTCCTCCCCGCAGCCACTGGAGCTCGAGGAAGAGGAGACAGTGGGATCGGCAGAGAGGGGACCGAAGAGCCGAGGCCGCTACCGGCAGAGCCTGCAGCTCTTGAAGCCCTTCAGGATAACACACAAGTAAACCAAATTTTCATAAAAGTTTTGACTCATTTCATAGAGCGACTTTGCTTCTGCACCAAGACGACCAAGATTCACACCCAAAAAAACTAAAGCAGGTTTAGTCAAAAAACAGTGCGGCAAAAGTAGAAATAAATACTCAGAAAAACAAATCTAATAGATCTTATTAAACAACACTCAGATCACAACAAAATAATGTTGACTGTTTTGATGCCCTAAAAATAAACCCATAAACATGTAATCATTTGGCTATATTATGTTGATGTGTGAGGGAAATTTTTGTTTTGCAAAGCTTGGAAAATGTTTAAAGTGTCACTAAGCCCCCAGACTACTTTTTTCTGCTGAACTGTATTTGGACATGAAGTAGTGTTGTTGATTGATCCATGTCCCAACTAGGCCTGTCACAATAAAAAAATTAGCTGGACGATATGTTGTTGTCCCAGAAATAATTGCTGATAAACAATATTATTGTCAACATTATTTTGAGATACTTTTTTAACTAATGTACTGACAATATGGCATAATAATGCAAGTAACCCTTTAAAAAGAGTATTAACATTGTAATTGGAACGTCAAGAACTTTTCATGAGGCTCACTGTGTGTGTATGCTAGCGGCCCGGCCTCCCCCCAATGGCACAAATATACTGGATGACTGACAGGAGGGTTCACTCTGTACATTCCGCTATGAAACCAACACGCCCAAGTGCTGAGACCGATGCACAGAGTGAACCCTCTTGACATCCAGCTTGTTTGGTAGCGTGAGACGAGGAAAACAAACACGCATGGCACTTTATTGAGGCCAGCAAAATTATCGATTTAGTTTAAAGTATTTCAATTCCATGTTTTGTGGTGAAAAAATACAGAGCAGCTGCCCTCTACAGATTGAATACTGGCTGTTGCACTCGAATATACCTGTTTGTTGGGATAGAGGCAGATGAAATTTTGTAGGCAGCCGACGTCACCAACTGACACTAGTCGACACTAGCGTCTGAGGTTGCCGCCGCCTGTGGCGAGTAGGTTGGACTGAGCAAATATCAAGTAATGATATAGCTGGTGTGATGTTACCTGCTCGACTTCTTTGCTGCAGACATTTTCTCTGGGAGACAGTTTAGTGCAGTGACTATAAGAGCAGCTTTGGTAAAAGAAATGAAAATTAAGTAGCGTGACATGGAATATGCCTATGGCAAAGTGCGAAAACGTGGCTATTCTTTTTTATTTTATTTGATTTTTTTCTGCTATTCAAATCTTGGGGGGGGTCATAACGTCAGCTACCATTCAGAAACTTCCCCCATCCTCTCCTGCCGCTACATGTCCTCGGGCTGGGTATCGTTTAAAACGTTTCGATACCAGTAGCCGATACCAGTACCCTTAAAGTGATACCGATACCAATTGAGTACTTCATTTGATACTTTTTGTCACCTCATTCAATATTAATCCTGCGAATAGAAAGCAATCAGTTGTGTAAATGTCACTACTCTGCCCCATTCAAAACATTTTTACACAAATACATTTTTAAAGTGCTCAAATTATGCTTGCAGTGATTGGCTGCGAGTAAAACCATGGAAAAAGTCTTTATTATTTCTAGACCTGGTTACAAAAACAACCGATTGCAGGTATCGTTTCACAGACGCAGTTTCGATACTACTTGGTACTGGATTGTTTCGGTCAATAACTGTTGTCCAGTCCAGCCAGTCCATCAGTAGTCTTCCACTTCAAATGAGGTTTCTAGGGGGGGTGGGGGGGTGGAAGGACTGGATGCCATAGGTCAGGAAGATGTTTAGTGAACAATGGAGAGATGGGTTTTTCTATTTCTGGGGAGGAGGTGGAGCCACTGCTGTGATTTCTTGATGACCACTGTGGCGTTGGTGGCCCAGGCCAGGCGTCTAGTGGGCTCCTTGGATGTGCAGTGTGTCTCCGGAAATCAGTCACCCCTTCCTCTTGTCCACGTTGAGGTTGAGGTTGAGGTTGAGGTTGAGGTAGCTGCATGCGCACGTTGCTGTAAGTAAGCTCCAACTCTGTACTGTATTCACCCTTGTCACCAATGAGAAGAGGAAGAAGAAAAAATAAGCACGTTTTGTTTGATTCAAAAGCCTTCAGATTTTTTTAGGTGATGCAGCTCCAGTCTGCACAGAGACTTCATTTGTTCCGAACACCTGCGCAGCGAGCGCGGGCTGAGACGTTTGATGGCTGCTCCTTGTTAGGGCCATCTGAGGATGCAACGCTCAAACAGAAAACAGTGTCTACAAACTGCCTCTTTGTGCATTAACAGCTGTGAGGTGCGCACACATGCTCGGGCTGGGAATGTGAAGCGTGCTGTAGCGAAACATTGTGTATTTTTTACCCGGCACTGTACAGCGCTGGTGGCTCTGGCAGCGAGCCAGATGATAGCAGGCAAACATACTAGACAGACAGACAGACAGACAGGCAGGCAGGCAGGCAGGCAGGCAGGCAGGCAGGCAGGCAGGCGGACAGTATGCATGGAGATACCCGTTCAAAGATCCTCTTTTGTTGTGTTTACTGCTTGTCTAATGTGATGACTGTTGGCGAGTTGCAGGAGGCCATGATAAGAAGAGGGAACTTATCCCCCAGCGACAGGCAGCCCCATGTTTGAACATTTGCTGACTGATAACTGACCCTGAACTTTTTTTTCCTCTTTTTTCGCTGCTCTCTCAGATTTCTGTGAAGAGCGTGTAAATTACTGTTCAAATACTGCGGGCATGATTCACCCTTAACGCTAGCTTCGGCAGGCAAAGGCACTGCTTTGTTCCTCTGCAGCCCGTGTGGGTCCATTGCCCCCCCCCCACCTCCCCTCCCCGCCATAGCACCTGCGTGTGTGCTCACCGCTGTTTCTTCTCTTTCTTCTCCCCTCCAGACACCAGCACCCGGTTGATAACGCCGGCCTCTTCTCCTTTATGACTCTGCACTGGCTCTCCCCGCTGGCGCTGAAAGCCTACAAGTCGTCCAGCTTGTCCATAGACGATGTGTGGGGACTCTCCTGCCACGAAGCCTCCGAGATCAACTGCCAAAGGTGAGGTAATGGTTTGAACTGTTCCTCTCCAGACCCATGAAGGTGACCCAGCCACGTTAGGAAAACACATTCCGGTGCTGACACACACTGCTTGAGTGGGGCGATGCGAGACATGAAAAGGTTTTGTGGGCGGCTGAGGTCATCCCACAAGTCCAACTTCAGACTTTCACCTCAAATGGAGCCGAACGACCGTGCCAACCAAATGAATGGGTTGTTCGGTGTAAACAAATACCAGATTAGCCTGATTGACCCCCTGCTGTGACCTGTGTTTGTATCCTCTTAAACCTGCCCAAGTTCAAAATGAAGCAACGGAATCTTAACTGCACAGGGTCAAAGAGATTAACCTGTTGTACTGTGCTGGACGTGTCTTCCTCAGGTCCTCCGTGTGTCAGGCTAGCTTCAAATTGTCCCTGAATTAAAAAAAGCTTTTTGAATTTCTTTCAATAAGATGATTTACTCCGTAGCTTATCACAAAAAAAGCACATTGTTTTTCTCAGGCAACAGACACATTTAGAGGGCTGGTATCTATTTGCACAGGTCTATGAAGGTAGCTGAGGGGCTCCACCTGATGGATAGCCTGCTGGGTCAGAGGTCATGTTCAGGTGACATTGACTTGAGGCTCTTATGATTGCCTGTTATTTAGCCATTTGTCCAAAGTAAACACATTTCTGTGATCTCTGGAAAAGTAAAAGTGTGGGTGTACTTTCAGGATGAGGACATCGAGTTGAGGTCTAGTTTCATAGAAGCTGAGGTGAACCTGACATCCACTCCACACCCGTTCACTCCCATGCTGCGAACTCGCTGGGATACTTTTCCATTTTTAAACAAGCAACTCAGTTCTGTCTTTGCCCTTGCTGCCTTGTCAGGGAGACGAATGTTGCGTTTGGTGTGGTCCGACGCAGACAGTGAAAGGAGAAATATGCAGGGCAAAGCGTCCCTCTCAGTTCTCCGGTTTCCTGTACATTGCGTTCCTGCCGACAGCAGCACGAGGACAGGACCAGCAGTTTAACTTAATTGATGAACATCCAGTCTTCCTTTTAGCGCTGCAGGAGGGCTACGCGCTGATGGGGAAGATGCTAAGAATAGCAGGGATTAGAGATTACAGTGAGTGTTAGGGCCTGACTTGGGTGGTTATGTCATTAACTCTTCCACGATCTGTGATGTGTGGCGCCGCCCCGTCGCTTTCATTAGCCGCCATTGACTGGGGGGAGACTGGAGCCGGCCATGAGACAGAAGCCAAACCACAGTTTGAGAACACCCAGTAGTAGTAACATGCTAATTCTGTCAATGAACTATTGAGAGTTACAATAAGCAAGTTAGGACGCATTGAGTTTGTTTGCTGCTCAATGAAAAGAAGGTTCTCTTTGTCTCCAGTGTAGTGGATGGTGACTGTAAAAGGCTTTTCAGTGATAAATGTGAGTTTTTGAACTGCTCTGGCTCCGGGCCTGGAGGGGTTTTTATTTGTTAAAGAGCACATTATAAGAGTGCCACACAAAGCTATCACGTTGAGGCGCTATGGCATGCATGAGGGCAGCCGAGCCGCCGGGGAAGGGCGGGCTTTATTTTGTGTTTACATAGCAAGAACAGTTATGCAACCCGGATGCAAAGCGTAGAAGATGGCTTGGAGGGTGGGGTGGGGGTGAGCAGGCAAAGCACCCTGGGAGAGTTGACACTTGTTGGTGCTCAGTGAGGTGCGAACCTTGAATGCGATGTCCTTGCCAGCACGCTCTCAAAACATCAGCCTCGCTTGCCATCTGGCAAAGCGAGGCGACGGCTGTTAAGAAGGTTTCAGACATTTTTAAAAGCGGTTCTCTCCGTCTTCAAGTCCCAAAGTGTTGCCCCGGTGGCGCTCATTTGCATTCATGAGTGTGGGCGAGCGCACGCAGCTAGATTTTAAACTGAGAAAAAGGATTTTTCAAGATGATGAGATCTATTGATCCAAGTACCTTCTCAGTGTATTAATATTTGTCATTTTGTACAATAAATGTATGTATGCATGGATGTGTTTTTTGTGCTGTTCTTTCATTCTATTCCATCATTTGTCAGCTCGGCGCATTGACAAGCCTCAGCAAGCACACACACACGGTAGTGTCTCATTTCCAGTGAGTCAAGCTGCGTTCTCTGCAGTGATTTGGCTGCAATTAATTGTATTTTTTATATACAACACCATTTGACTTCAAGTAGTAATTATCAAGCCTGTGTGAGAGTCTGGTTGGTTTAATGTTCTGTCTATCTTTGATACGTTTTTAATAAAGTCATTAGGGCGTAAATCACTTTCTGCAGCTGCTCGGTTGCTGCTTTATAGTCATTAGTAATGATGCATTTGGCCAACAAGATATTTTACCCTCTTCAAGGGGCATTATGCAGCTATAAACGAGCATTAGTACATCTTTAACATGTTTGGCAGCACCTTTTTCAGGCTAATTATGTCATGCATCATGCACAGAAAAAAAAGATCTTAAATTGTAGGTCACCTTTGTGTTATCAGTCTCTCCATTGCGATTTTTCTTTTGAGATTTTCTGTTGCCATGATTGCCTGCTAGTCTCCCCCATTGTGCTTTTGGGCAGTCCACTATCTCTACAGGCCTTAATTGAATTAATTTCATTTAATTATTAATAAAAAAATAATTTGTAGTCTTTTCAGTTATGGTAATTTTGCCCTTCAAAAATGCCAGTTTTCACATCCAGTTAATTGGTGCCACAGCTGTAAAAGCTCTTTACATTGCATTGATGTGCAAAAGAGTGGAAAAAACTATTTTGACGTAATTGTTGGAGCTCATCATTCACGTAAATTAAGTTCAGTTACAATATAATGATCACAGAAAGAAAAATGTTCCCCAGGCGAGCAGAGGACTCAAATTAAAAGCCTTTCTTTTAAGTTGGGACATATTGGTTAAACAGCAGCTGGTCTCAGCCTCATTTGAAATTCCTCAGGGTTTAAATGGTGGAAGAATATGATTTATATCGCTTTTGTTCTTTCTGCTTATTCTAGGCTGGAATCATTGTGGCACGATGAGCTGAAAAGACGAGGGCGCGAGGGGGCATCGCTGTCAAGGGTCTTCTGGAGGTTCTGCCAAACACGAATGCTGGTGGCCATTTTTTCCCTCCTCCTCACAATGGTGGCAGGCTTCGTTGGGCCGGTGAGTGCCGTCCAAATCCACCTTCGCCTTTTATATTCTGCTGAATCAGCTAATATGCCTTTCAGCACGGCTGCTGGCATGGAGTCCCAAGTCCAGGTTGCTTTTCTAGAAATCACTTTATCCCGTTTCACGCTGGTCTGGAAATTTGAATAAAAACATACTGGAAGACTACAAAGCCTCAGATAGTGAAACCCATATTAACATCATAGATTCCCTGGTTTGTACCCAGTCATGCTATAGTCAAAAAATGCACTATATATTTTTATTTGGTTAAAATCTGCAGCACGTTTGGCTTTACCATTCGCCGCTGCCTGAAATACTCATCAGAGCAATTCAAAGTGCAGATATTTGCAAGCGTTTCTTATCAGACATTTTAGATTATCACCTTTCACTGCCTCCGTGCCATTGTTCTCGTGCCATAAGCTGTTTATTTTGATGTCATGTTATGTGTACACTATGTGCTTGTTACTACCCGTAACTAATAGCATTAACAGGATTTAGCTCTTACACAATGACGCATTTGTCTCACATTCCTGTCTGATTTACTCTGTGCACTTGCTGACAGGGCAGTGTTTTCTCCCCTGCTGTTTATTAGTTACAATCTTGCTGTTTTACATGTCATCTTCTTTCTCCAAGCTGATCTATTGAGAATCTGTTTGTTAAAAATGGTTTTGTCTCGCCCCTGTTATTTGCTTCTTGACAGTCTTATCTCAGTGCTTCTGAAATACCCTTTTCTGACTTCTCTCTATAGTGTCTTGCTTTATCTCCTCCTTATGATCATGCTTTCGAACCATCCTCTTAAATCCTCGTGTCCTTCCTAACCAGGCCCTACTGGTCCGAGCCCTGCTGGAATACTCTCAGAGCCCTGAGAGCTGCGTGCCGTACGGTCTCTCCCTGGTGGCCGGTATCTTCCTCATGGAGCTGATGCGCTCCTGGTCTCTGGCTCTCATGTGGGCCGTCAACTACCGCACTGCGGCGCGCCTCCGTGGGGCGGCACTAACTTTTGCCTTCAACAAGATCCTCCGCCTGCGCAGCACTAAAGACATCAGCCCGGGTGAGGTAGGTGGTATTCCTCCCCACTCCCAGAGGAGACTCATCTCCAAATTAGCTAAATCATCCCTCGCTGCAGGGCACCGCAGGAAGATGATTGAAATGGATTAAATTTTTTCCCCCTACAACATTCCTGCTTAGATCTTGACAAATCCCACACAGCCTGCGGGAAGGCGAGGCTATAAGCTTAAGAGAAATCATTGTACAGTTAATCAATTTAGGAAGTAGGACAACTTTATATGTGGAATTCCCTTCATAGTATCGACCTATTTTTTTCTATTCTTTTCCGTGTGTTCAGCTGATCAACATCTGCTCCAGTGACGGCCAGCGGCTCTATGAAGCCGTGTCAGTGGGATGCTTGCTGGCCGGGGGGCCCCTCGTGGGAATTCTGGGCCTGTCCTACACCACCTACTTCTTGGGTCCCACTGCTCTGCTAGGATCAGCCATTTTCATCATCTTCTATCCTGCCATGGTAGGAATTCAACTGTTAGTTCTGTAACAGAGAGTAAGTGAGGTCCAGTGCTGCACAATACAGGATTGTGAGATCCTATGATTCCCGTGGAATTTCATGAATTTGATCATTTGATTTACGTGCGTCTGCCGCCTCCCTGGACTGAGGGCGTCACTACAGTCACGATCATGCTGAAAGCTGCACGTACTCACCATATATTAACTGGCAGTGGCTCACTCATGGAATTTCCAATGTTGTCTCATTGACAGTCTGCTCTTTCTATGTGTGTTCAGCTCAATCATCTTCTAGAAAAATTGAGGAATTTGAACTAATAAAGCAATAATAATAATAATAAATCTACACCCACACAATGGGTCATAATGAAACGTTCTTAAAAATGTATTCACGATCATAAGACACGTCTAAAGTAAACAATTATATTTGAGAATTTCTTAAACTTTTACCAAGAATTAATGACCAGAGGCTTCATAATTATTATTCAGTGCTGAAGCTTTTCGGAAATTGGTCCAAAGAAATGATAGAAGTAACATTAAAAGTAATGTTGAACATTTCCAAAAACCTCATCAGGCTTTGGATAACCATCCCCTGCTCACGTTGTAGCTTCTGTTCTCAAAAAACTCTAATTTGAGGCCCGAGTCTGGTGGTCCGAGACCCTGCTATTGATGCAAGAGGCATCTCTCACTTGGGGCCTGCAGACAGTCATGCAGCACAACTAATACGATTGTGTCTGCTTTCATTTCCTCCCCTGCCACTTATTTCTCTTGTCATCATTTCCTCTGTTCCCAGATGCTTGCATCGAGGCTGACAGCGTATTTCCGCAAGAAGTGTGTAGCGGTGACTGACCAGCGCGTGAGGCTGATGAACGAGATCTTGGGCTGCATAAAGTTCATCAAGATGTACTGCTGGGAGGATGCCTTCGCACAGAACGTCCAAAGTGAGTCGGGTGATACCCAAACACAGCACACGGCTCATTTCCTGTTTATAGTTTTCTACTTTCCAGAAATGCAAATTGCACCCCATTAGCTGCCTTTATTAGGCTTTTTAATCACTCAAGAGTAAGAAGTTAGTTTATTTGAACACCTGTCACTATTGGAAATGACTAACTAAATTGTCTTTTTTTATTCACCTGAAAGAAGACATATCCTCTTTAGCAAACTGGCAAGATAATCCTGACCTAAATCCATTTTCATTAGCCTGCTCCATTTTTGTCTTTCCCTGTGCTGTCCTCTATGGTCAAGGGCGGTCTGAATCTCTTGCCTTCAAGGTTAATTTGCAAGGTGTTTGGGGCCTTCTGATACCTTGAATGACTGTCAAGGCTGCTCCACTTATCCATGAATTAGCAATGGCCTTTTCCCACAAGGCCCTCACTGTAGTCTGAAGATAAGGATCATTTTACCCCTTTAAATCATGCTCCAAATTATTCTGGTGGGGCTCGGTTTCACTTCTGCCCCGTGATTACCTATTATGATGTTAATTAATTGGCATTGAGATAAATGGGCGGAGAGTGCAATGAATTACGGTGTCATTCTCTACCGTTACTTTTCCCAAATGGATGATCGCAGCATTTTCCCGTTGGGGCCCCCCTGAATTTTTGCTTTGTAATCCATGCAGAAAGACACGACACACAGCGTTCTCAGGGAATCCCGCAGGGATCTACCAGGAGGGGTGGAGCTCTCACATTTCTCACTCAAACACACTGAGATGCACACACGGGATGCTAGGGATGAAATTAAAGGTGCACAAGGTTTTTGGGGGTTGGTTCCACTCAGCCGCACTCAGTGAATTGTGTGTTCAAAGATCAAGCTGGTCCATGGGTCTGGGTGATACAAACACTGAAGGAGAGGGGCAGGATAGGGGAGTCAGACTTGGACAATTATCAAGGTTCAGCAGGTTTTGAAGCCCCTTTCATCCATGTATGGGTATGGGACACTTGTCCTCCCTCTTGTGTCTATTTCTGTCCACTCTCTTCGTGTTGCTCAGTGGCTCTTACGGCGCTGTCGATTGAATGCTCACTGGAGAACTCTTTGGGAGTCACTCATCCTCTACTTTTCTCACTCTCTTCCTCGCTCTCTCTCTTTGTTATCTTCTCAAGAGGTGAGGTCAGAAGAGAGGGGGATACTTGAAAGAGCTGGGGTTATCCAGAGCCTCACAGTGGGTGTGGCGCCCATCGTCGTGGTGATAGCGAGTGTCTGCACGTTCACCCTGCACATGACCCTCGGATACGACCTCACTGCAGCTGAGGTATTTTAACAACAGAACACATTGTACAACTGGAGCACTGCATCATATTTTTGCCTAAAACTCCACCTCATGGATCCATCAAGCAGATATATAGATTTAGATATAGATATAGATAGCAGATGGTTTTAAAGATTTTTCCAGCTATGTTGAGCACTTGCACATCTCCCAGCCTCCCCAGCAAGAAAAGACTACTATAATGGCTGCCTCTCCCTCTCTCTCTCTACACAATCAGGCTTTCACGGTGGTGGCCGTTTTCAACTCCATGACCTTTGCCCTAAAAGTCACGCCACTGGCCGTCAGGTCGCTGTCAGAGGGCGCTGTCGCGGTCGAAAGGTTCCAGGTGAGAAACATGTCATGACAAGTCTGTCAACTGTCACACATTTCCCCTACAATTGTTTTTTAATGTTTATAAGATTTACTTTTTAAACTGTTTAAACTGCCCATACTTTTATAGACTGGCTCTCCAAGCCAAGCCAACCATTGAGTCCTACTTCTGATTCTAAAAAGCACACCCACCCAAGCCTAAATACTGGCATTTTCAGCCTACTATATTCCAGAGAGACGGTAAAAGTCTCATATGAGCGAGAGATGTTTCACACATCCAGCTGGGGTTAAGTAAGCAAACGTTTCTGCTAAGTGTGCACCAAAAGGCTCGGGCATTCCGTGTTTTTTACCTTCACACACTGCGCAATATACTAAAGTTGTCGAGGAAAAGAGATGACCGAAAGCTTCCTGCTGAGTACCGCGGTCTTTACAACATAAACAAGAACTCATGACAACATGTGACAAAGATGAGGAAAAAAGAAGCAACTAAGCTACAAAAACAAATGTTTTCAAACTTTCAAAATGTTTTGTCAAGCTTGTCACCACAGAGTGGAATGAAATTAGGATGATTCATGATAATATGCAAGTTTAGAAAATCCAAGGATGACCATTTTATGGAAAATACAAAAACATAAATCCACACTTCTCCACTCAACAGTGACATTTTCTATTTTGTCATTTGTGCTTTTAAGGAATAAGAAATTGAAATGTTTGAGTGGATGCATCACAAGAAAAACAATTTGTTGATATACATTCTGAAATAAATCATGTAAATAATACATATAACCTTGTCTGTGTGTGCAGAGACTGTTTATGATGGACGACAGAGAGGTCGTTCTGATCAAAATGGACGATCCTGGCAATGCTGTTGAATTTCAAGATGCAACGCTTGCCTGGGAGAAGGCACGGCCTCCGGCTGCAAAGCCCAACCCTCCTCCCAAGAAGCGCTTTAACCAAGGAGGGATGAAGCGTGTGCTGCGCAGGGAGAAGCTCAGCCTGTACATTTCCACAGAGGACAGCAAGGGGAACAAGGACGGCCCCAACGCTCAGAGTCTCCTCACTAATATGGAGCAGGAGAGCCCACAAAGCACCATCTCTTCCACGCAAAGCATCAGACCTCCACTGCACAAGACCCTGCACCGCATCGACCTTCGAATTAAGAAGGTAGCGATATAGACATGATTGATTAAAGGCACTTTTACATCAACTCTTTGCACATGTAATACCAATGTTTCCTTCCAGGGCTCACTGGTTGGGATCTGTGGCGGCGTTGGGACTGGAAAAAGCTCCCTTCTCTCTGCTCTATTGGGACAGGTGAGGTTGTTCACTTTCCTCCTCAAGCTAATGCAAATTACAGGTGCACTATATACTTGTACTTCGCTATTACACGCCAACAAATATTTCACGATTTTTCTCTACTTGTATTCCTGCGTCACAGATGACCCTTCTCGAGGGTAATGTTGCCGCGAGTGGTGGCTTTGCCTTCGTGTCCCAACAAGCCTGGATCCTCAATGACTCACTGAGGGAGAACATTCTGTTTGGGAAGGCGTATGATCAGGACAAGTATGCTTAATTATTGCGATTTTTCTAAAAACGAAGGCAATAAAAAGCAGAGTCTGATGTCTAATTTTCCATCTCTGTTTCCCCCTCAGATATAAAGCAGTCCTTGAGGCCTGCTGTCTTCTCCTGGATCTTGCAGAGCTGCCATATGGAGACATGACAGAGGTATCTGTCAAGTTGCTTTTTTTGCTAGATATTCAGTATGTCTGTGCTTTTTGTGTTCTAAAATGAAATTAGAGGGAATAAGAGATCTTTACTGTTTCATATCTCTTTGTAGATCGGGGAGAGAGGCGCAAACCTGAGTGGGGGGCAGCGCCAGAGAGTAAGCCTGGCTCGTGCACTCTACAGCGAGCGACCCATACTCCTCTTGGATGACCCTCTTAGTGCTGTTGACGCCTGCGTGGGTTCTCATGTCTTCAATAAAGCAATACGGGGCGCCGCCAAAGGCAAGACGGTCCTCTTTGTGACCCACCAGCTGCAGGTGAGCGACTGTGTGTGACTTTGTAATGGTGCCAAATTTGAGTATTTCAGTCTTTTCCTCCTGCTTCTCAAAATGTCTTTGTGCTATTCTGGATGATGGCTCTGAAATTGTTTCATGCACCAGACATGTTTGAAGTTGTTGCTGGTATATTTTACATTGTGCTTGTACCTTATCAACCGGGTGTGCAGGCAGTATCGGGCTTAAATCACCCATGCTCAGAGCTAATGTGCTGATATTATCATGCATCTTTATTGGTGTCAGAGAGGAGACATTCTGAGTTAATCGTCTGTTTTTGACTTAAGGCTCCAGCAGGGTTGGCTAAGATATTTTTCCTTGCTCTTCCTGTGATTTTTCAGTATCTGTCAGAGTGTGATGACATTATTCTGATGAAGGACGGGCAGATTGCAGAGCACGGCACCCATGCTCAGCTAATGAGTAAAGAGCGTGATTATGCGACCCTGTTCAACAGCATGCAACAGGAGGTAAGGCCAGAAGCACACAGGCGCTTTTGTGTACGGCATCTTTGCCCTCGCAACACAATAATATTGTACATGAGATGATGAATAATTCATAAGCCCAGAATGGCAGGCCCAATGGCAGGGAAATGTTAATGCATACAAGGCCTTTCATTATTGATGCATGCATTGATTTGCTGGTGGGCTGCTAAAGATCCTGTCATAGATATCTGTTCAGAAGACTTGTTGAGTGCTTTTGTGTCGCAGCTACATTGGAGAGTGTTTCTGAAACTCGTTCTTTGCTTTGCTTTGTTCCTCCGTAGAATCTGGTGAAAGAGAATTTTAAGAACAAACAACTGAACGCGGTCCCAGAAAAGGAGGGCAGGGTGGCTGATGTGGCCAAGGTCGAATCCAAGGCGGAGAGCAAAAAAGGAGGTCAGAGCCCCTGCCTCTGTTCACACCCCACCTGTAGGATTAATATATCATGCTTTGGCAGAGAAAAATGATTCCCTATGTTGTTGTTCTTTTGTCACATTTAGAGCAACTGATGAAAGCCGAGGAAAAAGGGTCTGGCGCGGTGGCCTGGTCTGTGTATGCCGCCTACATCAGAGCCGCTGGAGGTTCAATCATCTTCATCATCAACGTCTTCTTCTTCCTGTCCACCACGGGCAGCATCGCCTTCAGTAACTGGTGGCTGAGCTACTGGATCCGGCAGGGCAGCGGGGTGAGTTTGAGTGAGGCTGCCGCTGCTCCACAGCACGAGAAAGACAAATCTCCTTTTGCACGCATTTGGCTCCCCAAAGAAAAATAACTACTGTGCTTCAGTGAGTTGTGGCACCCGAATGAGCATTAATCTGAACGTGCCTGATTAAAAAAGTAACGGCGCCACGGTAAACTTAATTAAAAACAAGCACGAGCACCGGGGAAACAGATGTGCAGCAAAGCGGGCCCTGGCTGCTGTTGAGAGATGTGCTTGGAATAGAAAACATCTCCAAACTGACTGATTTTCATGTACTTTGAGCGAGGTGAACTGTGCCTCTCTCGGTTTTGATTAGAGGAAGCATTCATTGCATAGAGCAAGAAAAAAGGGATTCCTCACTCAGTGTTTGCAATTTGTTGCTCCATCTGCCCCCCAGAACACATCATTAATCTCGAACGAAACGATGGCGGGCAACAGCATGAGGCTCAACCCCGACATTCGGTACTATTCGACTGTTTACGTCATCTCCATGGGAGCTGCGCTACTCCTGAAGACCATGAGAGGGCTGGTGTTCGTGAAGGTAAGCAGGCATCCCTCTCTTCGGTCGTCACGCTCAGCCGCCCTCGACCGCTGAGGAACTCTCGATGTAAAATGAAAATCCTGCTTTGTCTTTATTGTTATTTTGTTCAGGCTTCCATGCTATAATTGAAAAGTCTCATGGGCCAAATCCATTTATCTGCCCACTGCCATGTCACACATTGCAAACACAGCTTCACTGCCTGAGTGTCTGTGTGTGCAAGAGCGGAGGAAATCGGTGGTGTGTGTGAGTGTGTGTGTGCGTGCGTGCGTGCGTGCACGTCAGTGGCCCTTTAGGTGGGTGCCCTCGTTTTCAAGCTAACCCATCCTGACACTGCATTGCAGAGGTTAGGTCCCAGTGTTCAGATGTGCCACTTGAAATTGCTAATTTTTTCAAAGGTGGCTAATCTTTTTTCTTACCCCCAGCTGTGATGAGATCTTTGGGAGTGTTGAATATTCCATTAATAGCATTAATTTGTTCTCCTCTGCCACGTCTAATTTCTGTCCAATTGGTGAAATGTCTCTTGCTCAGTAGGTTATGACCTTTATGTCAGCCTCCCGGAAACTCATTATAAATAAAGCTTTGACAGCATGTCTCGTGCCAGGAGAAAAGAAAAACTCCCCACTGTTCATAAAAAGCATATGGCGAAGTGCATTGAGGGAACATACGTGCCCTTGTGTTTATCCAGTGCGTTTTTTATTGTGTGAGCACATCGACAGAGGATTTCCATCCCACTGCGTGTTTATCCGAGCTGCGACTGTTGCCGTATGGTTCTTGAAGATGTTTGTTTACAAGTGTCGGGTCTCATGTTCAAACACGCGCCTTGTTTGTGTTGACAGTGCACGGTGAAGGCAGCATCGGTGCTCCACGACAAGCTGTTCCGCCAACTCCTCCGCAGCCCCATGCACTTTTTTGACACAACACCTCTGGGTCGCATCCTGACCCGCTTCTCCCGAGACATGGATGAGGGTGAGACCTGATTTGTCTTGACTCTGAACCTTTCCCCCAAGAGAGCACTCAGTCAGTGAAGTCACCCCGCTTGACAAGGTGTAATGCGAGACACAGTGTGATCTGACATGGAGCGTTTTCCCTTGTGAGCGTCTCTGTGTTACCCACTTCAGCTGCATCTTTGCTCGACATGTTGATTTAAGGGTATATGATGTTTTTTGATGGTTGTTTTTCCGCTTTTGAGATTTTCAAAACCTCCTGTCTGTTTAAATACTGAGGGAGCCCCCCCCCCTTCTCCTATAGATGTCCATAGATCCAACACAGTGTGACTCATACTGCTTCTGTCTTCTCTCTAAAGTGGATGTGCGCCTCACCATGCAAGCGGAAATGCTGCTACAGAACCTCACCCTGGTGCTGTTCTGCCTGGCAATGGTTGGCATTGTCTTCCCCTGGTTCCTAATCTCCATTGTGCCCCTCGGAGCCTTCCTTTGCATTGTCAACCGAGTGTCCAGGTCAATCTCTCTTCTGTTTTACATGTCATTATTAATGTCATGTCATATATAAATACAGGTGTGCATCTCAACTAAAAAGTTTTCTTCTTGCAGCGTAATACTTTGACACTTTGATACTGTGACAGGGCTGTTCATAACATGTGATTATGAATTAGATAAAGCAGACAGGTAGTCCAATCTCTTATTAGTCTGACTGCAAAATGCAACAAGAGTGAAATTCAGATAAGTAAAACATTGGTGGAAATGCTGTGATCTTCTTTATCTACAAGTATTTGGACTGTTATCGGAAACCAATTAAATTTTTCACAGCTTCTGTTCTGCGGTAAATGTGCCCCGGATCATCTGATGAATCCGCTTTAGTCATTATTTACAGTTTTGCAGAAATTGTGCAATAAAGATGAATCCGCAGAGGGGAACAAAAGCGCACTGGTATCATGGGAAATAACCGCAGTATCTTGTTATTTCCTCTATCGGAAAGACCAAGAAGAATATAACTGTGTTGCCGCGATGAAAAAATACAAGTAACATTAAATGGAATAGAGGACAATCTCCTTTTATATATTTAAGTTTTAAGAAATGAGTATATGTGGCGCTCTATAGCATTGACGGGAACTCTTGGTCTATCTAATGAGACCTGATAGCACTTTAGTTTGCCTCTAAAGAGATCCATTTAATTACAAAATGCATCCTTAATGATGTAGAATACTGCTGATTTGCAAGCAGTGTCAGTGTAAATGATAAACTCTTGATTTTAATGATAAGTGCCATCAAATCAAGCAGGGAAGAGATTCCCTCCCACCGCTCCACATAGGTAGTGATCACCCTCGGCGGTGGTATTCAAAGGGATAAGACGCTGTGTCTTACAACGTCATTGCGTCCCAAGATGTGTATGGATGTTGCATCAAACTAGATCTCCCGTTGAAATTACCCACTTCTAAAGCAGCCTTTATTGAATTCTGAAATGAAACCGCCCTGGGCATAAACATGTTTGTCTGGGTTGCAGCCTTGAAGCGAGGAAGTGTCACGTTCTTTCCCTCGCTCCTCTCTGCTTTTATGAGAAAATCAAATGATTCATGGGAGACTTGTAATTCGTATGCACCATCCATTCTATCTTGGCGTCTAAAAGTAGAAAGACACCCCACCTTTGTCAATAAACCCTCTCGCTCACACTACCCTGTGGACAAGGATTCTGTTGCCTCTCCGGCTGCCAAGTGCTCGGCCGTCTGTGCGCAGCGACGCTCGTAATATTTCACGAGCGCCGGATCGTGTGAAATGGCCGCCACTGTGGGCAGCAAAACGGGCGCGAAGCTGTGGGCTCCCTGTCCACTGTGTCATCATTATCTCTCTGCCATATTGTGATTCATTTCCCCTCGTTTCTCTCAGAATTTGAGCATTTAGGTGTAACATCTGTGATGCTCTTACAAAGTAAATAAGTCACTCCAGCCACATGAGCAAATGTGCAGTTTTTGTTGTGTGTTCAAATGTGGGAAGTTCAGCTTCTTATATAAGTACTGTTGCTTAGCGTGGGAGTAAAGTGTTCTTCATGATTTTTCTAATCAAATACTTTTTTTTACTTTTATTTGAATACCCCTGGAACTATTTCTGCTCAATGCAGTTATTATTCAAATTCCAGGCACACCTGAGTGTCTTCGCAACTCACATGATAAGAATATTCACAGTTTTTAAGCTTGCCAACCATCGAATTTGAATTGCAAACATTCCTGGACTCTGCTAAGTTGCTCTGAGAATTCCTGGAAGAAATTGACTGAAGCTGACTGGCAGAAAATGCTTAATACGGTTTTGTGAATCATCCCATTTAATCATCTTCTCAGAATCCCTCTAAGAGAAAGTCACATGTAATACGTTCTTTTCCTCCAATTTTAGGGTTTTGATTCGTGAGCTGAAGCGCTTAGAAAACATCAGCCAATCACCATTCACCTCTCACATAACCAGCAGTCTGCAGGGACTCTCCACCATCCACGCCTATGGAAGGAACCGCGACTTCCTCCGGAGGTGAGTGTAGTAATGTCAGTCAGAGAGGCCGCCAGGCTCAGTTCATTAAAGTTTAATTATCATTTTACCCCTCCTCGTACTTTTGGGTTCAATCTCCAGTTAGTAAATAAATCCAAATGAAGTAAATACATCACATTCGGGGATTTACCCTCAGCAAGAACTGAAGCTGTTGATGTCTGTTTTCAGGTATCAGGAATTACTGGACACCAACCAGGCCTCCAACTACCTCTTTAGTTGCGCAATGCGCTGGCTGGCAGTCCGCCTCGACCTCATCAGCATCTCCCTCATCACTGCTGTAGCACTTTTTATCGTCTTCATGCACGGACAAATACCTCCAGCATATGCAGGCCTGGCCATATCATACGCAGTTCAGGTTTGTAAATGGCCACACTGCGCATATGCTTGCACAGACTAAGTGGTTTGGAGTTGCTGCGCAGACCTTTGAGTCTGCCCGCTCTAGTGGGCAGACTGAATCGTCTGGCATCCAGACATGAGACAGAGGGAAGCAGCGTGGCGGGGGGCACTAACACTGTTGTCAAGCTCTGTGCTGTAACCAAGCAGTAATGACAATAATAGGGAATCCTGAGGAAGGAATTCCAGAGATGCTGCTATCCAGGCTCTCCTGAATTAATTATTGCTATAAGTAGCAGTAGCTTTGACAGCATCGCAGCAATCTACTTGGAAGGTATTTATTCAAAGTTGAAGGCATGGCTGCTCATAAGTGTCATCCTGAAATGATGTTAGATTGAGGCCGATATGTTGGTCTTGGTTGAGGAAAATTACACATTCCCCTCACCACGGAATCAGTTAAGATTGTGTCGGACTAAAAGTGGAAAAGGGGTGTAACGAGTTGACAATTCTGTCTGATATCAGGCAATTAGAATGGACTTAAAGATTTCACAGTTATTTTAGGAATGTGGGTTTTCTTGGCCAGCAGCAAAAATTGTTCTTAAAACTCTTCCTCTGATAAAAATTGAGGCGCCAATGTGTCTTATGTGGTGGTCTATTTGCTATGCTTCAGTGCCTGTAACAGTTAACACTCATGTCAGCAGTGCCAATTAAATATGAATTAAAATCAACTAGCAAGGTTGCAAATTAGCCATTTCAGCATTTCAGTTCTCATTAGACTGTTAATCTTTGATTGTTTTCCTGCTCATCTGAAGATAAGCATGTAAATATTGACTGTTTTGTCAATGCAGGTGCTACAGGGTCAATCACTAAACTTCCACCTTTCTGCTTTTCTCTTGCCTACAGCTGACGGGCTTGTTTCAGTTTACAGTGAGGCTGCTCACGGAAACCGAGGCTCGGTTTACATCAGTGGAAAGGATTAATCATTACATAAAGGTAAGAGCGCTGATTAGAGTGCCGAGGAGGGTGGATTACCTGCCGCACGGTCACACACACACTGAGACATTGTACACCCTTGAAATCAGACCCTGTCGGCTGCTGCCTGTTAAACAGAGTGGGTGAATTCGGGACACTTGCTTGTCCCGACACATTTTTCCCGTTTGATGTGTATTTGTGATTGTATACACCCGGTAAACACAGGAGGGGGCAGCTGGAAAGCCAGTGTGAGGTCTTTACACACTCAAGAGCACATGATAGGGCCGGAACTGAAAACTGACATCTTCTAATTTTTATTTTCCCCCCGTTGCTAGCACTGAGGAAAGCTCTCACAGAGAAAATCACTCCAAATCAGTTTGAGGCCTTGAACCTCCATAGAGATTTAGAGATTAATACAAGATGTTATCACCTCTTCTTATGTCAGTGTCTACAAAGCGAGGCGCCCAGGCGGAGTCCTCAGGTGGATGCTCCTGCCACCTCCTGGCCTCAGATGGGAAAGCTCACCTTCCAGGATGTGGACATGTGTTATCGGGACAATCTGCCACTGGTGCTTAAGAATTTGTCCTTCACCGTCCTGCCTGAGGAGACCATTGGCATTGTGGGTCGCACAGGATCAGGTATGAGCGAGTCTCTTTTGTTCCCCTGCCTGAACAGTTTATCTCCAACAAGTCTCTTTTTCTCACATATTTTTGTTATGCCTTGGTGCTCCTCCACAGGAAAATCCTCACTGGGCGTAGCTCTGTTCAGGCTTGTCGAGCTGGTTGGAGGATCTATTACCATTGACGGGATCAATATCGCCGACATCGGTCTGGACGACCTGCGGAGCAAGCTTGCAATCATTCCTCAAGAGCCTGTGCTCTTCATTGGAACTGTCAGGTATTCCAGTGTTGAATATTTGCATTGAAATAAGTAGCTGCATTGCTTTATGCTTTAAAAATACATTCTGATTTCAGTCAACTTGAGTTTTTCAAGCTAAAACATATTGCATGTACTTAAATATATCATACTGTATAGAATAGAGGCACTGTAAAGCCCTGCTTCTTTCATTTCTCCACCCCTCACTTTTTTTATCGTGGTTGTTTTCCTTGCTTATGTACTAGTTATTGTGTGCTGCCCAGCAGAAACCTGGGCTTGTTTCTCAGTGCCTCACTTAAGCAATACCGCAGGGGGCTCACAACCGAAACAAAACTGTTGCTAAGCAGTCTAAAATTAAAGAACGAGATAAGATTATTTGACAGACTGAGGCATGAACGTTAAATGTTGTCTTATTAAAAAATGTGATTTATTGATGCTGTTTATCGCAGCCTCAGGTGAGAGCTGAGAATGCCGTATCCTTAGTAACAGATACTTTTCTTTTTGTTGTACTGTTTTGTTCCCCTCATAGGACCAATTTAGACCCATGGGATCAATACACCGATTCAGAAATATGGGAGGCACTGGAGAAGACGCATATCAAAGAGATGGTAAGTGTTAGCCTGCATCATGCACGCTGCTCAATTTTTCTGGTTTCTGCCCAGTAACAACCCCTTACTCTGTGACCCTTCTCAGGTCAGCCAGCTGCCCCACTCACTTCACTCGGAGGTGACAGAAAACGGAGAGAACTTCTCCGTGGGAGAACGGCAGCTCCTCTGCGTGGCCAGAGCCCTGCTGCGCAACAGCAAGGTGCTGATTGTATAATGCTGATTATATTTGACATTTACATGAGGGACATTGTTTTGGATGGGGGGATGACTCTGCCTCAAGTGCGTTTTAATTATAGAGTTTTGTAATACGGAACAAAGCTTAGTGTATCTCTTGTATTAGATAACACTGGCACCTAGTGGCACATTTTGTAACTGTGGCTCATCAAACTAATTTAAAGCATTTTGTAAAGCATTTTTTTTAAATGTTTTCTACACCTAAATTGACTTTCAATCACCAGCACATTTGGAGTCTTGACACAAATTAGTTTTTTTGCCAAACAGGGGATATTATGTCTATGATATGATCATTTTGGTGTGGTAGTTCATTTTAAAATGCAAAATTTGAATGCAATTACTTCTAAAACCTCCTCGAGATCGTCCTCAAAGAACTTCAAAGACGTGGGTCTCCCTGAACGCCACTTAAACATGGGTTCATTTATTCGTCACTTCAGAATAATGAGAATACTAATTGTTGGCTCACTGATTGGTGTTTTTTTTTCTTCATTTACACCTGTTCAGTGAAATTGTTGTCCCTTTTTTTCAGATCCTCATATTGGATGAGGCAACGGCAGCCATCGACACTGAGACTGACCGTCTAATTCAGGAGACCATTCGCTGTGAATTTGGCAGCTGCACCACCCTCATCATCGCCCATCGTCTCAACACTGTGATGAACTGCAACAGGGTCATGGTCCTGGATAGCGGCCAGGTGTGTATTAGAGGCAACATGGCTGGTACAGAGCCATTCAGGCCTGTAGTTGAAACTCATTACCAAACTGAAACGCACCTGATTTATTGCGTATATTGGCCCCTTTTGAGGTGATGGATTTGAAGAGACAATGTCGACTTTACTTTGGCGGTCTTGCGTTCGAGCATGCGTCTGTGGGCGGGCGGGTGCTGAGCCTGAATGAGTCACCTGTTAACCTTGTTAATAGAGTTCACCCGCCTGTTTAAGGATTCTTTGGTGTGCAGAGTACAAAGAAGAGTGAAACGTGATAGATGGGCGTCATGGTGTTAACTCTCAATTTGCAGCACTGGGAGGAAGTTACGCCTGCATTCACACTTCTAACAACTTCTTTTATAGTCAACGTCAGGGACTGGAAACACAACCAGCATTGCTTTAGCTATTACTTTAATATTATTGGCAATCGACTGTCAGTTATACACTGAGTAAATCCAGAAGTGTCTTGTGTGACCAGATTATCCAATAGTCCCTCTCCCTCAAGCTTTGCCTTCATCAACCCCTGAGAGAAATGTCTGCCTTCTTCAGCTGCTAAAAGCTCTGCAGCCTGTTGCCATTATTGTCAGTCTACTGTCAGATGTGAGGTAGATAGTGGGTTTTTAGTGCTTTTTGTTGTTGTTGAAATAGTTGCAGTGATGAAAGCAGAAAAAATGAACCAAAATGACGGCTTTAAGCCCCCAGACAACAGCTGATAGTTATATTGCATATTCACCATTGCTCACAATAATGTGAGGTCAGACAAAGTTATTTAGTTTATGTTTAGATGTAGGTAATATGATGTAGGTTCGACAACATGCATATCCTGCTTGCCGATGATGAAACAATGTAGAATTTAATTGAAGACTTCTGTTGTGTATTCTCATCATAGAGTGCAGTGTTTAAAGTCTCATCAATATTGTAATGATTTTTTTTGTTTTACTGTGGAGTGTTAATTACCCATTAGTCATCAAATGGCTCATATTTTTTTCATTTATTGCCTTTGGGGGAAATATGGGTTGAAATATTAGAAAAAATAAAATGCCTGGATTTTTCATTTCACGAAAAACAAGTTCATAGATGAATACTCTGAGTTTGTGTTCTGATTCAGATCATTGCTTTATCTTTTTAATCCTCGCAGATTTTGGAGTTTGACAGTCCCACTGCCTTGCTGGCGGACGAGAACTCAAGATTCAGAGCCATGATTGAAGCAGCGGAAAACCAAAGCAGATAAAACCCGCTGGTGCTGAACTTTGGATGTGAGCGGCAACGCCACGAAATATTCAGTGAGAGAACTGAATTGCACAAAAACACATTTAACCCAATCCTGCCATGGTGTGAAAATCATGTGTGAAGATCAGACACAGACTCTTGTAAGAGCTGATCCGTGTAATGATGTGTGCTCATGTCCAGACCAAAAAAACCCAGGGACCACATTTCTGAGGGACACTATGCAAAGTCATAGCCACATGCTCTTTGCCACCATGTCACAAGAGTATTTTTTCTTTAGGCCAAACAAATAACTGCAAGTAAAAACAGAGCAAAGGCTCTGACAATAGCACTTTATATTTCCCGTAGACGCATGGAAATGCGTGGTGCCTCTGTTGGCTCTGTCAGTAAGAAGTAGCGTTAGTCATTTTATGTCTGTAACAAGACCTCATTGTGTAGTATTTAATTTACACTGTATTTACATCTATATGTCATTGCAATATTAATGTGATTGATTGCAGGAATGTTTGTGTCATGATTATACTGTACAGTCATCATTCTATTGAGGTACCGTCTATTTTTTTTAAGTGTGATGCTAGATAATTGTTTAAAAGCAGTCATTTCAGTAAGCAGATGTGCCTAGAGCTGTCCACACTTTCAGGTTACATAACAGAATCAGCCATCAGCATGCTGATATAGACTGCAAGTTAGTCCTCTAAATCCAAATGCTGGAGTTTAAAATCTGCACGTTTTAACACTGTTTGCTAAGTATTTTTTTGCCAGGAAGTTCATGTTGGTGTTCAACCAATTGTATTAAGCAGTTGCGTTGAGGTGGTACAGCAAGTTCATTCGCTATAACAAAGCTGAAATCTATCAGCGTCAGATGTGTCTTCACAAAATGGAGGATTGTAAATTTCTGCCTTATAATCAAGCCCGCGCTGAACAATCATGAAGAGTGCAATATGTTTTTATTGCATTGATACATTTTCAAGATTGCCTTTGTACACTTGAGATTGTAATGTTGCAAAATAGAAATATATATAAATATAAGTATTTTGTAAATTTTTAAGAGGGATTTTTGTTTTTCTTCAATAAAAGTATTTTATTGTACACAGGCATGGACATTCTTAATTTTGGTGATGCAAATACAATGACAGGTCTGTCAAAAAACAAATAGATTCGGTCCACAGGATTTATCAATTTAAATCTTAATGGTGAGTTCTCTTTCAACACATAGAATATATTTCTCGGGGATAAATTATATTCTTTTAAATCAATCTACTTTAATTCACATATGATCATGATTTGTAAAAAGAGATACAATTGGTCCAACGTCTACTGGCTCCTATATACTATGAAGCAGTAAAATAAGAGAAATAACCTCTATGTCTGTGTCATAGGATCAATAGGCAGTGTTTAAAGGTCACGGTGCAAAGAAGTGTTGTGACCACTTGACACTTTGTTTCATCCATTTGACACTGATTCCACTGTTTTCTAATAGTCACCAACATCAGCCCTCGGTAGAGTGTTTAACTCCGCACACACCTGCTCCACAGCTGACAATGTGCTGCTTTCAGGCCATTATGTGCTCTGAGTGGAAACCAGTCAGCTGTTGGCAAACAACATAAATTCCTTAACAAGGTAGGAGGGTGGAAGAAAGTCTCACAGTGAAGAAGCCCAAAGAACTACACAACACAAAAATAACACTGCAAGTCTCTCCACAAAGATCTGTTCGTGTGTGATAAATGGATTTGAGTAGCATCAATATCTGACGCATGCACACACACACACCCACACACACACACACACACACACACACACACAGAGGTAACTGCACAAGTCAAAGCTTTTGCTATTCTCCTCCAGGCTTCAGTTCTTTGACCTCTATACCTCTATTGCAGAAATAAAATACGTCTCAATATTTCAGTCCTGTCGACTCCCCTGTTTTGACAATACATGCATTTTTGGAGGATACATTACAGTAGTTATTCTTCATCGGTACATTTGGGGTGCTTTCATATCTAACTTGCTATAATCCTTACAACCATTTGAAAAAGTTCATTTTGGAATGAATTATTACCTCTTGCTATCCACCAAGAGAAAATCCAAATGTCATTCACAAAGCGACTAAAGTTGCACTCATTAAATGCTTAATGTCAGGTTGTTTTCTTTATTTTAGTGTTTTATTTCACTTCTTTATTATCTTATTCCTTGTCGATTGTACACTCTTATCATTGGAGAGGGGTTACAGGTGAATTACTTGGGTTAAACTATATTTGTTTTCATATTCTATTGGATTAACAATTGTTTGCACTGTTTGTTGATTCTATTTACTTATTGTCAAATGGTGTTGTATTCACTACTGTATTATTGTGTTGTGCTGATTGAATATATGTTACAATGTTCACCATGTGAACTCAGGAAGATAAGCCAATGAGGATCCTTTTAAATAAACAAATTCAGTCGATTATCATACCTATTCAACCGATTAATCTAATCGATGACAGAATTGCAGCATATTGAGGACATCTCCATTGGTTTGTGGAAGAGAGAAACAGGAAACGACTTTTATTTTGAAGCCGGCTGGGCTAAGCCCTGGGCGGAAGTGTGTGTGGTTGTTGTAGTTCGGCTCAGAGGCTGCTGGGGGAGGAAAGCCAGGCTGTGATGCCGCTGGATGATGGCTGCTTTCGGGATCCTAAGTTACGAACACCGGCCACTGAAGCGGCCCCGGCTCGGCCCTCCGGACGTCTATCCTCAGGATCCGAAGCAGAAAGAGGTCGGTCTTTACGATGCGCCAGCAAAATTCCGTGTATACGATGGAAGGGGAGACCATTTTCAGCCGCGAAGCTAGCCCGGCTAACAGCAGCTAGCCTGCTCGCGAGCCCTCCAGACGGGTCGGGCCTAGCAATAACAATGAGCTGCTCCTCGGTGGTTGGTTGTCAGTTTGTTAGCTCGCGAGCCAGTTTACTTGGGGGAAACACACCGGCTCGCTGGATCTCCCAGCATGCTCGGCCACAGCCAGACACCCACAGCTTCCCAATGATGTCCACTTTTGTTTTGTGATGGGAAACATTGGTGTTTTTTGGGGGGGATATGCGTGATTTGTTTGTTAGCTGGACGTGTTTTTTTGTGTGTGTGTGTTAAAAGCAGCCAGTGTGAGCTGGCTAACCCTCTCCTCCTGTTTGTGAGAAAGTGTCCTGGCCAGTGTGGAGCTGCAGCACTCAGCTAGGCCGAGTTGCTGCTGCTCCTGATCTATTATTAACTTCAGATAATCTGTTGGTGCAAGTGGGGAAACTGGTTGCTCTATCTCAGGGGGTCTCCTGCCAAATTTGCCGCATATATAACTAATTAATGGGACAACATTTCCTTTTAGCAGCCTGTTGTCCTTGTCAACTGGGTTTTTTTTCCTCTCCTGCATTCTGGAAATACACATAATGGGATGTTGCAAACTTTGCATGCGTGCTGCACTGATGATTTAACATATTTCTTCAGGATGAATTGACTGCATTGAATGTGAAGCAAGGATTCAACAACCAGCCAGCTGTGTCTGGTGATGAACATGGCAGTGCCAAAAATGTCAACTTCAACCCTTCAAAGGTAACGACCCGGGCGGGGCTTTAAGCAGCTTTCGCTCCAGCATTCTTTTCCGTGTGACCGCTCTGGTCGATGTTGACATGTCCTCCACGGCCTCCCACAGATCAGCTCCAACTTCAGCAGCATCATCGCTGAGAAGCTGCGGTACAGCACGTTTCCAGACACAGGGAAGCGCAAGCCGCAGGTCAACCAGAAGGATAATTTTTGGCTCGTCACGGCGAGGTCGCAGAGTTCCATCAATAACTGGTTCACGGATTTAGCCGGGACTAAACCTCTCACACAACTGGCGAAAAAGGTATGGTCCATCTGGAAAATCCTTGTGTGCTAATAGCCACTCTCTGTGCATTGGTTTGAACGGGTTGTAGAAAGGCTGCACAAGCAGGCTTCATATACCTAAGAGGCAGTGGGTGGGGAAAACCACTGTCTGATTGTAAATGACCAGTGCTTACATTGTGGGAGGGCACCACAAGAGTTGCTTTCCTCTCCACCCAAGTCCATAAGAAAGGAAGTACACAATCCAGTGTCACCAATAACCTTCCTCATTCTACCACCCATATTAATCTCTTGCAAGTGCAAACAGGATGTAATAAGGAATAGGACGAGAATCGGTTTTATTTAAATAGGCTCCAAAATTGTAAAAATAGAATTCTGTTTAACTTTGCTCGACTCGCCTCAGCAATTTAGATAAGCGGCACGGCAACAAGGAGATGGCAGCAGCAAATAAGGAGATTAAAATGTCCTCTGGCACATGATGAGCAGTTCAATCTCTCAGAAATTGGGTTTCACTTAATGTCATCTGGCAACGACTCTCGGCCACCGTGACATCCTGTAGAGCGGTAGCGAAGCGTAAAGGGTCCTAATGTGTGCACAAGCGCTCATAGAAATGGGCAATGAGTCAGTGGAGAATGTATGGTTTTTCAATTCAGGGTGAGTTCGAGATGTATTACCAAAAATATATAAGAGCAGCCAGCTATTTGTCTTTTTTATGGAGGGGGAAAACTAATTGTGATTCTGTGCAAATCAAAACTATTGTTTTTCTTGTTTGGGTGTATTGCAACACTTTGCCTTGCTGCCTTTTGTGTTTAAAAAATCAATTCTCGGTCAACTCTCAACTAATTTTCTTTTTCTGGCCTCTTACAAATTGCAGCAAAGAGATGTTGAGTTTTGAAAACAGTCCAATTTATAGCTGATCCTTTGCCTTCAAAATCGAACCAAAGTTCCATGTCATTTACAGCAACTTTATACCATCTATCCTCGTCTTGTCTTTATTCCTGTATAGTCATCCGACTGCAGTAGATGATGCTCTTTTACTGCATTAGAGACAGATCACTTTTTTAGTAATACTCCAGTCCTCTCGCTGGGACTCTGACATCCAGGTCAGAGGAAGTAACAAGGGAAGGAGAGGAGATGAGGTTGGCTGTGATGGTGGATTTGTTCCTATAAAGGCATCACAACCAACTTTTTAATTTATTTATTTATTTATATTAATCTCATTACATTTAGCCATGGGTCCTTTGTTTCTAGATTATTTTCAGTTTCTATTCCAACACACTGTTTGGTCTCAAAATTAGATAAGTATAAATTGTGTGTCATTTGTGCACATGCTTGATTAGTGTGGGGTTGTTTTTCGCTACTGGGGTTTTTTTTTTTTACTGGTTTGCATTGTTTAAAGGGTGATTCTTGACGCATTGTCTCATATAGCTTTACTGACGTATCTCATCACAGGTGCCGATCTTCAGCAAGAAGGAAGAGGTTTTCGGATACTTGGCCAAGTACTCTGTCCCTGTCATGCGCTCAGCATGGATGATCAAGATGACCTGTGCGTATCATGCAGCCATTACAGAAACTAAAGTCAAGAAGAGGCATGTGATTGACCCCTGTATAGGTAAGAATGTCTTTCCTCATTGTTATGCCATGTATTTGAGAATTCCTGTGGTATTGATTATTATTTATTTTTTTTGTATAGAATGGACGCAGATCATTACAAAGTACCTGTGGGAGCAGCTCCAGAAGGTGGCCGAGTTCTACAGGCAGTTTCCCAGTCAGGGCTGCAGCTCCCCACTGCCAGCCACCCCGTCTGACGTGGAAACGGCAATGAAGCAGTGGGAATACAACGAAAAACTCGCCATGTTCATGTTTCAGGTCAGTTCTGTCGGTTAGATCTCTCTCGGTGGTGTCCCTTGTCTAAGTCATGTATTGTGTGGTGTTGAATCTTTAGTCAGCACGGTGTTCCGAAAACACCGTTCCGACCCACTGATGCGTCAAAGTAAATCAAGTTGTGCTGTCTTTTTGGGCTACTGATTCGTGATGGTTTAGCAAGAGGTTTGAAGTTTTATAGTGCTGCAACAATTCAGTGACTAATCAGCTGACAGAAAACCACTCGGCTACATAATCACTTGAATATTGTGATATTCCCAAATCAGAAATTCTGATCAAATTGTGTGGTCTTTGTCTGGGATTTTTTCACATTTTTTCATGCTCATAACTGACAACTTCTAGCATAGCAAGGAAGAAAATTCCTGGGAAAGTAGAAACGTGATAACTGGTTATGCTTGCAGTAATGATGCCATGGGAGCATTTCTCACTAATATCAGACACTTGATGCAGGGGAGAGAAAAAAAGTATTTTTTGCGATTTGGCAACGAATATGTCTTGGTTGGAAGCAGCAAGTAATTTCAATGCCTCTGGGCACATGTACTGCACATTTTTTTTGCCATTTTAAAGACGGAAGAAAATGAAGAACGGTTGGGGGGAAAAAAGACTCGATAGATGAATGGATCATTAAAATAACCATTAGACTAGATGCACTGCGAGTGTCACTGGGGAAATTTAGAGGTGTCGCGCTGCTTCATGGAGAAAATGTCGCCATCATCAGCAGCCGAGCACGCGCCCCTTCTGAATTCTACACAACATGCAACGTTAACTTAATTACTTTTTCTTATGAATAATAAAATAATCCCATTACATTTGAGGGAGAGTAATTGGGGTTGGCCTCTGATTGGTGTGCAGCTGGAGATGGTGCTGATCTCTGGGCACTGGTTTCATTCAAGGATGTGTGTGTGTGTTTGCGTGTTCAGGACGGGATGCTGGACAGACACGAGTTCCTGACGTGGGTGCTGGAGTGCTTCGAGAAGGTCCGACCCGGCGAAGATGAGCTTCTTCGACTCCTCCTGCCCCTTTTACTGCAGGTACTGGCCTTTCTGAGCCTTTTCTTTTATCTCTGCTTCACATGCAGCTCAACAGATTGCCATGACCTTTGCTGTGACCCCTGGAGGGGGTAGTGGAGCGGAGGGGTCACAGCCTCTTAGATTGTTTTTCTCCCCTGAATAAACCTGCGAATCTCTCCCGTTCTGCAGTACTCAGGGGAATTTGTACAGTCGGCTTACTTGTCACGGAGACTGGCTTACTTCTGCACTCGCCGCCTCAACCTGTTGCTAAGCGACGGGAGCCTGGGTCCCAGCGCGGGAGGGCATCCCAGCCACGGCATCCTGACGCCGCAAGGCAACGCTCTGCCCCCAACTCCGACCTCCCAGCCGGCGGGAGGGAACCAGCCGCAGACGCCTTTCACAGACTTCTACATCTGCCCACAGCATCGGCCTCTGGTGTTTGGCCTCAGCTGCATGCTGCAGGTACCACGCACTCATTAGGGCGCCTTCGTTTTCTTTTGTCTTTCCCCCTTGTTATTACAGCATTCTCACTACTTTGCTTTGGTTTGTCTCATCAGAGCATAGTGCTGTGCTGCCCCAGCGCTCTGGTGTGGCATTACTCTCTGACAGACAGCAGAAACAAGACGGGCTCCCCTCTGGACCTCCTGCCCATCGCCCCTTCAAGTTTACCGATGCCGGGGGGAAACACTGCCTTCACACAGCAGGTATGTCTGCTGACCTTTTGTCTGGTAATAACAAGGAACCGTTTCAACTTTAATCCAGATTATATCAGACTAGATAGTTAGATACACAATTTGTACCTCCTATATATATGTAATACACTGGATTTGATTACACTTTACTTTTGTCTTGCTACACTAATTGTTTTGCTCACTTGTTAGCTGCTTTTTCTTGTCTTGAGCTTTGTTTGTCATCCTAATTAAACAGACAAATGAGAAACAAGGCGACATTTCTCCAGGATGTTGTAAAGAGAAATTGTCATTTTTCTTAAGAATGTATGTTGATAACAAGAAAATAAGCTACGCTAAATGAAACTTAAACAAGTGTAATTCCTTGGTGCAGGATCAGTAAGGCTTTCATATTATCATAATTTCCAAGTGTGTGTGTGTAAGCGTTGAGTACGGCACAAATGCTGTTTTGCGGTCCTCATTTCGTAATGTTTTCTTTCATTGCAGGTCCGGGCAAAATTGCGAGAGATCGAAGAGCAGATTAAGGAGCGAGGCCAGGCTGTGGAGTTTAGGTGGTCGTTTGATAAGTGCCAGGAGACCACAGCAGGTTAGAACCCGTCTGCAGCTTGGGGGGGGTATGTGAAGAAAAGCGGCCATTGTTTGGATGTTTGAGAACTTGTCTCTCATGTGTTGCCAGGATTCACCATCGGGAGGGTTCTTCACACTCTGGAGGTTTTAGACATTCACAGCTTTGAGAAGTCTGACTTTAACAACTCACTGGACTTCCTCTACAACCGGATATTTGGCTCAGGCCAGAGTAAAGACGGTCACGAGGTGAGGATTGTTTATTCGACTTTAACTTTATCCAGCGGCGTGGAAAGAACACTTGTAATCTAATGAAAGTTTAAGAGCACAGAGTCTGCATTGCTAATCGTAATAATTTGACTGCCAGTGTGCCCACACTGATCACCCATAATAACCAGATGATAAAATCTCGCACCGATTGATCCCATTCTGATAAAGTCCGCGTGTGTCCAGATGTCTCCGGACGACGATGCGGTGGTGACCCTGCTTTGTGAATGGGCGGTGTGCTGTAAGCGCTCCGGCAGACACAGAGCCATGGTGGTTGCCAAGCTGCTAGAAAAGAGGCAGGCTGAAATAGAAGCGGAGGTATGAGACACCCCCACACACACTCATACACACACACACACACACACACACACACACACACGCACACACTCTATTACTTGCTTTTGCATAGTTCAATCTCTTACTCTCCACAGCTCTGAAACAAATCTTTTCATCTGGTTTAGTAGCAATCAATGTCTCGAACATCTTATTTGCTGCTACTCTTGCTTTTGACCTCCAACAGTGAAGTGGCATCTACTGATGAGTCACAACCATCTGAATTTAGATTACTTTGTTTGAAGGAAAAATATAAATATACTGTATTTAACGAGAAGGACACAGAGCTGCAAAGTGTAATACTCCTCCATCCTCACCAAAAAGTTATCGTTCACAAATCTTTCACATTGTACACACATTATTTGACAGCACAGGTTTCTTCATCATCTTCTGTCTTATGTTGAAGTTGGAGTTTCGTCTATAGCCTGTTGCACAGTATATATTACTTGATTGTTTTTTTGGTAATTTGAAATACTATTGCATTATAAATGTAGGAAAACACAGGAATTGCTCTCATTTCCTCTGTTAATGTGTGTGTGTGCAGCGGTGTGGTGAGTCAGAGGTGGTGGATGAGAAGGGCTCGGTGTCGTCTGGCTCCCTTTCGGCTGCCACGCTGCCGGTCTTTCAGGATGTGTTGCTGCAGTTCCTTGATACTCAGGCCCCGACACTAAGTGAGTTTCTTTTTTTTCTTTTTTTCTTTTTTGTTATTACAGTTTCTGATTCTTAAATGTCACATTTTAAAGAACTTTTCTATTCTTTTCTCTTCTCCTCCTCACCACCAAGTGCATATTTATGATAAACGATCTGGCTTGGGCAAACCTGGTATTGAATTATTCACATCCTTTTTTGTAATCCTTTTGTCTTCTTCTCCGCCTTCCTCCACAGCCGAGCCCGGGAACGAAAATGAAAGAGTAGAGTTCTCCAACCTGGTCCTGCTCTTCTGCGAGCTCATCCGTCACGACGTCTTCTCCCACAACATCTACATGTGCACGCTGATCTCCCGCGGTGACCTGGCCTCCGACTCCCACCTGCCGCGCCCGCGCTCCCCCAGTGACGAGCCCTCCGATGAGTCAGACCGCAAGGAGCAGGATGCAGGCAGCAGCGTCAAGATGGAGGCATGTTGGGCACATCTGTTTCTGATGTTGTGGCGCACAGTTAGTCACCGGTGCAACCTTACAGTGAGGAGTAGAAGGATAACTTGTGCTTTTTTTTATTCTCCCTTCAACAGGATACCGGCCTTTCAGAATCAATGGAAATTGATCATAACTCCAGTGCAAATTTTGATGAGGTATATCTTTTCTTTTTCTGTTTTTTATATATTGTTTGTCTGCTGCCTGCACTTCAGCTCCGTTGCTCTTCAGCATTCCTCGAGTGTGGTTGTTTCCATTAACTCCGCCATCCTCTTGCCCCGTCAGATGTTCTCTCCTCCGATGCACTGCGAGTCCAAAGGGAGCCCCTCCCCCGAGAAGCCCGCCCCGGAGCACGACAGCAAGCCTGCCTGCAAGGACAAGGGAATGGACCCCGCCTTTCCCCAACTGTATGAGCAGCCGCGGCACATCCAGTACGCCACTCACTTCCCCATTCCTCAGGTAAGGTGGTCACAGGCATTCTAAATAGCATCAGATCTCCAATGAGGACGCTCGGATGTGGCATTCAAAATCAGGCTGAAGGATAAACTCGGCACCAAAGCATCAACTGTATTTATTAAATCTATTATGATGAAAATATAAGTGGCTTTGCAGCTCTGCGGCCGCTATCGTTAATCTCTCTGCACAGCAACGGCAGATGCACAGCTGCTGTTTCAGTCTGTCGCAGTTACTTAGAAATGTGTGTTGTTCGAAAGACATCGTAAGAGTTCCACTGTTTTTTTCCCCCCGTTTTCTTAAGGAGGAGAGCGCTAGCCATGAGTGCAACCAGCGGTTAGTGGTCCTCTATGGCGTGGGCAAGCTGAGAGACGAGGCACGACACACCATCAAGAAAATAACCAAAGATATCTTGAAGGTGCTCAACCGCAAAAGCACAGCAGAAACAGGTACCTGTCAGTTTTATCGTGTGTTGACACATTGCCAGCCGTCCCGCTTTTTCCTATCTAGTTGTGTTTTATATTTACTGCTCTTGAAGACAACATTTCGCTTAATTCTCCATACGTTTCATGTTCCTGGGATGTAAATGGAGCTGGTGAAATGGCATTTAAGTTGTGTGTATAATTTATTGTCTGGATTTCACGCTTCATCTCTGTGATGAGTGGTCTGCAGACACGTGCGTCGGGGAGATGATGGTTTGCCGGCAACACGACAGCTCACTACTGTTCTGTTTCTGTGAATATCGCTCACATGCAGGATGAGTTCTTACTTCCCCGCTGTGCTATTCCAGCTGTTATCTTCCCAATAACTCTCCCCCTTTGAGTGTGTTTCAATCCTCTCTCCTACCTTTCTTCAAGGAACATGCCCCCCCCCCCCCCCCACCGCTTTCTTTATCGACCCACGGGAGTTGCATCACTCAATCTTCTTTCCATCCAATTTCTATGCTAATAGCTCTCATCTGTTCACAGCCACTTAATCTTAGATACATGTGACCTTATTAAGGTGATTTAAGGTTTTCAGAGTTATAATTGCACAGATTGCAGCGTTTTATGTCACAGTAGCACGTTTCCATGCGCTGATAATAACCTTCAACCCGCAGTTGTGTTTATCTTCAATGAAAAGTCCCATTTTCATTTTTTTGCCGGTGATTTTATTGCAGCCTATCCGGCAGTAAAGCTTCAAAATCGAAGGAGGCTGGAAACAAGATAACAGTCCATTGGCTTAACTCGATTTCATGCTTGGCCTGGTCAGCAGACTGTAAAGAATACCACTGACCAGTATTGTGTTGCCGCCCTCTTTTTTTTTTTTCCACAGGAGGGGAGGAAGGACAGAAGAGGAAGAGGAGTAAGCCGGAGGCCTTTCCCACTGCAGAAGATATCTTCTCTAAATTCCAGCACCTCTCCCACTTTGACCAGCACCAGGTCACCTCCCAGGTTAGAGTTTCACCCGTCCTCGTGTGCCAAAGTGTATCAGGATCAGTGGAGTGTGTGGGGACCAGCCAGCGGCAGTATTAATGGGAGCAAAGAAAAACAAATGGCCTCCCGATGAGACTCATTTGAATGTCTATGTAATTTGAATTCTCTCGTGTGATGCTCGAGCACATTTCCAACAGATAATGAAGTTAGGCAGCCAACTTGAAAATGCATAATGTATTTAAATTTCTCAGGCTCAGAGGTTGTAACAGTGAATGCTGTTCATCCTACACATAAAGCAACACAAATTAGGTGTAATCTCATTCTCACAAACTTAATTGCTTCTCATTGACATGTGGCAAGCAGCAAGTGCAGGGTAAAGTTTCAATATTTAGAATACAATTTGGTCATCTACTTCTGCATTTGTCAGGCTCACCTTGCAACAAAAATTGATACCCTGGAAAAATGTTGGAGTATGTTTTGTGAAGTGCTTTGGTTTGTTTGTGTGTGTTTGTGCAGGTGTCCAGAAATGTGCTGGAACAGATCACCAGCTTTGCCTTAGGGATGTCTTATCACCTGCCTCTCGTCCAGCACATCCAGTTCATCTTTGACCTCATGGAGTATTCGCTCAACATTAGTGGCCTCATAGACTTTGCTATTCAGGTACAACGTCACCTCACATGAATTGCGATGAGTGCCCCTTTCTGTAAAACTAGAAGTTCACCTGTGTGTTAACGTGTGTGTGTGTTTGTAGCTTCTGAATGAGCTGAGTCTGGTGGAAGCCGAGCTGCTGCTGAAGTCGTCCAGCCTGGTGGGCAGTTACACCACCAGCCTCTGTCTGTGTATTGTGGCTGTGCTGAGGAGGTACCACTCATGCCTCATTCTCAACCCGGAGCAGACGGCGCAGGTTTTCGATGGGTACGTCGCTCTCGTAAAGATCTCTTAGTTCCTGAAAGAGTTTCGTAAAGACTCCCACATTTGCTTTGTAGATTAAATATCAAAATGAACCAGAATGCAGATCGGACTCTGGACCCAAAGGAACATTTTGGGGGTTTAAGACCTCAGTGAAACTTAGAATTAAAGAAGTAAAAAGGTTTTTGGTTTGAAACGCCCATTAAAGAATCTTTGAGTGGTTTTCACTTTAAGAGCCACCCATTCTATCTGTTTTAAATGAGGATTTTTATTGTCACAGTGATGCTGACAGGGCGCTTAGTCACTGCGTTGTGGAGTCTTTAATAGATTCTGGTAATTTCGGAATTTCAGCTGATTCTGCTCTTCCACTTGTTGAACATCATTACTTTACTTATTACGGTTTTAGCTTAATGCCCTCTAGGAAGCTTACATAAGGCCTCTAATTACAAAAGAACCCCCCCAAAAAAGTAATGTAAAATGTGCGTTGTTGTCATTTCCTTAGGTTGCGCATTGTGGTGAAATCGGGCGTGAATCCTGCTGACTGTTCCTCCGCCGAGCGCTGCATCTTGGCCTATCTGTACGACCTCTACACCTCCTGCAGTCACCTGAAGAACAAGTTTGGGGAGATCTTCAGGTAGAAGTTGTCACCTGTTGGTGCTCTGTGTGTTTTACGATTGCTACGTCCTTCGCCCCAGCCACTCATCTCGCGTTTGTTTTCTCCGTCAGCGAGTTCTGCTCCAAAGTGAAGAACTCCATCTACTGCAACATTGACCCGTCAGACTCTAACATGCTGTGGGACCCAGTGTTCATGATGGAGGCCATCGCCAACCCCTCTGCCCACAACTTCAACCACTCCATGGTGGGCAAGATCCTCAACGACAGCCCGGCCAACCGCTACAGCTTTGTGTGCAATGTGCTTATGGATGTGTGCGTTGACCACCGGGACCCCGAGAGGTGTGTTGTGATATGCCGTCTCCACTATATGTGGAGGTTTACACTTTTTTTTCATCTGTCCTGGTGTTTGATGCCATGTTGTGTGCTTTCAGGGTGAATGACATCGGGATCTTGTGTGCCGAGCTGACGGCGTATTGTCGCTCTCTGAGTGCTGAGTGGCTCGGCATCCTCAAAGCTCTCTGCTGCTCCTCCAATAACGGGAACTGTGGATTCAATGATTTGCTGTGTAATGTAGATGTAAGCTGTGGTTTAGTAACTCTATCCAGCACTTAAATGTTTCTTCTCTCCTTGGGTGCCTTTTTGGATTTTCACGTGACTGGTTTTCTTCCCCTCAGGTGAGCGATCTGTCCTTCCACGATTCACTGGCAACCTTTGTCGCCATTCTCATTGCGAGACAGTGCCTCCTCCTAGAAGACCTGGTTCGCTGTGTGGCCATTCCCTCCCTCCTCAATGCAGGTGAGACCGTTTGTGTCACAGAATCTTTTTTACCAAACTCACTAAAACTAAAACTCACTAATCCTCTTGTTGTGTGGTGTGATGGAGTTTTGCCGGTCTTATCTATCTTATCTATGCCCCCCACACACACACACACACACGCATACCTCTCCCTTTCAAACACTATCAGACGTTCTATGAATGAGTGAGCAGTAGATTGCGGGTCGGCCCGTGACTGCCAAGCTGTCTGTATAATACATTGCTTCTAGCTGAGACGAGCATAAACACTGCATATTTGATCCTGGACCACGAAGCCTCGGTGTGCTTTGTGCACTGGCCAGACAAATGCTGCTCTCTCTCCTCACTGCTAATCTTTTTTTTCCTCTTTCCTCCCTGCTTGTGAGACAAAGCCCCATTCAGCCATGCTGTTTGGTTGGGTTTGGCTCATTTTATAAACACTCCTACACATGCCAGCCGCTCTCGCCCGTGGCGGTGTGCTTTGTTCCTGCTCCCCCTTCTTTCACACGCAGCGCCGCGGCAATTCCACTTCATCCTGGCTGACAAAACGTCTATCTAGGGCGAGGTTTAAATTTAGATGTGTGTCTGTGGTGTGGTAATTTGTGTGCCTCGTCAAAATAAGTGTATCTCTGGGACTCCAATCAGCTTAACATGCACACGGTTTGCCTTGCAGCCTGCAGTGAGCAAGACTCCGAGCCGGGGGCCAGACTCACCTGCAGGATTTTGTTGCACCTTTTCAAGACACCACAGCGGAACCCCGTCCCCCAAGATGGTGTGAAATCAGGTAGTGAGCACAATCGAAAATCTTTCGGACATTTCTGTCTTAACTGCCACCATTTTTCTAACTGCCATTATTTTTACATTTTTCTAGATAAGTCGTCAGTTGGCATCCGGTCGTCCTGTGATCGGCACCTTCTAGCTGCGTCTCAGAACAGCATAGTGGTCGGAGCCGTATTTGCTGTCCTCAAAGCTGTTTTTATGCTGGGTAAGATCGTTGTTTATCAAAAATCTGCATGTAATTCCACTTGGCAATTTCAAAACTTATCATTGGAGATGAGCATAGTTAAAAGTACAACAACTTGTGTCTTAAATTTGTGTAGGTGATGCTGAGCTAAGGGGCTCGGGACTTTCACACCCCCCTGGTCTCGACGACATATCTGAGGGACGCAATGTTTCCATAGAGACAGCCAGTTTGGACGTTTATGCTAAGTATGTCCTGAAGACCATCTGCCAGCAGGTGAGTGCACCAGCCGAGAAATTGGGAAAATGACACACGAGAGGGTAAAAGGTGCAGCCAGAGCTTTGGGCTGGTGCCGAGTGAAAGTGAGTGTTTAAAAAAAAAAAAAAAAGGAAGAAAGTAAGAAAAGCGTGGTGAGATCATTTTCGGCAGCAGATGCCGTTTATGTCACATAGATATCAAGGTCAGAGAGAGCTGGCCTGACGAGCTCTGCGGTCTTGAGAGGCTTCAAACACATTTTTTGCCCCAAGAGGCTCTCGCATGTGCAGTTTTATTCCTGAGTAATGACCCTTTGCCGTGTTTATTCCTGCGCCCACCTCCTCTGCTCGAGCTTCTTCGGTGTGACTCATCTTTAGCTTCAAGTATCACTTAAGCATTTTCTTCTCTCAACAAGATGCTGCAGGTCACACTGTTGAATCAGGAAATGTTGCGTGCCTGTTGAGTTGCATTTCCCCTTCTCCCACTTTGCCTTATTCCTGTTCCCCGCACTCCCCCTGTCCCTACAGGAGTGGGTTGGCGAGCGCTGCCTGAAGTCTCTCTCTGAGGACAGCAGTGCCCTGCAGGATCCAGTGCTGGTGAACATTCAAGCCCAACGGCTACTGCAGCTCATTTGCTACCCCCACCGCCAGCTGGACAGCGACGATGGCGACAACCCTCAGCGGCAGCGCATCAAACGCATCCTCCAGGTTCAGTTCTTTTTTTGTTTTTGTGCCATGAAGAATCTTTTACTCTTGAGGAAAAGATGCATATTTGTTGCTAAGTACTAAACATGAAGCTTTGAAAATGATTGATTGCACTGTTTAAAATCTTAATTAGACCATGTACAATGCAATTAATCTGGTTTCCTTGGGCTTGAACAGTGAGGGTTTACTGCCCTCTACTGGCTAAATAATGGAGAAATATGTCCTCAACGACATGAAATCTGCAAGTTCATAACGCAACCCTGCTTATCGTTTCAGAATATGGACCAGTGGACGATGCGACAATCCTCTCTGGAGCTGCAGTTGATGATTAAACAGAGCACAAATAATGCAAATGTAAGTTAAATCTAAAGTTTAAAAAAAGAGTTACATCTAAGAATTCCTTATGTGGAGTGTGTGTGATGAATGCATATTTTCTCCTTTTTTTTCTTATAGGAGCTCTATTCGCTCTTGGAGAACATAGCCAAGGCCACCATCGAGGTATTTCAAAAATCAGCTGAGATGAACTCCAATAACCCCTCAGGGAACGGAGCAGCAGCCCAAGGTGGCTCAGCATCCAACAACAGCAGCACCACAAGCAAGATGAAACCGATTTTGAGGTACCTGTCCCCCCTTTAATCACATTTGACTTGTTTACAAAGTTTAGTTTAGTTTATTGGTTTAAAATGTACAGAGACAGTGCATATTAATGAACATCTTTACGAATATGCCGGTTTAGCCAAGTTGGCTAATTTTCAACAGCAGTCTCTGGGGCAGGTGGCATGAGCACTACAATAATTAAAATGCATTAGAAATAAACCAAAACAAACAAAGAGTTTGAATAATAAAATACATTGCAGATTCAGTCAATTCAGTTCAGTTCAGTCCGGATGATCTGCGACTTTGAGGAAATCAAAGAACATTTTGTGCTCTGTGCTGCAGCTCTTCTGAGCGGTCGGGCGTTTGGCTGGTGGCTCCGCTGATCGCCAAGCTGCCCACGTCAGTCCAGGGCCACGTCCTGAAGGCAGCAGGGGAAGAGCTGGAGAAAGGGCAGCACTTGGGTTCTTCCTCGCGTAAGGAGAGGGACAGACAGAAACAGAAAAGGTGAGTTTTTTCCCCCCCCCCAAGGCTAAAAAAAAAGCCATTCTTGCATTAGAAACGGCAAAAGTCAAAGCTGTCTCACTGTGTCTCTCCTCAGTATGTCGTTGCTGAGCCAGCAACCTTTCCTGTCTCTGGTGCTGACTTGCTTGAAGGGGCAGGACGAGCAGAGGGAGGGTCTCCTCACCTCCCTCTACAGCCAAGTACAGCAGATTGTCACCAACTGGAGAGAAGACCAGTACCAGGATGACTGCAAGGCAAAGCAAATGATGCATGAAGCTCTGAAACTGCGACTCAATCTTGTACGTATTTCTTTTTTTTTTTCTTTTTTGAGGAGGGGGGGGGAAACCACAAACGGCTTCATATAACAGAACCAACGGCTATATAAAGCCTTCGTGTAATTAGTTTTGCATGTTTGCCCTTTAGCTCAAGGAACTCCTTTGCGAGCGCTGCGCGAAGCCAGAAATGAGCCTCTTATTTTGACGCTAATCGTGCAAGACGTTAAACAAAAATCACTCGACTCATCACAGCTCTGTTTATTCCAACACTAACGGTCTAATTTCTCCGTGCTAACAAGGTGGGTGGCATGTTCGACACGGTGCAGCGCAGCACCCAGCAGACCACCGAGTGGGCCGTCCTTCTCCTCGACATCATCAGCAGCGGCACGGTGGACATGCAGTCCAACAAGTGAGTGTCGGCCCGCGGAGAAAGAGCAATCCACACGTTATTTTACTCGCTAATTTGGCACTTCAGCCGGTGAACTCTGCTGCCTTGATTGTGAGAAATTAACAGCTCTCGTTTCCCTTCCCAACAGCGAGCTCTTCACAACCGTGTTGGACATGTTGAGTGTGCTGATTAACGGCACGCTGGCTGCTGACATGTCCAGTATCTCTCAGGGCAGCATGGAAGAGAATAAGAGGGCCTATATGAATCTGGTTAAGAAGCTCAGGGTACGGCCAGCACTTTTTTTTGTTTTTTCTCAGCTGTACACTTCTGTGTGTCAAAGGAGCAGAATTATCCACTGTCCTTGTTGTTCCTCCTAAAATATATCTGCTTTGAATCCACAGAAAGAGCTTGGAGATCGGCAGTCCGAAAGTTTGGAGAAGGTTCGCCAGCTGCTGCCGCTGCCCAAGCAAACGCGTGACGTCATCACCTGTGAACCTCAGGGCTCACTCATAGACACCAAGGGGAACAAGATTGCCGGCTTTGAGAAGGAGGTGAGCGTGTTGGTAACACTGAGCTGGGTGGGACTCTGTAATATATGTAATCGGAGAACTTTTCGAAATGCAAATAAATATCATCTCCGTGCTTTCGCGTCATCAGGGTCTTCAAGTCTCGACCAAGCAAAAGATCTCTCCCTGGGATGTTTTTGAGGGCCTCAAACACTCTGCCCCGCTCTCCTGGGGCTGGTTTGGCACCGTGCGAGTGGACCGCAAGGTCACCAAATTCGAGGAGCAGCAGCGCTTCCTCCTTTACCACACCCACCTGAAGCCCAAACCACGCAGCTATTACCTGGAGCCTCTCCCCCTGCCCCCGGAAGAGGAGGAGCCTCTCACGCCTGTCTCCCAGGAACCAGAGAAGAAGATGGAGCCAGTGAAGCCAGAGAAGAACGTGCCTGCTGTGCCCTCAGATTCAAACAAGAAGAAGTCAAACAAGAAGAAGAAAACTCCATCTACCAAGACGGAGGTCAGCCGACAATTCACATTTTGAGTTGAGATGATGGCAGCTGTCAGGTTTATAGAAAGTAATTGATCTTTCCTCTCCTCTTCTTTTCCCCAGGACTATGTCAACCGTACACCAGGCGGTGTAAGCTATGGGACAAATATGCCCCCCGAGCTGATGCAGAACCCTCAGTATGGCCGACTGACCTATAGCCAGCAGACCATGGGCATGTATACACAGAACCAACCTCTACCTCCCGGTCAGTCCCCTTCCTCAACGTCAAAATGGTCTCTCACTACTTTGTGACTATACTCTAAGTCATTTCCATGTCCACAGGAGGACCCGGTTTAGATCCTCCATACAGACCTTCCCGGGCCCCGCAAATGAACAAAATGATGTCCACACGGCCCAGCTACCCAGGCATGATGCCGGGGATGCAGCAAAGCATGCCCGGCCAGATGGTGCTGGACAAACAGTACCAAATGGGTTACAAGCCCCAGCCTGCCATGCAACAGAACCAGCTACTGCGCCAGCAGCTGCAGGTCAGACTGGTGAGTCAGACCCCACTGACAGGTCGAGCAGCACCCAAGCAGGTAGAGTTGACCGAAGACGGTAGATAGAAAGCTGGACTAGAATTAGGATCTTGAAGTCTGTTTGTTTTGTCATTTTTTACGAACAGGTTGATATAATGTATTAGTGTACAAGTGTTGATTGCGGTGTTTCAATTGTGATGGGTTATACTAAGAGTTATTACTAATATTTCCATCTTTCAATTTGGGAGAAAGACCTTTATGAGAAACCTAAATCATCTGGTGTAGGAAAAGGAGTATTTGCTATCTGCTGACTTGTCGTTTCTCCCACCAGAATCAGAGCATGATTGGGCAGCAAATCAGACAAATGACCCCCAACCAACCATACACGTCAATGCAGGCATCTCAGGTAAGTTTGTGTTCCAAGACTGTTAGACACACTTTATGCCGTTCTTGGTCCACTTTGGAAAAGAAAAACACCTCAGTTAATGAGGCCTCCTCTTTGTTTTAAGTCTCACCATCGCCTCCTCTTTGTTCAGAACATTTCTCAGGGCTATACCCCGTACGCATCACACATGGGGATGCAGCCGCATCCGTCCCAAGGTGCCGGTATAGTTCCTTCTTCCTACGGGAACCAAAACTTCCAGGGCACCCATCCAGGAGCCAACCCGGCTGTGGTGGATCCTCTCCGGCAAATGCAGCAGAGGCCCAGCGGTTACGTTCACCAGCAGGCCCCCGGCTACGCACACAATATGCAGAACACACAGAGGCGAGTGACACATTGTGGCGAAGTTGCGTTTTACTTTTGCCGGTTGTACTCTTTTCTTTACTTGTATGGCTGCCTGTTCTCACCTGCTTTCGTCTGCTCCGACAAACTGCAGGTTTGCTCACCAGCCCCTCCAGCAGAACCCTATCATGCACAGTCTCGGTCACATGGGAGGCCAAGGCGTCCATCCGGGTTTGAGGCCCAACCCGATGTTGTCAGAGCAGCAGCAGCAACAGCAACAGCAGCAACAACAAGCAGCACAGCAGCAGCAGTACCTCAGACAACAAGCACTCAGAGTACGTCACTGCTTCGATTTCTTTTTTCATTTAGTAGCATTTGAGGTGATGCTATATAATGTGGGAAAATGTTATAGAATTTTGAATCATCCAACAAATTGCATGTTTCTGATTTAAGTAGATTTTGTCAAAATAGCCTGATTTATGGAGCCTCGAGAGCATTTAGTTTGAACAGCTTATATTAAGTGACAAAACAGATTGGT
>CAESWR010000511.1:1257451-1270403 GCA_903171835.1 Mullus surmuletus | reverse complement strand
ATTTCGTATAATAAATCATAAATATTATAATATTATTATAATATTAGCACAAACTAGGTGCAGCAGAAGAAAAATACATATGCCAAATCACAAGCTAATATCATCAAACTCTGAGAATAACAATGCAATAAAGTAGTGCCTGTCAAAGGCAGTCAGACATCAAGTGAGAAGGTAAAAGTAACTACTAAATTAAAAAGTAAACATTTGATGTAACGCTTGGCAACTGTATATTCCGACACTAAACCGGCGATCCTGAACGCACCTCGCCAGGTCCACGAGCGTTGAAAAGCCAATGTTCATATTTCTTTCATTCAGAAAACGAATAAAGACGCATCTGTCTTCGTTCTTATGTCACGTGTTACATCAACAGCTGTAACAAGACCCGGACGGGACTAGGAGGTCTTCCAATTGATCAGAACCGACACGTTTAGCCTCGTTGGGTGGCTCAGAGGCGATCCGGCCTACAGGCTTCATGAAGAGACCCCCAAACACACACAACCCTGTCACACCTCCACAAGGTGAGCTAACGCCAAAGGCCACTGACCAATGAATGCCCTGCTAGCTTCCTGCTCCTCTTACCCAGCAAACCTCCGTCATCTGATGCACCAGCTGCTGGAATCTCTGCTTCTGAGACTCGATTTCGATGAAGTGCTGCAGCTGAGGGTCCGCAGCGGCTCCCTGTCCGGCCATTCCTGCTCTAAAGTCAGCGAACTCGCACAAGTGGGGGACGAATAAACGCCTGACGCTTCCAACGCTGACCTTCACGTGTGTGTATGAGCAGGACGGGAAACCGGAAGTAGCTGGACCAATGAGAGAGCGTGTTGTTGTGACGTAGTTTGCCTGCCGCGTAGAACCTTTTGTAACTCACCAACTGCATCTCGCTTTCATCAGTAAAATTATTATTTCTTTATATTTTATTTATATTTATTATTAATTAACATTCATAATAAAAAAACAAACAAAAAACAATCAATCGTGTACAATAATAAATTGTTTAATTATTTGAGTAAAACTAAGGTTAACTGGTTACAATGATGGCAAGTTTATACTTGAATCAAAATTAATATCCACAGATCTTGACATTCATTTCGACAGTCGTAATGCTCAAATTACCGCAAAGCCTGGCATACTTGGCTTTTATCTGTGCAATAGATACGCATTTACAAAGCTGGTCCCCCATGCAAATTTCTCAGTTCCACAGAATCATACAGTAGAAAAAGATACAACATTCATTGACTTCCTTTAAAGTATAACAGGATATAGCAACTGCACTTATGTATATTTATGTATATTTTATCCAATGTGACATTCACATTACACATATTCACATTCACATAGAAAACCTCAGTTCAAACTGTTTGAAAGATTAACTTTCCAGGGTTTCCAGGGGTGTGTGTGTGTGTGTGTGGTGCGTGTGTGTGTTTGTGTGTGTCCGTCCAGTTGGGTCATTTTACTGGAGCTCATATAACAAATCCTGAACAGTCAGCGCCAAATCCTGGAAGCTGGGCCTTTCATCTGCTTTCTATAAAAATGAGATTTATTATTAGAAAAAAAACTTCAACTTATCAGCCTCGAAACAGTGTACATTTTCCAGGTCTTTCAAAACAACTTACATCGAGCCAGCAGCTTGACATGATGCTGTAGACCTTTTCACAGGCCAGCTGGGGGCGGTAGAGGCGCAGGCCCCTGGACACTTGATCCACTATTTCCGTGTTGTTCAGGCGTTCATAGGGAAGCCGCCCTAAAGTGTACACCTCCCACATCAGAACCCCTAATAAAGTAGCATGAACGACAGTGTTAAGTCATTTAAAGGTGCGCCATGAATTTATAAACATCCGTTTCTCCTCACCATATGCCCAGATGTCCGACTTGCTGCTGAATCTGCAGTAGAGGAGAACCTCAGGAGGCGACCAGCGGACAGGGAACTTTGACCCCGCTGAACTTGTGTACTCATCATCTAAGACATACCTGACCACAAAGGAAGCGGAAGTTGCTGTAATTTCACATCATGCGCACTTGTGCTTCTGGTGATTCAGATGTTTTACCTTGATAATCCAAAGTCAGTCACTTTGATGGTACCATTGCCATCTACTAAACAGTTCCTGGCGGCCTGAAACACAACACAACACATTGAATAAACCTCAAGTGCTGCATTGAAGCAACCGTTTACATAAAGGTCTTTGCCACTTGCCAGGTCTCGATGGAGGTATTGTTTGGACTCGAGGTAGGCCATCCCCTCAGCCACATCTTTACACATCTCAAGGAGCTGGACAGTCGTCGGGTGCTGCTTCAGACCCTCCCTGAGGTACGTCAGCAGACAGCCATTAGCGAGGAACTCAGTCACGATATAAATGGGCCTCTGCTTGGTGCAGACTCCATACAGCTGCACAAGGTTGTGATGGTGAAGCATCCTGTTCGAAAAGTTAAACATGTACAAGATCATGACACAACGCTTTGGTAACAAGCACAACATTTGGTGTTGTTTCAGGAAGTTAAGGCTGAATTCTTCCTTTCTCTCACATCATAATTTTGGCTTCTTCTATGAAGTCATCCTCTGACATGGAACCTTCTCTAATCATCTTGATGGCCACGTCATGCTGGCCCTGCCATTTCCCGTACTTGACCACTCCGAACTGTCCAGTACCCAGGTCCTTAATGAAGGTCAAGTCTCGGGGGTCAATCTCCCACACACCTGCAAAAGAGAATTTTTATGTTTTTTCTGCCCCGCACAGCTAAGTTATTTGCATTATTTTACTAGAATATTAGGCAGTTTAGCAGCAGGAATAAAGACTTTGACTTTTACTATTTCTCATACAAATGTCAGAGAAGCTGTCATCCATTAACTGCACTCAAAAAATAATTACCAGATGAATTACTTTTGATTAGATAAGGTTGAGATAAAGATTCACACATACCATAGCCGAGACCAGCTGTTGATGGAGGCCTCGCCCTGTTTGACACAATGTATTTCAGCCTGCTAACCATACCTAGTGAGGGAGAGGATATCTTACATTAATACCGATCAGAGTACTTTTGATAGTTTGTTCTGTTTTGCTCTTCCATGCTCATCCAATCCCATCACAGCAGTTGCAAGTAACTGGTGTGTGATTCATATATTGTGAGCTATGAACCTGCTGCGTTGTGCTGGTGGTAGTTGATAAGCTCTGGGATGGTGCCGAAATGATGCTTCTCGGCCAGGTAAAACTGCCCTTGCGAGGTGGTGCAGATGTTATAATGTCTGCAGCTTCCACTGGCTTCCCTGTGGTGAGGAAACAGGAGATCGGCTTTCAACAGTTCTGGTCAACAAGCTATCGCACATCATGCTTGCACGAGTAGGTAAACATCTCCCCTGCAATATCCCAGAATGCAGCTGGGTTTGTCATGTGATGAAAAGTTCTGGAGGCAGATTAGCCTGCAATTTTGCATAAATAATTTACATCTCTCCCGGCATGCCCCCGCTGTTTTCTGCCCTTGTTACGAGCAGTTCTTCTTTTCATACGTTCACACATGACTGACACCAGTGGATACAGTATATAAATGGCACACTATGATGTTTGAATACCGACAAACTCGCTCACCCGCCGCCTCTGCAGAACAAAGACACTGTGTACTTCCCAGCTTTGCTGGAGTCTCGGACCAAGAAGCCTCCGTCTTTATTCTGAGGGAAGCGGCATATATGCGAATAAGTAACTTTTCAATCAGATTTCAGTTCAATTCACTAATGGCTGGGAACACAAAATGAATCAGAAAACTATTGAATGGCTTTACCTCAGTCCTCAGTAGCTTTTCTGCCTGGCTACGGTTTGTATTTTTGCAATACCAGCTGTTACAAAATAGGTAAATATTATCCAGGGTAAATGCTGAATGCGCTTAAAAATGCAAACAAATTAATAACTTTAGAGAGGACACTCACTCAAATCTTTCCAGGCCGTTTTCTGCGACCACAACATAATTACTGGGTATGTATCCTTCCTTTCTGTGGAAGAAAACAAAAAAGAAAGTCATGCGCATATGTGAGAATGCATCATATTCTGATACACTAATTGTATACACTAATTGCTGCTGTCTAATTTGTAACGCTTTTTAAAAAATCCCATGGGATTCCGCATCTGTTTTTTGCCATGGATGCAGAGTTTACTTTATTTTCACAACAAACAGATATGTATTTAAAACTATTAAATCATTTGATTGGCACCATTCTGCTCATCTCACCCATATTTGTCTTTGGCTCTCCACCAGTTTGCGTCAGACATCTCTAAGATTGTGTACTCTTCGTCCTTCCTCAGCTCAAGGTCATGCGGAGTCATGCCTGTGTAATCGTACTCTGCTACCACAGTCATACCCACAGAGGGGGTCTCTGGCTCAGGCGGTTGTGGTGGTAAAGGCCGCGCAGGCTTTTCCTGAAGTCAGAAAGAGCGTGTGAGTCTTTTGAAGGTACTTTTGTTTTCAGCGAATGTCAATTTCATCTGCGTCTGTACCTCTGATGGAGTCGGGGGAAGAGGTTTCCTTGACTCCCTCCGCCGAGATTTTGACAAAAAGCCTGATCACAATATGTAAAACTCATCAGTATGAGCATCAGCTAAATGAGTTAAAACCAAAGGATTTATCTTTCTCACCATTCTTACTATCCAGAACTTTGCACCCCATTGCTTGTTTGACTTGCTGCTGGCAGCACAGCCACATCCCATCCACCCAGAAACAGGGGTGGTACTTCTGCATGAGATCCTTGTTGAAGCGCACCACTATGACATAAATCAGTACACACTCAGGACATTTACATTCAATCAACACTCGCATTTGCATAGGGGGCTGGTGGTGATGTAGAGATACATGAGACGCTGTGACTGACAACACATCATAAAACATTAGATAAAAACTGAAATGTATATGCATATACAAACTTTCTTTCAGCTTCTTTATCCACTGAGCACGAATGTCGTCTGTCTTTGCAAAGATGTACAGCGGCCCTTCATCATAAATCACCTGTAGTGACAGAGAAAGCACTCATTGTCTGATTTCTGTATCAATTCGATATGCTAAGATATTCTGGTTCTAATATTCTCATTAATTCTGTGTAAGTCCGCCAGTATTTATATGCAAAGCACCCACAGAGAAGAGTCTCAACTGTAAACTGGGGGTTTTCACTTGTGGCTAATGCCCACAAGACATCCGCCTCATGCTCTCTCTCTGTGAATCAACATCTAAGCAAAAGGAGAACACCTGCACTACAATTGAAAGCCCACTGAAGATCTGCCTACGCTGGGTAGTTTCACTTCTTACACCGAACATATTAACTCTTAATGATAGTAAACTCAGAATTGGAGCATGTTTTGGGGGATTTTGAGTTTCAAATAATCTGGAGTATCTTTCTCTGCTTATAATTGCCAAATGCATCTACCTGGAAGGCATACATGCGCTCTTGTGGGCTGTTGGGCTCCGGCTGGACCATCTCCACGCACTTGATCTTCTCAAGGTCAACTGATCCCTTCAGACCTTTTCGCTTCTGCTTAACAGATGAGGAAACAGTCAGGGAGTCGGGTAAACACGCGAGCGTTGTGGAGAGCAGGTGAAATGCAAAGCGTTATCAAACCTATCAATGGGTTATCAACAAATACTTGATGATATTTTGCAATTTGGTGTGCATGCTCACCCCTTTGTCGGAGTCAAAATCATAGTAAGAGAGCTTTTCCTGAGTGAGAATGAACCATCTCTCCTTGTAGTTTAAGGGGGAGGTCTTCTTTCTCTGCTGAGACCGTTTTATGAAGATGTCCTCCATGATGTTTTCTGACATGATTCAGTCGGGATCTGCAAGATATGATCATTACGTTGAGAGAGCATGACTCTGTAAGCAGCAGAGCCAATTCGCAGCGCACACACTCAACTGGTATTCTTTATTCTGTTGCAATCAACACAAAATTATTTAGAGGTTTTTCTCTTTAAACTCAAGTTCAAGTAAACACCTTTTCTGTATTCTGTAGTGAATCCTGCTTACACAATGTGACGGCCATAGAATACTGACACCATCTGTGTTTAGATTGGTACCTGATAAACTTTGCTACCACTATGCAAACCGGTGTGCAACCTACTGCACGAAGGCTCAGTTAACAGACTGTATGAAAAGAGTGGACGGAGCCACGGTCACGTCCGCCATGGACGCTGCTGTTTGGATTAGTGGTTGGTGGTTCTTGCAAATGGAGGTGATCGTGTGCTGATAAGGGTGTGGAATAGATGTGGAAAAACCTCTGCTCTGGTTCGCCATGAACATGTGCTGCTATGAGGAGGTTTCACTGGTAGCGTGTCCATTTTGTAGAGCCCATGCACATTCCTGGACACAGAGCTATCAAAAGTAACTCAACCAGGAAGTAGGTTACATTTTGTCAACAAATAGAACGTCAAGCAGGCTGGCGACTACTTCTTAAGCTGCACTGATGTAAAACAGACGGGTTCTCGTCACAGAGTCAGAGCTACTGAGAGCACAGATCTGGAAAGAGATGAGAAGACATGCATAATGTGATTATAGCGGTAGTTTGCATACTCCTGCTTTTAATGCCAGCAACATCCTCTGTTTCCACCATTTCCTCCTGTGGTACACCTGTTTCCCTCAGCTATATCCTGGTCATCATTACACTTGCATTTTTCCCTTCTTTAGGATACAAAGGCCCACAAAATGTTTACTCCTCTAAAGCGGGCGTCCCTTAACTGATTATCAAGACAAATAACAATGCTTTTGATATGTTTGCGTTTTGTCACATCAATACAGATGTTCCTGTGGGCTTTAGGTCATCTGAAAACCCTGTTAACAAGGCAGCGAGTGTGAGCACATGCAACACACACTATTGTAAAAGTATTTAGGCAGCTTGGTTTACCAGCAAACTCATCAAATATAACATCAAAACCAACATCCTTATCTTCACCAGTCTTCTTCTCTGCAACTCGTGCTCACAAGCAAACACGTCAGTCTTTGTGAATATACGGCTCCTTATACATAGCATCCCTTAATTCAACATACACCCAACTCCAACCACAGTTTTGAAACCGCATGGTCAAGCTGCCCTTTGTCGCAGAAAGCCCAGAAACCAGCCAACAACGCTATCACTATTGGATAGAAGACACTCCCTTCCAACAAGACAAGATTAGATTAAGTTGGATTCAATACAGATGTACAAGTACAAGGTAACAAAAAGGCAAGCATTGATTCCAGAGTAAAATGTAAACAAAGTGAGGCACAGATGATAACAGTAAAACTAGATGGTCCACATTTCTGTTTATTTTGGAAACGAATATCCGAATACACTTTACTACTACTTTTTGCTTCTTTTAGGTATCAAAGGCAAGTTAAGTGCTCCCACAAAGCAAAAACGTGTGGTTTTGTATAACTGAACCCAGCATAAGGTCTGAAGATGAGAATGAGAAGCCAGTCAGCTTTATAGCAACAGCAGCAGCAGACAGACGCAGAACTACAAGTCAAATCAGGCGGAGATGGTGGCGTTTAAAATACAAAAAAAAGTCACCATATAGACAATAAACTAAATAAATCACAAGAGGTCATAGCACCTGGACGAACGTAGACAATGAGACAGAAACTCACCCGTTTCTCACAGCTGAGTGCTTCTGGTCTGTGAGTCTCTGTCAGATGTGTTTGCAGTTTGGCTCAGCCTATTTTCAGCTTGTGAGCACTTCCTTCTATGATCTGAACTGTAACTTTAACACAACCAGAAGCTTCTACGACTCCCTGCTAACCAGGATAGTGACATTTCTTCACACTGCAATGACAATACCTTATGGTTTGTTTTTTTGCAGTGAGACAAAGACAGCAGTGTTCCCTATTCTGTGAAAAACATTGTTTGCTCATTCCTCATTTGTCGCCACCGCCTAATATTTTCTCACATCATAAATCTGGTGTCAGCAAACACAGCCGACTGATGTAGCCTTCCTCTGGCTTATTTCTCTCATCAAGTGAGACCTGTTCAATTTTGATACATCTGTCAGTGTATCATGGCTTCCAGATGGGGTTTTTTTTCTTGAACTTTTGTGGGGTGTTGACTCACAGCGGCTGACACAGGCAGACTCATGGGGAAGTTGCATCAATGTTTTACTGCAATATGAAGAGAGAAGAAACCCAGAGCCCCACCACACTCCAACCTGACATTATCTTAAAATATGTTTGCCAATTCTATAAATTATTACAATAATGCATGTGACAAACACCATCTACAATGCTACATCAACACATTCTGCACAATGCAACACATCTCAACCGCTTTGCACATTTTTCTCATTCCCCCCTCTTGGTTGTGAATGTGCTTTTGAGTTGTGAAATTCTAGTACGGACAATTTTATCCAACCAACAACCAAACAAACCAGAATTTTGAGCTTTAATCTATCTCTCATGTTCGTAACATATATCTCACTTGAGATCTGACTATGTATGTGAGCGGTTTATATTTCATGTGCAAGTGTGTCACTATACACAGTGTGACAAAGAGCACAGCATGTTTGAATGGCAAAGCAACCTGCAGATAGAATCTTGAACACTAATGTACATCTGACTTATAGTGGCACATGCAGTCAATTTCATGTTGTTGCATTGTGACACAGCAAAAACACTCTATCTGTCGGAAAGCCTAACTTTAACAGGAACCTGTCAAGATGCACTCTTTCCTGATGTTTCCTGACAGATAAGTGCGAGTGAGAAAACTTGTGTGTTATATGTAAAACTGAGGCAGTGAGAGTCAAAAGACCGACGAGATGTCACAGTCCACCGTCACAGATAATAGATTTTTTTCTCATCTCATTGGTGTTTGTTGTAAATTATTTGGCAAGAGTTTTGAGTGTAAATACAGCAATAAACGCTGGTGAGCATGAAGTGTGATGTACAGATCACATGTGTGCATGAAACGAAGTATCTGTCACGCATAAGTGGTTTAGTAACTAACCACATGGAACCACAATCAAGGTCTCCAGCCAGTATATATCTTTGGCACTTTACCAGGGCAAGAGGAAATTATATACAGCTTTAGAAGGTTTTGGACTAAAAATGGTAAAATACAGAAATAGCAAAAAAACAGTAACCCTAAAATATGCATTTGCTTTCCACTATTTATAATTAGGAAACATGACACTTGGAAGTTACATGCAGACCAAATATTTGAGTGCTATGATCCAGGTCTTGCACTGATCTGCATGATTCTTGTTTCCACGGTGGTCTAAATGGCTCAAAACCCATAAAGCTGCTTCCACAAGTCAAACCAAACGGATGAAAAATACTTTGGAATCATTGTGCTGCGATTACTAAAACTATACTACTGCTATAACATTATTGTCACTCACCCAGACACCAAACCAGAGGAGGCGAGCATCAGACAGCAAGCAGCAGATGCTGAGGTTGGGAGTTATATGAACCTGCGGATCAGTCGCTCCCAGGCCATAAAATGTGTGTTAGTCTGTGATGCAACGAACTAAAACCCACCCACAGCGGAATTGACTCGGCTTACTTCCCCTTTTTCTTCCTGCTCATTTTCATATCAGACCTTTGGACGGTTTTGGTGACGAGTAGAAGAGAACTAAACATTAACAGTGTAACATTCCACAGCTGTCAGGCAGCTTCATTACACTTTTATCTAAAGATCAAGTCAGTGAAGCATAACAATAAATTGCCATATTCATACTGGTCATCTAATCAACGATTATGAACTTCTCTCATCTATTCTAAGCGGACGCCGTGTGGATCAAATTCACAAACTGCCTTTGGGCTTGTTTTCCCGCGTGTACCCGCCGGGTCGCTAGGGGGCAGCAGAGCGCGGCCACTCAGGGGCTGAGCGCTACTTCAACAAGCGCTTCCGGCTTCAGCCTCCCTCTTTTCCTCTGCATCGGGACGCAGCCATGGTATGAAATTGCTACACGGATACATTTTTACAGAATCAAGCGTAATCCTGTCCATTAATACATCGGAGCTTTGTTCAAACGATCAGAATACATGACGAATGTGTAGATGTACGCGCAGATGGCAGTATTAGCCGCCGTGTGTTGATTTTTTACGGATGTTTAGCGGCCATTGACGCGTTGGAAGGGAAGTGTAGCTACTTCTCGGTTTCTCCTCCGCAGAGATGTTCGAGCTCGCGTGTGTGTTCACAGCTGGTGTCACGGAAACATGCAAAAGGGTTGAATATGTCCATGTCAGATGTTTCCCCCACGCCATTACTCCGAATTAAACGTGGAAATGGGGGAATGCTAATGTAGCTAATGCTAACGTACGTAGCGAGGCGCCGCTGCCACCACGAGTTCTGATGTAGCATCAATAATACACGCAGCTGTGAGTGGACTGATCTTAGGTCTGTTATGGTAAACACTTTCCTGTTGGGGTCCCTAAGTTATACCCTCAAACTACCATCTCAAACTACAAACTACCATCTACCATCTACATCAAACTACCACCCACAGCGGTGGCAAAAATACTTTGCTGGTGGGGTCCCCAAGTTAAACCCTCAAACTACCACCTCAAACTACCACCCAAAGCAGCACATTTACTGACTGACATGGCTGTTTACTGACCGTTTGTCTTGTGTTGACCAGGTGAACGTCCCGAAGACCCGCAGGACGTACTGCAAGAAGTGCAAGAAGCACCAGCCCCACAAAGTTACCCAGTACAAGAAGGGAAAGGATTCCCTCTATGCACAGGGTATGTAGCTTACTTTTACTGACACGTAAACATATAAACACTCAGAACATTGGAACTGTGACAAAGTTTGTAGGTCTTGTATAAAGGTTTGGCTGAACTGTTTCTGTCCAGGTAAGAGGAGATACGACAGGAAGCAGAGTGGTTACGGTGGTCAGACCAAGCCTATCTTCCGGAAAAAGGTACGGTTGACCCAGCGTGTCACATGTATATTGCCATATTTGGTGAGTTTCTGTGTGTGTGAAAGCTGACAAATGTTGCCGTTTCCAGGCTAAGACAACAAAGAAGATCGTGTTGAGGCTGGAGTGCGTGGAGGCCAACTGCCGATCCAAGAGAATGCTGGCCATCAAGAGATGCAAGCACTTTGAGTTGGGTGGTGACAAGAAGAGAAAGGTAGGAGTCATTGGTGCTCTTGTTTCAAATTGTGTACTGTGTGAATGTGTACTGATGTTCCACTTGATGTATTCCATCCTTCGAAGTCCTTCATCTGTAGTGATTATATTCTACATGTGGTGGCTTGCTTGAGCTTTTAAATTCAGGGGAACTAAGAATGTGTTGAAATAAATTGTGTGTATTGGATGCTTGAGATGTTACCATTGTAGTCACTCAACATTTCTCTTTATACCATGCTCATAATCCATTGTACAAAGTTATGAGCACATTTATTGGCAAAATTGGCAGAATAAAACACAGGGAATAATTAAAAATTAGTTACAAATATTGTATTCAAGTTTCAAATTCTATCCATACCAATGTAACAACTTTTGAAATTATACAATGGCATAAATGCAGTCCTCGAAGCTCCACATTTTAAAATTATCTTTTGCACGTGGAGAGGTTAAAAGAAGGATGAAGCTGTTTAGCAAAATCTTAAGTACAGTACAATTTGTAATGATTTATATATCACTTAATAAAACGACTGACATTGGCTGTTCAGCAGATTGCTACCCTTTCCCTAAATAGCACATGTTTTAATTGAAACTGCTGGGTTGCTTTTACAGAACTTAAATTTCCATCCCACCATAGTAATTTAATGAAGGTTAATCTCTGTTAAAATGCCTTTATGCTTGGGAACAGGCTTGTGTAGTGATCCAACACAGGATTAAGTCAGGGAAAGCTGTTTTTTTTTGTGAAAACTGCTTTTAGGATTGTACAACTTGATGAGTAAAATACATTAAGGATAATAGTCCTTAATAGTCCTCCATATATACTGAAGGTCGTCAGTATAGTGTTGAGGCTCAAACTGGTTCATTTGTACATGTTTTATTCCATTTTCACCTGTAGTGGCTTTCCAGCACAAATTAATCCGTTAATTGATGTTGGCACAAGTTGCTTATTTGATATCTTGTCATCCCCTGTGTCTAGTTACCTATAAGTTGTGACTGTAGGGTCAGATCTTGAGGCATATCTGGAAAAGTATCTTCCTTCAGAAGAAACTTCAAATCTTCTATTCTGAATGTGTTGATATAATAGCCATTAAATTGCTTATTTAATTTAATTGAACTGCATTTTAACAAAGGTTTTTTGTCTCTTCTCTTACAGGGCCAGGTCATCCAGTTCTAAACTGTGCTCAATTTTTCTTGAAGTTGTCACACTTTTCAATAAATGTGTACCCAAAATTTGGATTCTGGTTTGTCTTTTATAATGTGTATTGGTATATGCAAGTGAAATCCGGTGCAGCATAAAGGCCAGTGTTCTACCAATGGATTCAGGAAAACAATTTTTTTTTTGTTTTTTGTTTTCCAAGTCTGTGCACCCAATTATGCAGCAATATTTCTAGTAGGGCCACTGTACATGTAGGCAGACATGGTAACTATATCACAGTGGCCTTCCTGAGTTGTACAGATGTGTCCTGCCAGTGCAGCTCATTACCCTTTTTTAACATGCTGCTAAGGGAAGTAAGAGCCAGCAGAGCAGTCCCAGAAGGATTTACAGACACTACTACTTTGCTTTTTTGTGTCTGAACACCCAGCTCCTTGTACTTTGGCAGGATCTGGGTGACATTGCACTGTGGGTTACACATCTTCCAACCAGGAGCAGCAGCAATGAAGAACCCTCGGGCACCACCGATCTCTTGTCTGTTGAGCACAGCAATGGCCAGCCTGTTTTTGGACAGCAGCCTCTCCCACACTTCGAAATTGTCCATCTGCAGCAGAAAAATTTCAACCGTGCACTGAAAAACTCAATTCCTCTTTACAGCAATTGCATATCCCACATTCATAAATCTTTAGATTTGGGATTACTTGCCTCAGGCATCTCTCAAAGTGGAAATTACAT
>CAESWR010000511.1:1213558-1254984 GCA_903171835.1 Mullus surmuletus | reverse complement strand
CCGCAGGACGTACTGCAAGAAGTGCAAGAAGCACCAGCCCCACAAAGTTACCCAGTACAAGAAGGGAAAGGATTCCCTCTATGCACAGGGTATGTAGCTTACTTTTACTGACACGTAAACATATGAACACTCAGAACATTGGAACTGTGACAAAGTTTGTAGGTCTTGTATAAAGGTTTGCATGAACTGTTTCTGTCCAGGTAAGAGGAGATACGACAGGAAGCAGAGTGGTTACGGTGGTCAGACCAAGCCTATCTTCCGGAAAAAGGTACGGTTGACCCAGCATGTCACATGTATATTGCCATATTTGGTGAGATTCTGTGTGTGTGTGAAAGCTGACAAATGTTGCCGTTTCCAGGCTAAGACAACAAAGAAGATCGTGTTGAGGCTGGAGTGCGTGGAGGCCAACTGCCGATCCAAGAGAATGCTGGCCATCAAGAGATGCAAGCACTTTGAGTTGGGTGGTGACAAGAAGAGAAAGGTAGGAGTCCTTGGTGCTCTTGTTTCAAATTGTGTACTGTGTGAATGTGTACTGATGTTCCACTTGATGTATTCCATCCTTCGAAGTCCTTCATCTGTCGTGATTATATTCTACATGCGTTGGCTTGCTTGAGCTTTTAAATACAGGGGGAACTAAGAATGAATTGCAATAAATTGTGTGTATTGGATGCTTGAGATGGTACCATTGTAGTCACTGAACATTTCTCATGGTATAAAGTTATGAGCACATTTATTGGCAGAATAAAACACAGGGAATAATTTAAAAATGAGTTACAAAATATTGTATTCAAGTTTCAAATTCTATCCATACCAATGTAACAATTTTTGAAATTATACAATGGCATAAATGCAGCCCTCGAAGCTCCACATTTTTAAATTGTCTGTTGCATGTGGAGAGGTTAAAAGGATGAAGCTGTTTAGCAAAATCTTAAGTACAGTACAATTTGTAATGATTTATATTTCACTTAATAAAATGACTGACATTGGCTGTTCAGCAGATTGCTACCCTTTCCCTAAATAGCACATATTTTACAGAACTTAAATTTCCATCCCACCATAGTAATTTAATGAAGGTTAATCTGTTAAAATGCCTTTATGCTGAACTGCTTGTGTAGTGATCCAATACAAGGGATTAAGTCGGGAAGCTGCTTTTTTGTGGAAACTGCTTTTAGGATTGTGCAACTTAATGAGTAAAATACATTGAGGATAATAGTCCTCCATATATACTGAAGGTCGTCAGTATCGTGTTGAGGCTCAAACTGATTCATTTGTATTTTGTTTTATTCCATTTTCACCTGTAGTGGCTTTCCAGCACAAATTTAATTTGTCAATTGATGTTGGCACAAGTTGCATATTATTTGATATCTTGTCATCCCCTGTGTCTAGTTACCTATAAGTCGTGACTGTAGGGTCAGATCTTGAGGCATATCTGGAAAGACATAACGGGCTTCCTTCAGAAGAAACTTCAAATCTTCTATTCTGAATGCGTTAATATAATAGCCATTAAATTGCTTATTTAATTTAATTGAACTGCATTTTAACAGGTTTTTTTTGTCTCTTCTCTTACAGGGCCAGGTCATCCAGTTCTAAACTGTGCCCAATTTTTCTTGAAGTTGTCACACTTTTCAATAAATGTGTACCCAAAATTTGGATTCTGGTTTGTCTTTATAATGTGTATTGGTATATGTAAGTGAAATCCGGTGCATCATAAAGGCCAGTGTTCTACCAATGGATTCAGGAAAACAAGTTTTTTTGTTTTCCAAGTCTGTGCACCCAATTATGCAGCAATATTTCTAGTAGGGCCACTATACATGTAGGCAGACATGGTAACTATATCACAGTGGCCTTCCTGAGTTGTACAGATGTGTCCTGCCAGTGCAGCTCATTACGCTTTTTTAACATGCTGCTAAGGGAAGTAAGAGCCAGCAGAGCAGTCCCAGAAGGATTTACAGACACTACTACTTTGCTTTTTTGTGTCTGAACACCCAGCTCCTTGTACTGTGGCAGGATCTGGGTGACATTGCACTGTGGGTTACACATCTTCCAACCAGGAGCAGCAGCAATGAAGAACCCTCGGGCACCACCGATCTCTTGTCTGTTGAGCACAGCAATGGCCAGCCTGTTTTTGGACAGCAGCCTCTCCCACACTTCGAAATTGTCCATCTGCAGCAGAAATATTTCAACCGTGCACTGAAAAACTCAATTCCTCTTTACAGCAATTGCATATCCCACATTCATAAATCTTTAGATTTGGTATTACTTGCCTCAGGCATCTCTCAAAGTGGAAATTACATGCTCTGAAAACAGTAACAGTTATTCCAGGATGATCAGACCGTTCATCGTGTCTCTCACCTTGGCAGTGCAGTATCCCTGCTTCCCTAGTGGGTCCTGGCTTATGGCGATGATGTGTCTGTTCTGCAGCAGCGCCTTGGAGCGTGGACAAATGTCCCTCAGATCATTAGACATGAGCAGAGGGGCTGCCATGATTGCCCACAGCGCCATCTGAGACTCCTGCTGGTCGTGACTCAGGCCAAAGTTCCCAATTACAAGCTAGGAAAGAAATGAACCAGTGGCATCAACACAGGCCCAAGGCAATTTACCCTGATTTGACAGCATGTGACTAAAATGTGATATCCTTTTCCCCCCGTGTAAGAACATTTGCATCTATTGTACCACAAAAATCCAATGTTTTGATAAATCACACACATACAAAAAAGGTCATTTTAAAGCTTCAACAACATATGCATATAATTAAGGGATCCTCTGGAGCATAAACCAGATCCCCTCATTTGTTTTATGCCATTAGGAAACATATCAGTCATACCTTGCTGGGTTCAGATCTGGTCACTTCATAGTTGGACCTTTCAAAGACCCCCTTTGTTGTACATCGAAGCTTCTGCTTTTATACCCTTATTCCAATTTCCCTTTCATTTGTCACTAATGTAGCTAGTCTTGATTTTCAATTTAAGAGGTTCACGGTATATCTTAATGCGTCCTGTGTGACAAAGTCATCAATCAACATTTGCAGACGTTCAATTCAGCGAAATGCTTGCCCATAATATCCCCACAGCGTGAAGGTGGTATTGATCTTCTCATTTTTCTCTCAGCAATTAAGTGTTTTCCAAAATGTCAAACCGTTTCTTAAAGTGCTAGTGGCCTCCAGTTCCACAAATAACTTACTTAGTCTGCTGTCTCCAAAATGCAGCATTTGGCAGCTCAGTAAGGTTTTAAAAAATGAAAATAAAATATCTTGGTACTTAAAGACTGCTGCTTCTGAGCAGCTGAATCTTGGTGCTGGGTTTGGAGGTCAAAGAAAAGTGTATGTGTGCGAACAGAAAAGTAGAACAGTTCACCATATCGGGGTCATTCCACCCCCCGGGGCCGGCTGAGGGGACGATGACATCCTGATGAGCAGCAGTCCAGTCCAAGATGGACTTGACACTGCTCCATGAGTCGTACACATCATTGAAGTTGCGCCAGTGGTTACACGTTTCGCGAATGGCTGTGTAGTTTGGCTGCAGGCACATGAATGCTCTTTTTTACACATCGTACAGAATCATCCTGGCATGTAACACGAGCTATACAGCAATAATCATTCTCATGATTCTAAAAAAGCAAGAACTTCCTCACCTGTTGAAAAGGCCACTCATACAAAGGCCACTCACAGGAGTACACTATGTTTGCTCCAGTTTTGTTCAGGGCTTTTGACATGTTCCAGTAGCCTAAACAAAATAAATTGCTGTTAACACAAATTCACCACTAAATGATGCTTAATGGACCTGAGGCTTTAAGATTAAAAGCAATGACTGGCTAAAGATCATTCTACATTTTAAGCTCACCTTCACCAAGCAAAGTCCAGTCCATAAAGCAGCCATCAAACTTGAGCAGATCCACACCCCAGTGAGCAAACGTCTGAGCGTCTGTCTCATAGTAACCCAGACTGCCAGGATACCCAGCACAGGTATGCTTCCCAACATCTGCATAGATACCCAGCTTCAGACCCTTGGAATGGACCTAAAAATAGAGATTTAGTTTAGGAAAGGAATGCACTTTTTTTGTATCCGAGTGATCTACTACCAGTAGATGGCGATGTTGCACAGCTGAAGACACAACTCGGCAGACATTTGACCTTGCGGGACATCACTCTTCCCCTTTCTTTCTAGTTGCCATTTGCCGCTTAAAGCCTGGTTTAGGACTGAGCTTGTCACAGCGAGCTCCAACTCAGAGACCCTCTGTCCACAGCAGCAGAGTGTGATAAGCAGCATACATGTATCTATATAATATATGCCCACATATCTCTCTCAGTGCCAGGTGTGGATTTAATGGCAATATGAAATTTAAAACCTGAATTCCTCATCTGGTCTCTTCATTATGTAAATAATTCCATCTTGGCTCGAATGAATGGAGAATGAATTTGAAACCTGACGGTGTAATCAGTTTTAACTCACAAGTGAAGTAACTGGAGGTTCTCAAACTTTATTCGTCATAGAGTTGCTACACATTGCACCACATACGCCACACCACTGGTTTCCGTGCACTTGATAAAAAAAACAGTGGGTACCATGTAGAGATGCAGCTGAGGGTGGAAAAATTACAACATCTAAGCGCATATCCTTGTTCCAGGGGGAGAAATAACTGAAATAGAGTGTTTCCAACTTTTCTTCAGTCTCTCTGAATTCCAGTCTCTTTGATGTCTTGGAGGGAATTATGAGTCTTAATAGTATATTCACATTGAGAGCCTTCATTCCTCTTTTAGACCTCCTACTCACATAGTCGGCCAGCTTTTTGATGCCCCCAGGGAATCTTTTGGGGTCTGCCTGCAGGCGGCCCTGGGCATCACGCCGATGGGAGGGCCAGCAGTCGTCGATGCAGACATACTCGTAGCCGGCCTCTTTCCAGCCCTCCTTCACCATCACATCTGCCATCTGCATGTAGAGACGCTCGCTGCCAGGGCGACAGGAGGAGACAGGCGGGGATGATGGTATCAGTTTGCATGCCAGCGCTCAATGTCATGCGTAGGAGCAATATGGCAGACACACGAGAGTGCGTAAGGAGGTGTGCGCCAGTTTTGTTATTACCCATTGTCTGTTTATGTAACACAATAACATTTGTTGGGCTTGCATTTGGAGCGTGTTCTCAGAAGAAGAAAAAATCTGCTCCGGGACCAAATGTGGCACTTTAAATCACCACAATAAAACGGGAGCCTGCAGATTACTGTTGAAATGCCCCATACGCTGATCAAAGAAAATACAGAAAAATAACTCCAACATCCGAAAAAACTAAGTCAGTGGGTTCATTGATTACATAATTGGCAGAAAATGACTGCACAATCAATTTCAATTAGGAATTTATTGTGATTCTTTTACCAGAAAACACTTTTTATTTCCTCTTACTTGAGATGACTTGCTTGGACTTGTAATAAATGAAATGTCTTTGGGCTGTTGGTGAAATTAAGTACCATTTAACAATGTCAGCTTTGGCTTTATGTGATTAATTGAGGAAATAATCAGCCAATTCATCACTGTTTCCCTTTACTTTTGCTTGATTCTCTGTGATTTTTTTTCTTGAAATTCCCAAACTCATTACGCTTAAGCTCTAATTTCATATTCTTCAGCCATGCAAATCACTGCGCTGCCTTACATTTATTTGTTTAGCTCTTGTAGAATGTCTTCGTGCGGTTATCGTATTACTGGATGACTTTGTTATCTCCAACATCAATATCTCCCGACGCCTCAAGCCAAAGAAGAGATGAAGTCAAATTAAATCATGTGCTCAAATTTCATTACATGTTTTAGTAATGCATTTTCGTCGTCTTAATATGAGGTTCCTCCGTATTATCCAAGTTCTTATATCACGGATGGAATAGATTTGGTATCATGCCTACGTGGTTCAAACCTACGTAATGTTCACATGGGGGTTGCGATGGCACTTTCAATCAAAAATAGTACCAATGGAACAATGAAAATATGATATATTTCTAAAAATACATAACTTATCAGATAAGTATATGTTGAGCTGGATACTACACTACCCAGAGTGCACCAGTAGCAGCTTGCAAGGTGGACAGTAATCAGCACTGAGGTAAAGCACCTGGGGAGGACTGGGGGGAGCTCTGGCAGACAAAGAAAGACACTCAAGAGGAAAAAGCTGAAGTCCACTCGTGGCTTCAACCCAAAGACGCCAATGGTCTGAAAAATGTTTTCTTTGAAGTGCTTAAGTAATTGATTTAAAATGATTGATTTATACTTTATTCCATTTAAAATGATTAAGTAATTCATTGATTGATTTAAGATGTTTAATGTCAAATTCTGTTTCTCTCTTTAAAGGTTTACAATCTATTTTTGACAAGTGACCAACAAACGAAAAGAAAAATAAGTTTATGTTGGAGTTTAAAATTGAGTTGGACCTAACAGTATAGGAAAGGGCCTTCTTGCTCCTATGTCTATATATACATCATTTGCTCAAATACTGTCTATAAGCAGAATGTATATTATATTTAAATAAGAGATGAATTTGTATATTGGGGGTGAACACGTTTTCAATGTTTGAGGCTGCATTCTGAACATTTATTCCACACGTGCTTCATTATTTATTTGTAATTATTTATTTGTAATTATTTATTTGTAAACGTCACCCCGTGACGTCTTACCTGATGCAGTTCTCGGGGTCTCTGTCACAGTCGATGTTGCACATGAACCGCTCCCAGTGCAGCCAGCCCATGGTGGGTGTCATCGACAAACCATTGTCCAAAGCTTGCGTTTCTCTGCTGCTTATGAACCCCGCGAATGCGAGGAGGAACCCGGCTCCGCGCGTGTTCATCTCACAACGCCACGATTTTACCGCAAACAATCACAACAGCCAGGTAAAACACGCTCCAAGGTCTACTTCCTGGTCTCCGGCTTGGCCCCGCCCCCGCTGCGTGATCGACGCGAATGTGGACCAATGGAATTACAATGCGTGTTTAGCTGGCCAATGGCGTCTCCCGGGCTCTCCCTCTTTACAAACTAGGAAGCGCCAAGCTTCCTGGGGTCACTGGAGTTCAAGAGTTTAATAGTTTAGGCCCAAATTAAGGCAGGACTAGACAACTTGTAAATGCACTGTGAAGATTTTCAAGAAATGCTTTGACTTTGCTGGTAATTTGCTTGGAATCGTGTTCCATCTAAGGGGTTGCCAGGCAACCGGGGTAAAACACTTTTTTTTGCACATAGGCGTAATAACGAGCACACAGGATACAATGTGTTTGTCAGTGAGCTTCAGAGGTCTGTATGGTGCTAGCTGCCTCTTTATACTAAACCAGGCTAACTGCTTGCAGCTTTACATTTTAATGACATCCCACAACCTGGAGATATGTGAGCGGTATTGATGATCTCATCTGACTCGGAGCAAGAGCACAAATGAGCATATTTTTTTCCACAGCATCAAACCATTACTTTAAAGCTGGCCTTTGGTTCAGCGGGGACCCAGTTTAAAACATGGCCCCGGGGTGAGGTATTACAGCATGATTCACCTCCACTACAGCAGCCCTGCATTAGTACAGAACAGTATTAGTTTGACAAACAGATATAGGTGTTACTTGTACAAAGTCACTGATATTTATTATGTTTAATGGTTCACAAATGCCAGTTCTACCAATATTTGTAATTCCAATACCCTGAAAGCAAACCAGCTAAATGCAATTTCACTTTAATTAAATCTTCTGTGTACACCTGCACTTTTCCAGTGATATCTCTTTGTTTAAAAAAGGGCCTGTGTATTGTGTTTCAAACCAGGTACACTGTGTCCAAAATAAATCACAGCCTCAGCTTTAAGTGGGAACACCTGTGCAGACATCTCCTATTTGTATTCCCTTTACAACAAATACCAAGAAAGCAAGAAAATGGCCCATTTTAGCCCACCGGTCCCCGAGGATGGCTTGCTAATCAAAAATGCCACACGCACTATCAGCTATAATGTAGCGCTATGTACATATCGATGCTGCTTCAAGCTGTTTATTAGCTCCGCATCCAAGACACTAATTTGTCTGGTGCAGACGTTAAATGAATTACAAATAGGTTTCTTAATTCAGCCGTAAACGGACACCCTGCTACAGAGCCAAATTAGTCCGGGATGTTTTTGCTCACAGAATTGTCAGAGATCCTCTCACACACGCAGGGAGAGTGATGAATTTTGCTTGTTATTTTGCCATTTTGTAGAAATTTAACGAGGCAGCTGCACTTTGTTTATTTGCTAACCAAGCTATCTTTCTAAGAGCGTCTCACCTATACAAAGCAGCATCGGAGGTGACACCATTTGCATCAGCAGCCTACCTCGCTGACACCCCCCACCCCCACCCCCCACCACCGCCTGCCGCGATCTCACTCCTGACGGGCTGCTACCGCTGTGCATGACTTCCACCGTCCTGATATTGAGAGGAGTCACAACAAACCAGGCTGCATTCATGAGTTGGCACAAACCCAGATTATGACAATAATCGCCACTGCTGGCTGTATGTAAAAGGGGAGCATTAATGAACACAAAACCTGACCTTTTGGCTAAATGTCAAGGGTGCCTATTCCAACCCTAAACATTATCAGAGGCATCACCTAGGGACACGTCTGATACAAACAATTTGTCACTCGCTGTAGTTCATATCAGTACCAGGCATTGCGGCTCTAAATGTCAGATTTCAATTTGACTCGCCCCCCCACTGATGGATGGATGAATCCAGCTTGCATGAATATATAGTTCTCTCCATGTAAGAACAGAATTTCATACACCGTTGTTGTTGTTGTTGTTGTTTTTGTAGCCCTGCATAAAAGAATCAGCACGCCTCCACATATACATTGGTTAAATGAGACTGTTGACAGATGCGCAGCCCTGTTTGCTGTCTGGCTTATGGCTCCCCAGAGCTTTGACACCAATCCATCATGCTCCTTTCTTCACCAGTGTCACATAATGGAAGAGACTGTCATGGCTGACTTATGTAGGCAACTTTACTATGAAGTGCAAAATTCAGGGGACCGTTGGCGAGGAGCTGCATTCCCTCGTTGATGTATAGGGTTCGCGGATGCAAGGCTGGAAACTGTTGTGTCTGCATAAATACACCATCGAACACTATAGCGCTTGCAAGCTCGGAGTGGAAAATAATTAATTGTCATGCATTTAGCAGCTTAAGTTGTTTATACAAGTGTCATATAGGGAAGGAGCCCACACGTGTTGGTGTTGCTGCTTTAATTAGGCTCCCGCTGAACTGTGCCTGAAATGGCTTTTAGTAATAACTCTTAGATGGGATGACCTTTTAAATTACTTTTTTAATTGATGTTTTCTTTTAGTTAAGTTTATATTCATTTCATTTAACATCTCTGCATAATTCAAGGCAAGAGTTGAAAGGTTCATTTAATGCTGTAATTTCCAAATCAGGCAGTTGATTGAGGGTTTCCATTTTGTTTGCTAAGCAAATCTTAAATCTATCTGGAGTCTGGAACTATACAACGGGGAAATTGCATGTGTATTTTTAAGGTTTCACTTTTTAATCACATTCTAGACATCTGAAAATGCATTGGGTCTAGTCATTACAGTGAATTTTTATACTGTTATAAATTAAACAGTAGGAATTATACTTGGAGATCACATATGTGACTTGTAAGAAAAGACATTGAGGATCTTCAGCTGTAGTTGTAGATGGTGTCCAATATTCTGTGGTCACATTGCTCGCGTAAAAATGCAATAGGGTGGAATCTCTAGAGATTCCATTTTCACAGGTGTGTCATCAACTTATCCTGAGCAGTGGTGTGTCAGTTAAGCAAAAAATATGGTGGTTAACAACATGATCCAGTCTTTCCTGGTGAGCAGCTGAGATGCTGCAAGTGCGCCTGCATCGCTATGATTGGTTACTAATTTGATCATGTGTAAGAATATGCTTCCTTTTGTCATTTTTTCTTTGTTTCCTGAGCGCTACAATGTAAGCCTCCGAACCGGAGCACCCATCTGCATGTATGAACACACTCATGGATGGGACAGATAGCTGTAACTCGTCCAAATTTTATTTAAGATATATTTAATTACGTTTTGATGAGCCAAAACACAAATTTAAGATTATCTCTAATTACATTCTTACTTAGTAAGAATGAACCATTAATTTGTATGGAAATTTAAAGACTGAATTGTAGATATCTTTAATTAGATTCTCCACATAAATCAGTGGTTCATTCATACTGGTCAAAGTATAATTACAGATACCTTAAATTAAAGTTTTTATGAAATGAATTGTGGGTATCTTTAATGCAACACCTAATTAAACTTATATATGAGAAATCCACTTGCTACATAGGCTGTGTTAGAGGCAATTTTAGGCATGCATTAGTGATTTAATGTACTTTGCCAGGATGCTCACAGCAGGGAAGTGTGTAGTGCAAGGAAAGATAGATTTCTCAGTTCTCTGTGAGTCTTGCATCTCTATCGACTAACAGAAGAAGTCCAGGGAGCTGCATCTTAAACTGTATGCAGTAGCTGCATGAACTGAATTGATTAGGACAGTTTGTGCAAATTACAAACGTTTGACACAGTACACCTTATTTAATTATCTTTTTATTATAATTTTATGATAGATAAATTTGTAGCGTCCTTAATCTTCTATTTGCAAAGGTATCCTGTTTGAGTACTTTGACATCTGATAGATGAAAAATGAATTAACTTGTCTTCATTTGCAGAGATTGTTTTATTTTATGTGCAGCTCCCCTGCAGATGTTGTTTTCTTTGCTCAGGGCCAGTCTTTTTAAACATTTTTTTATCAATAAACCCTCGTAATAAATAATTCACCAAATACATTATTCACTTCTTAACACCTAAGGGCTTTAATCGAAAGAAGTACCCATGTTTGTCTTGCTTTTACTTTTCACATATATTTTCTCTATAAGTATTGTCATTTTTCTCTCCACACAGCAAAAGAGAAACTCTTAACATCTGCTTTTCTCATGTGTCAGACATTTGTCACACCTCTGTCCCAGACATTATGAGCTTCATTATGATTTTACTCTATTGCCAATGTGAAAACGTGGTTCGATAACGTCCTCCTGGTGATTACATCTGAAATTTTATTACTAATGATCTGAGAGAGAGGGAGCCACTCCAGCTGAGCGAGTTACACGGCTTCAACACAAAGTACTCCAGTGTATTTTGAGAAAATCAATTTTTATAGTGTAATCGATTGCGGAGTCTGTTTGTAGTCCTGCTTGCTTGGCATCTGTTTCTATTTTGTCCTCAAATGTTTGTCAAGTCTATTTAAGGCGAAGTAGGTGGTCAGCCGACACTGTCGATACAGTTTTGCCAAGTCGAATGATTTGTGCTTTGAGTGATTTCATTGTATACTTGTTTTTCCAACAAAGATTTGGCAACTGGAGCCAATTTAGCTGATTAATTAGATCCAGCTCTCGTTACAAAGTAGGGAGTGATTTCATGCTTCTTGTTGTATTTAGAGTAGTGAGAGATCATTTTGCAAGACACCGTTAAACTGAACACAAATTTCTGTGACTTGTCCTCAAAGCTATATCCTCACACAAAAACAGATATGCACACACAGGTGATTCAGATCCTTATGGTTTCAATGTACTGAACCTTGTCTCTGGATGTTCTCATTTATTTATCAGACTTGTGGCCAGCACCCTTGTGATAGGAGAGTTTAAGTTGAGAAGGTTCAGGCGGACTGACTTTTGTGTTCCTGTGTTACGCAATAAATAAAACCTGCAGGCAACTTATTATTGCGTGTCTTTTTTCATTTCCTCCCCTTTAACAAGAACACCAGCGCTGCACAGAACACGAAAAGGTCTTTTACCGTGCATAAAATTGAAGATAAGGGCCAACCCTTTTAGCCCTTCAAACTCATCCTTCATAGTTCACATGTTGCGTCCTTGTAATGGATGCAACCCTGACCTTTACACATGCAGATAAACTATGACTTCGGAAATGCCCCCCAGAACTTTGATAAGGCAAACGAGCCGTGTAGCGACTATCATGCTGCGTGACGTCTCCCATGGATACATGGAAATTTAAACTTGCGCTCACACAATATACATTCACGTTTGGATGCGCTTCATGTTTTGTACTTCCCTTGAGTAGTTTGTGTGGATTCTGAAACAGTAGAATCAATGTTCTTCCGTTTTTTTTGGGGGGGGGGTTGTACTTTCTATTTAATGTTTCATTTGAGGTTGAGAATTTCAGCTCGTGTTTTCTTTAAAATGCTGCCTCTGTATTACCTGAAGAAATGATTCTGTATAGGAGTTCAATATGTCTCAGTTTACCATGAACCTGCGAATTGATTTCTCCGGGTGGGTTTGCAGCCTGGAGCATATTTACTCTCTTTGTTCTGAGATGAAAACAAATAATGTCATGCACACGGCGCTACTGCTTTGTTATCACATGAATTGCATTGTTTTATTGCTGTATGCAGTGATGGAAATAAGCAATGGCCTAAGGAGAGCTGGTTATCAAGTCATATTATTCCCTGGTCATGCAGAGAGCAGTGTAGAGCCAGGAAAAAAGGTTTTTAAATTCTTTTTTTTTAAATGCAACAAAGCCATATTTCCCCGTTTAAACCAAGAGCAGTTGACACGTCATGAGACCTTAATAAACAAAAAATACAAATGTAAGCAAGGAAATACGTTCTTTTGTTTATTTTAAATGTCACATCCAAACATGGTCAATGACACAAGATTCTGGATTATATGGGCACTATCACCATGGTAACAAGGTACTACCAGTGTGAAACCAGGAGACCCCATGATTGCAATTCCATGTCCACATTCACCGCTTGTTTACAGACCTGTGAAATCTTTAATGCTGAAATGGAGGCCTCAGTTCATTAGCCTTGTTACAGTCGACTGGTAAGCTTTGCGACACTCATCACAATCAAATGGCAAAGGCATAATTAGATTTTAACTCATTAAAGTAATTTTGTGTGTGCTGGAAGATGGTAAAATGTTAATGCTGAGCTCTTTTCATATTAAACACTAATTAGGAATTGGTAGGTCAAAGCAAAGCCTATTCACAGCTCTTTAATTATCTGACATGAAGATTAAAGGTTGTGACTGCTATTACTCTTTGCAAAATATTTTTTTAATGGCATGTGCATTAGTAACTTAAAAAAAAAAGCTGCTCTAGGATGGACGACCCCTACCTGGCTTTGGACATGAGCAGGCTATCATAATTCATCTGCTGTGTCTGAATTATGCAGAAAGGAAAAACAATACAGATGCGTTTGCCCTCTTTCGGTTTGCATAACCCACGCTTGGCAATTTCTTCATCAGAATTGCAACATAATAAACTTGAATTTTACAGTGTTTTGCTAAATGGCATTAACATCTTTATGAACTATCTTTAGATGTGTAAAACTGTTTTTGGCCAGAGACTTTAAGCAGATAAGATGAAATCATTTTTTGGAAGTCGATTCAAATTTACTATTTTTTTTTTTTAAACTTTAAAATGAAGAGCAGCGGATAGAGAAGAGACATTTCGGATTATTGCATAATAAAAACAATTTCTGGGCACTTGAGGGCATCTGAACAAACTACAGTACCGATGTGTCCTCATTATTCGGACAAACTGTAGCCTGAAACACATTTGGAAGTCAGAGAGCAACATTATGACCCCTCAAATGTTTGTTTTTTTCACTTAATAAATGCAAATGTACTTTTAGTCGTTTTTTTTTTTACGTTCTATTAAGCTCTCCATTAATTCCTGAGAGAAATGATGTATTTGCTCTCAAGCTTCTGAATGTTGTTGAATGTTCTTCTTCTCTTTACTAACTTTGACTATTGTTTGGTGCTGGCCACGGACATACTTACAAGTGCATATTTCTCGGGAGAGTGAACATAAATTACTGGGCTGTAATGTTTTCCATTCCCAAAACAGGGGTTGGAGAGATGCTGGGTTTAAGAGGAGTGTATACAGTATACAGTATACAGTGACTCCTCTCATGTTATCATAGTGATTACAATAAATCACACATATCAAGGCCTGCATGCTACATCCAGCCCTCGGGACAATTGTATCCGGCCTGCAAGATAATAGTTTATATCTATCAGAATTGGCCCACGGGTATGTTAGGTGCACACCATTGATATTACAAATCCAAGACTGCATAGTGTGGTTTTTGGCATCAAGGAGGCACATCAATTAGCTCCTTCGCACAACTTTATTCACAAACTCATCAGTCTCAAGGTCACAGTGTCCGGTTCGATTGAAGCTAATTGCCAAAACATGGCTGAGCAAAAGGTGGTGTCTAAAAACAGAAAAAGCTGCCTTGGAACAAACTAGTCGGACTAATGCCAGATGGGGCACCTGCGTTGTGCGGTGTTAAGTGTGGATTAGTGGGCAGGAAGCCGGAGAAGATGCAGCATGACAACCAAAGTGATGCCTGACCACGCAGAGATGCGCTGGCTTAGTCACGGGAAAGTGCTCAAGAGATATTATGAGTTGTGTGAAGAAATGTTTATGAAGAGCAAAGGCCAATGCACCACAGAGTTAAAGGATGAAGAGTAGCTGTGTGAACTGGTATTTCTCTGTGACGTGTCAAACCATCTCAGTGCGTTCATCTAACCTGCAGCTTGAGGGGCGGGACCATGTGGTCACACACAGGTTGGCTGCGGTGAGACAACTCTTGTGTTTCCAAGAACTCATTTTGTGGTTGATATAGATATTAAAATGGAGATACTGGACCTCCAATGTAGCAACATTTTTTTTTGCGTGCCCGTGCCGGCCCCATGTAATGCCAGCTGCCAGCTTCACCCATGCCTAAATCCACCCCTACTCAAATGTGATGCTGAGGGTTACTCTGGGGTCAGTTGTGCCACTAAATAATGTGATCAAAATTGAATTAATCTAGCTTTACTTCGTGTTATATTTTTGATGTTTTATGCAACGGCTCAGGTCTGTGTTGGATGGTTGGTATGCCTCACGGGCTCCTGCTGCATCACAGTTTGACACGAAGAAGCAATGATGTGTCGAACTGAGAGTGAGCACAGGTTGCATATTCATGCTTTGCAAAAAAGAAAAAAAGAAGTCAGCTTGAACAACTTTCTCAATTTGTGGGGGTTTGTCTTGCTTCACTTTAGGAAAATTGGAAGATGAATTCTTGACAGTAAGGGAGAGCTTTCAGCACTCACAGCAGGGTAGAGCTCTTGACAAATAGCCTTTGGTAAGAACATTTTAGGATATTCAGCGATACATTGATATCTATATATCATAAGCAATGGCAGGGGATGGGAACATGCTGGTTTGTACAGCAGTTTTCATGCCCATGTAGTTACAGTGGCACGTTGCAAGAGGTGTGTGTGGTGGGGGGTAACTGGATGGGACAGAACATTACTCAGCAGGAAGAGGACAGTAAATAAAAGGGTGTGGTAGCACCTGCTGAGTATTCCCCCTTGTGTCTCGTTTTTCACATTTTAGCGTGGCAAATCCTTCTGTGCCGAAACCACCTCGCCCCGAGTGCTGTGATGCAACGGCCGACACTGTGGTAACAAAGAAAGATGTGATGTTTATTTTTGAAGCCCCTGCAGAGAGTGCTCAAAGTGATGATGTTGGGAGTTTTACAGCAGGTATAGGGAGCAAAAAAAGGTGAGTCAACTGACTGGCGCTCATTCCAGTACATCTTATTCACTTCAGCCTGACAGACTTCGCATCATGGATACACAATACAAACGTGCGATACACCTCCTTGCCTCAGCCCCTGTGGACTGCCCTGCTCTTGGCTTCTCAGCAGCCCCTTTGTTTCCAAGGCAACAAGACTTGGTGGAGGTATCAGGTTTGCTAGACAATCAGCATTTCTAAGCTTCTGCTTAATGGGAAGAAGTTGACCAGAGATGGGAAGTTTTGCTTCCTCTTATTTTTTTAGAAGTCTCTCAGAGACGCTGAATAAGATATTGCAGGATTCGTACCATGCTTTGGACTATATCACAATAGTCACTTGGGTTTCATAGGTAATTTTCATGGGTGTTTATTTCAGTTATGTCGGGCCTTGTTGGCTCCATGGAATGGAACTGAATCACAAACTGGATGAATGATAAATGATTGGATGATTGCACAAACCTATTTAATCATCTACTGCTCCTGAACCCAGACTATCCTATTCCATATGATCCGACCAGCCCAGGAGAAGAACCTCAACATGAGTCTTTCTTAACAGTGACAATGCTGAGGTGTACCAATGAACAATCCAACATATAGCTTTCTTCACGTCAGCAATGTCTGCTAACATCATGGGAACCATAAGAAAGATAGCCAGCCACATGTTTCACCCAGTTAAGAAATTGATGGAGGGAAGGGAGAGTATAGTAGATGTTCCAGACCACATTTAATAATGTATTAGCTCTGAAGGGTGAATAGTCTCTGAGGCAGGAGAGAGACACTGCAACGGCTAATGAAACAGGTCCAACTCTGCTCCAACTCTGATGTTGTTTCAGCATTTCTCATATATGTTTCAGATAAGTCAGATGCCATGGTTGGCGATTCTCTGGTCCATGATGGACCCTTATCGATGAATTGCAGGACCAGCAACAACACAGCGGTACAGCCACGGACCACAAACCACTTGCTTGCACTTTCATGATGGCTTCCAACTCAGCTCTGTCTGCAATGCCTTCACGAACAGTCACACATGGGAGGTTGTGCTACCAACACTGTTTCTCTCCAGTATCTAAGGATCCCCTCTGGCTATTACAAACTTTGGGACTAAGTCCAAGCAAACACAAATCTGCACACTTCCATTCAGTCCTCCCACTGTAAGAAAAATAAATGCACCGTCTCTCACAGTCTAGAATCTGATGAAGGCTGGTAGAATCCTGCATATCCTGCCCATGCTGGTTGTTGTGTCCTTTTCCACTTTGATCACATGGGCTAACTTTCTAATTATACAGTAGCTCCCCTTAGGCTGAAACATGGCTCAAGGCTATAAGCACAACATACAAAAATGCTGCGACCCTTGTTGGGAGTGTGAAGGCCAGGATAGGCTCACACAAATATTCCCTTTATATCCACTTAATGGCCCTCATAGTGCAACAGTACTTGTCAACACAATCGGAATAAGGGGCCTTGATTTATTGAGGCCAGGTCGTAGTTGAATCAAAATATATTTTTATATATATATATATCTTGAAAAGTAAGGACTTATCACAGGGATGCAGTGTTTGTGAATACCCCTTTTCTACACCTATTGAGAAGGTATACAAATAGTGGGTGCTTACTGGAGAGGCGGCACACTATTATTCCCCACAAACCACAGAGAAATGAATGCAGGCATTCTTCACAAAACAGCGGCACTGCACCAGAGATGACATCAACAGTCATACAGAGCTGCTAACATATTCCCAGAGTCTGCCACAGAAGCACAGTGGAAGGTGTTGTTGCTTGCCATCTGAGGCGAAGCCAAAGGTTGAAATGCATGACATTACTTTGGCACAGATCAGAGAAATCATCATTTTTAGTTGCCTCCAGCTCCATCATCGCGCACCTCAGCAGGAGTGGGGCAGCCCAGCAGCAGGGGACCCGAGTTTAGGGCAGAAAGAGTGGACGTTGGAGACCAAACTCCACACACACAGTAATCGCATCACAACAGGAGGCCATGCTAGCTAATTGTAGTGTTGATGTTGTCTAACGTGGAGAGTCAGAGGAATATAACTGTGAATCCACTGAATATGTAGATTTGCAGGTAAACGTAAAAATACACCATATTTTTCCTCAAAACTGTCATCTGTGCCCTATAGGACTTGCCAATTGTGCTACATTATACTGAATGTATATTTCTATATTTCAGAACTGTCAAACTATTGAATCAAAGCAGAATCATTATAACACAATTATGCTGCATACTGTTAAGTCATTCTGGAATTTTGAGTTCATCATTTATGCTAATATCTCGTGAGATGTAAGAGGTCAAACGCGTTGTTTTCATACTAGTTGGAGACAAAAACGAGTCGAGGAAGCAGACTGACAGGGGGCTGCAGGCTTCGCTCTGCTTTGACCTGCCTGTGAAAAAAACCTAGATAAAGATGGAAAGGCTAACCTTAAGAAACATCAGAAGCATTCATTATCATGCTGTCTTTGGCATTCTTGGTATTCATGGTATTCAACGAAAGATTTCTCTTTGGTCTAGTTTTAATTAGCATGGAAATTACTTGTTTGATGTGTCACAACCCGCACCATTTAAAAGAGGACATGGATGTTTACGGTCTGTTTTGGTATTATAACCCGAAAAGGTCCAGATTGTAGCACTTATACTCTGTTTATACTGTGGAAATATATATGTATATGAATGTAAAATGTCTGTTAGAATCTAGGGCTGGGATTCAGTGTCAAAAACATTTCTTTCCATGTGTCTTCGACATCAAGCACTGCTTACTCGCCCACAAGATTATACAAACTGTTCAAGGCTGTAACAATTGATTATATAAATACGAGTCTATATTTAGATCTTCTACAGAAAATTGACAAAAACAGATTCAGCAAATGCCCCAAAATTACACCCTTCACTATTTATTATGTCTTGATGAAATTGTACAGCACCGACACCCACACAAGGAAATATGCTGCTTGAGTACAACTTAAAATTGGGAGGCAAACATTTTTAAAAGTTAGATAGAAGGTAGTTGTACAATTGTGACAACAGCTGGACACAATGTAACCACCCTTTATGCGGTGTGAGCAGGGAGAAGTAATGCCCTGTCAAACCCGCCAGTGTCTGTAGATCAACAAAGTCTTTGAAAGTATGTTGAAGGGTCACTGCAGCCTTTTCTGTTCTGCCTTTTTAAAATTCTGATGTGCCACTGAACTTGAGTGAACTCAACACAGAAATAAGAGTGTTGCTGAGTTGAAGAACCGTGGCGTTGCAAAAACCCAGCTCTTAACATCCTTGTGCACTCCGCGCACAACCTCAACAGGAAATTGCCAAGAGAATATTTTTTGCTCTTTCTATCAAACGGACACTGAAATATATACAGTATAAAAGTAAATACCAAAAGTAACATTAACTTGTGATTTCCATTTCAATAGAAATCATGAAATAAGCAGAACATGTTCAACTCTTCTACATAGTTCCTCTCCTTGCTGAGAATACAAGGAGTTGCCTCAGCATGTGCACACACACGCATGCATCATCTCTCAGGGAAATCATCATTTCCCTGTTGGCACTCCCCTTCCAGCCAACCTTCATCACAGAATCAGTGTCAGCCAAGAAAAAGGCTGCGAGCCGTCTCCCTTACCTTACTCTCATGGGCATTAAATGTAGTGTAAGTTGTGTTTGATGGACAGCACGGAAAGGAAGGGAGAGAAAATCTCCTGTTCACTTAAAATGCCGCAAGAGGATGAGTGAGGGATGGCCACAGTGTTGATGAAGTCAGCGTGGCTATTTACTATGTGTGTAATATTACAGAAAATCTAGTCAAAAAATACATTATTAACCAGTAATAAGCGCTTTTTGTTTGTGTTAGTATTTCATGGAAAGTGTCAACTCATGCTATTTTAGTTAAAGATATATGAGATTTTGTTTTTTAAAGATGGCGTCCCTCTTGTCCTGTGTTTCTGGTCCAGCTCTGCATGTTGTGTGTTCCTCAATATGACATTGAGACAGCAGAGCAGATATTCAAACTGGTCCCTAGGAGCAAATGTTGTAATTGTATATTATTGAAATCAGCTGATAACTGAAATATTTGTCAAAACAGAGATACAAATTTAGGATATGTAGAAGTGTGTGTCTTCCTTTAATCAAAGCAGCGATACACAAAAGAAATGAAACGGGCCATAAAAGCAACCATGCAGCGTGCCTTTTTTTGATCAAGGCTCATTCTCTCCGTTGAGAGGGGCGTGTGTGGCGGTGAATGCCATCTAGAACCCTTAATCTCTTACTATAAATAAATCTTTTCAGGCTGTAGCAGATAACTTATACTCAGGATAGCACACATGAAGGATGCTGTCGCAAATTTCACGGCAACTCGTCTGAAGAATTACTGTCACACCTAATTCAATCTTCAACTAAGCGCTCCCAAGGAAATTGTGAAAAACTTATAAAGCAAAGGGATGTTGAAAAGAGGCTGACATTCCCACAATTCCAACTATGCCTGTTCTCAATAGAGGGATTGGGAAGGGACTAATTCCCTGTTTCTCCTGTTGTCACACAAAGCAAATGCAGTGTGCATATGTGTCTATAACCATTATCCACCTAAAGCCCGGCTGCAGTCTTCCCAGCTCTGGGGTTTCTCTCAGATGTTGGAATTACAGAAATGTAGTAGCACAGCAAGGGATTAGGTGAAATGAATCCACATAGGATTTTCGGTATAAGTATACACAAGGATGAGTTTTCCACTGATGCTTGAAATGGAAGATTTCCTTGTGGTGCTCTCGAAAGCATGTCATTCGCAGACGAGTATTTTCATAATTTCATGAGGCTCTTACATAAGAGGCATTCCCCCAGTGCTCGGGCTGCAGTGTTTGCCACTTCTGTCCCTCATTAAAGGGGTGTGTTTGAGAATATTTACATCTGAGCCGGGGTCTTAAGTGGGAGTTTCATGCTGTTCAGACTGCAAAAGCCCGTCGTAGCAGATTTGTTATTTTGGCTGAGTATTAGTGAAGGTGGCGATGCAGTGCGTAAGATGGATGAGGGATCCCACAGCTATGGCGCATAATCACCCAAACCTCAAACGTCTCAAATGCTTAGAGGTTGGACAGCGGATGACGTTTCAATTTTCCTCAACGTGCTGTGCGCTTCCATTTGGCTCATGTCTCGCTTATGTTAGAGTGTTGTCTGGTGGAGGAATAATTGCTGACAGCTTTGTCTTTTGCATTACTCACCGCAGCCACGGTATCACGTCCTATCCTGTCTCTTTCAACGCACGCACGCTGATCTGGAGCAAGGCGGTTGCTTCATGTTACCTCAGAGGAAACAATCTGTTTTAAGGGGGTTTGAGGTCAACAAGCTGTGCAAACACAACTGCATGGTGCACACACACATCGTTTATTTACATCCAGCGTCATTATAGGATTCTGCAGTAACTCTCCACTTTGATCTCCTTAAGTGGACAATTTTTTCATCAAGTCTTTTACGACACTTTCCACTTTAAATGAGCTTTCCAGTAAATTTATACAGTTTGGGCCTCATAAGAGACTAATGAACTGACACCACACCATTCTGTCTCTCTCCATAATTGGCTGCAAAAAAAGACTCTTTCTTTTTTTATTGTTACAACTTTGCTTGGTAATTGTCGACATCTTTTTAACCATGTTTCAACTGTTTATATTTTTGAAAAAATCATTCTCAGGACACTATTTTTTAACCTCTCGAAATCATTTTACAAACATGTTTACGACTGGACAGGAAGATATTTTCATTAGACCTTTCGACCACCCACTCATAAGTGTAGCCTCAAGATTGAGAAGTGTATTTAAAATTCAAAGGTAGCAATCGCCACATGCGACCTTCACCGAAATGGGTCCATAATGCCGTATGCAGCAAGCAGTTTCCCCTGTTTAAACTCCCATATTTAAAGGTGACGGGTGTGGCATTTTCTCATTAATTCATCATTGTCAGAGGAGAATGATATTTCCCCCATGGCTGCTATTTTTTCATCCACTAGTCATCTACTGTGCTACATATCACTCTTAAAAAACAACAACTTTGGTATCTAATTTTTCGACAATTGCGTAGTATTACATTCCAATGACCAAAACCTTCCAACGTAAAAATATTCCCATTAAATTGCCGCGTTGGACAACAGCAGAATTCTAACTTTGAAGCTGTTCTCCCTCATAAATGTATCAGAAAAATTCACACTGGCAAGGAGCAATGATTGCTGTTGTGAAAGTTCATATATTGGGAGCTTCCAGACATTTGAGTGTTCTTTTTGTCTGTTTTTATTGTTCATACGGCAAAGGAGCGAGTGATAAGGGACAGCGGTATTGATTGCAGGTCTTAGGCCTCTCTCTCCAAGCTCACACATCAGCTTTAGCTTTGGCACCATTGACATTCAGCTGAAATGAGGAGGGGCAACGCATGTTGATTACCCCCGAGGGAAAGAGCAAGGGCAACCTTTGTGTGATGACCAGCAGCTACAACAAATGTGCTTTTTACCGCTCATTGCATCGTCATTTGTACATAATCAAGTGACTCAAAGTGGCATAAATATGGAGTATTCCTGACAGGATGACGTCAGCTTCATCCCAAGCTCTTGGGGGCTATTGGAAACCATGAATATTTTATGTTCTCATTTGGGTCCATCCTTCCATTGGAGGATGACTTCATACATCAGACAGGGTTGATAGCTTTGGTTTTCCTCGTGGTTCCTTGTGACAGGAGACGATTGTTGAGGTGTTATTAGTTGAAGTCATCACACTCTCGGGATTTTGTACATAATGAAAGCTAGTGAGTGAAACCGTTTGGCCAAACCAAGATGCTGCATTATTGGAATCCATCAATCATCCCATGTCTTCCAAGCAATATGCATTCTGATACTGTTTTCTGGAAAAGGCGATGGAGCATAATGTGCCAGAATTCATGAGCCTGTTTCGTCTGTTCCAGTCATGGTTTGTGGATTTAGAAAAGCCTCTTAGAGTGTCACAAATGTGGTGTTATTGAAACAATACCATAACCAATGTATCGGTTATAATAATAATAATAGTCTGTGTTAAATCAATGGGATTAAATATTATACTAATTTCCACTTCTGATTCTGGCATGATTTCTTGTGCTTGAGATTCATCAGAACCTCTTGATGAGGATTTGGACACTTCATATAATAACCATCTTTGTTTTAAGGGTCTGGACTTTTGTGATGAGGAATAGCAGTGACAAAGCCAATCATTTTGACACCAGCAAGCTCGCAAATTCTTCTTTAGAGTTAAGCTGTCAGGGGAAATATGGAGGCCTTAAGATGTCAGTCTGTCTCCATTCTTAAATCACTCATTACTTGTGTGTCTGCAATACAGTGGCTGGACCCAGTTTGTCCAGGATGTCATTCTGTGTGTCCACTCTGCAAAGAGCTGTAAACATCTTTTCAACAATAACAATAACCACCAAATATCTTTGTTTTCAACACAATTAAATACATATGAATATGAAATCAATGATCATTCTAACTAACCCAAATATTATCTTCATCGAATATCCAGTTTGATTGTTTAGTTTAGATTTTAGAGGAGAAAAACACATTTGTGGATTTAAAAAAAAAAGAAAAAAAGAAATTAACAGAAAGGTCAGGTCTCGCTGTGCACTCTGGGTTAAGCACTAACAGTATAATTCACATCCTGATAAAATTGTCAATGGCTTTCATGAAAGATAGATTCACTTTAGAGCACCTGGGCACAACTGGTGTGACGTGAAACTGCTTGTTTTGCACATACACACAATCTGCCTCCTAACACGGGTGCATGTTTCTACTTTTGAGAGCTCAAAACAGTTGAACTTCTTGCTGACCTTCATTCATCTCGTGCAAAAACCATAAGATATGACCCTTACTATATAGGTGCTGAAAAAATAGTTAAGCCATGCATTTCAGCACTTTAGAATTCAATTGACATCACTGAATGCATTTTCAGAGACCGCCTAGCGATGCCATTATGGACCACCCACCAGCAGCCCACTGGGTGAAAACTACTGCTCCTGTCAGTCATTCTCAAAGTTGAAAATGTTGTCAACATTTATAAAACCCTTGCGCTTGCAGCCCCTTATTTGAGCCCTTTCCTATCATTCAACATTGTCTGTCTAATACATTTGGAGATCGTATCAGTTATTAGTGTCAATTCAAAATAGTCCAACTTACACCAATATGGACTTAAATTCAGGTTTTAATTAAGAAAACCTGAATTGGGGAGGAACTAGAATGGCACAAACCCCCGTGGAACCGCAATTTTTCACACCACATACGGTAAGCTGTTACCTTTCCCAGCCACTTATGAGAGTGGAATCAATGTTGTCATTTAGCTCACAACAACAACAACAAAACAAAAGGGCATATTTCGCAAAATGTCAAACGCTTGCTATAAAAAGTTGTAGCTCGTATGATTGCAGACAGCAGTATTAGTGACATAAAACAGCCGGTCTTTTTCTCATTTGCATGCCCTCACATTCTGTTTTGGGAAACTACTGAGGCTATCAAGAGCAAATGTGAAAGACGTCAGTGAATATGACAAGGCTCTCTGTCCTTCAGCTATCTGCCACACGAAGCCAGATCCGCTTTTTTTTTTCATCTTCCAAAGATATAAATACCGTCAACCTTTAAAGTCCGGCAGCACTGAAGTCTCTTTCTTGCTTTTTCTTACCAGCATAGACTGATAAAAAAAGATCATACTGCGCGTTTTTGATTTGAAAATCTATATCAGTGCAAGAACAGAGGGATGATGGAATAAAAAAAACAAAGGCATGTGAGGAAACACACGCTCACTCATTTTTCATTACCTGGGGAACCACAGAATACAGAGCAGTTGATTAGGGTTGCAGACAAAAGGACAGTATGCTCCAGCTGCCTCCCTGAATTCATTGTCATTAGCAGTGGAACACCAAACCCCTTTCAAACTCATTAGTTGATAAAACAACCCTCTGATTTCCCATTAAAAAACTCATTCGTCCTCCCTCACTGACGAAGCACCCCCTCCTCGCATTTGCACACCTTCACAGCCACTCCTGAGACCAGAAAAGAAATGGCAGCTCTTGTGCAATTTTCTCCACAAGTTTGTCCACAGTTCCTCCCCGATTGATTATGTAAGTATACGGTTTCACAGCGAACAATTACAACCATGATATAAAAAAGCCATTTCAAAGAGTTCGAACCACTGATGCGAAGCGGTTACTTATTTTGCACCAGCAGCATATACAAAACGCATTATTGTAGAATTTGATTTGCACCTTCGGTTTAAGTTTTCTCCCGGGAAAAACTACAAATCTCCTCATGGGATTTGTAGTTGATGGGGACTATCAAAGGATGGCAGTAGGTGTGAAATGTGGTTAATCAAGAGCTGAATATCTTAGAAAAACGTTTTCCATCCCAACCTTCACATTCTATTATTAATAATACAGTCAAGTGATAAGACAAATAAAAAATCATTTGCTTTCCTGGCAGAATAACAATTTATTTAATTTTAGACAAAAGGAAAACATTTGTGCTTTGTGCAGTTTAATGAACAGCTTTGTTTATTTACAGTTTATACACTGTATATTGTAATCTTGTTACAAGTAGCTAAATCCAGGTATCACCACTTTAGGACCCTTTCCTTCCCTCACACCCATTTTTTACCCATTTGATAAACTAAAAGTGTAAAAAAATCATTTGTTCCTTCTTTTAAATGTATCTCGATTTTCAAAAACATTCATTCAAAGATGCGTAGTGTGAAAATTCAAGTCAGTATGTCTCATCCAGCCAGGATTAACACCAACTTTTCTTTACTCTGCTTACTGCCGCCATTGCAACAAATGGTCATCAACCCAAGAACCAGCAGTGTTTCTTCTGTTGTAATCGGGTGGATTCAAACCAAGACAGACAGAATAGGTCAACGACAAACACTGGCCTGAATCCCCCCAGTTTAACCTCGTCTCTCACTTATCACTCATTGAGATCCTGAAGACGCACCTGAGCACAAAGTTTTTTTTTAGCAATGGTTTAAAGAAGCACATGTGCCTCTTGACACATTTCCTCATTGTAATGTAGATCTGACAGGCAGATTTGGTTCTGAGAGAGAGAGAAAAAAAATCTAAATTAGCAACTGGAGTTGGAAGAGTGTGTTTTTTTGTTTGTTTTTACAAATTTGCATGGATGTCCTCATGTCGCAGCACTTTGTAGGTGATCCAGTAGAAGATGTTGAATATGAGGAAGCTCAAAGGAAAGACGGCTCTTGATATGGTGTCAATGCGCTTGGCTCGGTCCACGAAGCGCTTGTGAAGTACTTCTCCGTCGTACATGGTGACAGGGGGTGGTGGGGGGTGGAAGACGGTGGCCGCTTCCACAGCGGTACCATCCTTGTTCTGCAGGCAGTGACCCAGTCCATAACCCCGAAAGTAAAAACCACGGCTCTCTCTCACAAGCTCTTCCTCCTGTTGAGACAAGCATAGGGGCAAAAAAATGGGCCTCTCAATGTGAACGACAATTTGTATTTTTTCACTTTTTGATTCATAAATAGCATCAAATAGACCTACTGGAAGAATGATTAAAGACAAATATTACTGGGAATAAAATGTTAAAACCTTTATTCATGTTAAATTAATCAGCCAAGTGGAAACAAAAAGACACTCGCTCTTTGGAGCGGAATGTGAAGGATAAAACAAATATTATGTACTGCCGCACGATAGTTTGGCATCTGACTTGTACTCCTTGAGGATTTTGGAAAGTGCTGCTAATCAACTCTCTAGGATATTCGAACATGGCTGTGTATTGAATTTTCAAAGACACCTTTTCTTACCACCGTGACTATAATGATAATACAACTGGGGCTAAAACAATTACTCGCCTCAGATAAATCAATTGAGCTTTTTGAAGTTTCTAACACACAAAGAGGGGAATCAAAAGGGCATCTTCATTAGGAGAAAAAAGGGAAAGCATAATTTTCAATATCAATCAAACAATTAACCTCCATCTCTCCTTTCTAGCTCTTTTCAAAGTTGCAGAATGATAGACCTTTCAAGATGCCTATTAATAAAAAGTCATGATCTCAATCCCACAAAAAAAGAAGAAAAAACCGAGGCATTATGCTTTGATGAATGGTGGAGCACTTTTTTTTTTTTTTTTTTTACGGTGAAAGAGACACTGCTCCCGCCCTCTGAAGAGAATATTAATAGACATATAGCTTAACTCTGACAGCCCTCTGACACTTTGAGAGATTCACTTCAGCGAGGCAAAGTGAAGATGTGGGATCTAAATTGGATGATTAGTAGTCAGGGTGAGGCGCCCTGCCGGCTCTGATCCCTGCATCCATCTCGCTGACCCTGGCGGTGGCGATAGCGCTCGGACTGACTCCTGTGTCTCGGTGCTGGACAGAGTTGGCAATGAAAAAACAGCTCCTCCCGAAGGCCCGGCGCTACAAATATACTTTCACATCTGTGTCTCCGCTGCTTGTTGTTGGACGGCTCTTGTGCTTTTAAAAACTTTCTCTTCACCTGCCAACTGCTCGGGCCCATCACCATCTACCACCTGCAAACTTACCATAAACTTCCATTTCCTCGAATTGTCTTGTTGCGAGAAACGTTACAGGTGCTAACTATATGTTGCCCTGATGACAAATTACACCACACGAGTGGAGCATAGGGACTCGTAGCTCTTCTCGCACAGCTTAATTATCACTCCTGCTCCTTCCTAAACGATACAGTACATCATGTGCTAAAGTCTAATGGTGCGTTTCTCTAAAGATAATAGGCTCTCAGCAGTAGCTATGGACTTTGTGATTTGTTGGCATTAGATCAGTTGATACTCATGGAGAATTATACTGCTGCGGCAGAGAATTATCAGCAGAAATCTGTGTTTTCCTTTTTTTGATATTGTGACAACTGGAAGAAGTGGAGGAAAATTGTTCAACCCTGTGGAGCTTTTCTGCAGAGTCAGATCCTATATTGATATTGGATATCGCGCCGATATCAGAAAAAAACTGAAGAAAAAGCAGTATCAGATTACATTGGCCTGCATCTAAAATCTCCAATATAAGCACAAGCAGTCCATTCTAGACTTCACTCCACAACTTCTAGATGTAAGCCATTGGTTAATAATAAATGGGTCAGTTTTTCTCACAACTACTGTTACTGACTATTGTTCTCTATTTGAGTAATATCACTTGATCAAGCCTTTTCTAACATTCCATGCTACAAAATAAATAACAAAGGTATGTATGATTCATGCTGATATCAGACTGGATCGATATCGGAATCGGCCAATACTCAAGGTATGCTTTCTTCCCCTTTTTGTGTATGAGTCAAATAAATGATTGATTTTGAATTGACAATGTGGTTTTGAATTTTCAACAAGTGAGGCTTTCCCCGTCCCCAGCCAGCTAACTTTACTTGCTATATCTTCCAATCGACAACTAAATGACAACAATAACACATTGTTGGATGGAGCTTTTCTGAGAGGGTAGGGAGAGACATAGAAAATGAGATTTTGTGACAAAAAGGGAACTTTGAGTAATACAGGTTACACATTGGGAAAGGGTAAAGAACTCCAAATTCATGTTGGGATAAAGCAGAAAACCATAACGGGATCAAAGGCTGAAACAAGGTGAGACAAGCACAAAGTGGTATTGTTGTTGGGAGGGGTGCAGGGACAAATTCAAGTTCGAGGTGAAAGTTGCCCAACACAATTGATTTGGGAGGCTGGAGGCTGGGACAGAAATTGGGTTTGAAGGTCAGGTTTGACACAGGGGGCAGTTTTTTTGTTTTTGTTTTTTTACCCTGGCACAGGCGCTGCAGTGCTGATTCAGACTCCTGTAGGTTGAGTTGCTACCAGGGATGTCGTTCACTTTCCGCAACGACTCAACACTCCCAGGCTGACTGGCGAGCATCTCCATTGGAAAGGAATGCAAACAGTTCATTAAAACAAGACCAAAACTTTCAGGATTCAACTTTCTTTCTGAAGAGACATTAGTTAAATTCCTAATTCTATTTGAAATGAACTAACATTTGCTGGGGAAAAAAAATCTTGCTCTGATTCTGTACCTGTATCTTGCCAAAAATAAAGTGATTAAGGATGCCAACTTAAAATCAACAAGCAGACATATTCATCTTTTAATCAAGGAAGCTCTGTGAATGTGGTAATGCAGGGCATAATCTGTTAGAATAAGGAAAAGGCTTTGAAGATGAACAGAATCCCCAAAGAGTTAAAGTTATTTCAGTAACAACTATAAATGGAAGAACAGATCTATTTCTTTATTTTTGTAGCTTCAAAGAGTATGATATCTATAGTTGCCTTCATGGTATTTTAGGTGAACACAAGGCTGGGAGGGAGCATTGATCACCCTCGACTCGTCTGGGATTTCAACACATATCAGATTCACGATCTGATCAACATCATCGGGTCATGTGTCAATAAATCTCAGATTGATAGTTTGTGACCTCAAACTCCTCAGTGGGAGTAATTGTGCAGCTAATGCGTTCGGGGGAAGTCCTACTCTAAAGACCATTATTTTCTAATTCCTCTTTGTCGACTGAGGAGGGCAGACTGCCCAGTAAATCTTCTGGACTCTCTCTCCCTGACTGGGAACTTTGCCATTGGAGTCTGGGAAGCTGCCCAGCCTGGGAGCCGTTGGATAGGATATTCAAGATGTCTCGTGTGTTTCTCGAGGGAGTAACCTCTCTATGTCACAAAAGGTCTTGCGCCACTGGATGAATTGAATGCTTTTGTCATATAAACTGTTTGCCTTGATGATACTGCTTCAATATTTAATTATGCAACCAAGGGGATGCGTGTCAGAATAATAATACAAACATTGAAAAGAAAGTACCGATTTTTTTTCTTTCATTTGTGCAAATTCATTCTTGATGGAACTATCTATGCACATTTTGTCCATATGATTAGTTCTAAAGATGGTAATTGCAACTTAAATTGCATTTACTAATTTAAACCAGAATAGTAGAAAATGGGAAAGTAGTCCTTGAGTTATTTCAATTAAAATACTGCTCTGATGACCAGTTGGGGAGTGATAAAGTCATCAGTAATTTGCAATCAGGGTTAGCTGTAAATGTTAATTCCTAATTAAGAAGTGGTAAACCTCAGAAAACCATTGGGTTTGAAATGGTAAATGCTGACAGTATGTGGAGAAATGTGATTTTGTTTGGAAGCTCTGCAGAAGTCAAATGCAAATGGAAGTCTCTATTCACAATTGCTGAAGATAATTAAATTAACCACAAGTTATGGTAACAAAATGAAATGATATTGGTCACGACCCAGTACAGTTTATGAATGCATCAATTACTTTTTTATTAACATTAATGAGGTCTATCACTTAAGACTTTTTCTTAAATGTAAGCACATCAGGCGAGCACAAGCTGCCAGGGTGGCTTCAATGAACCACAGCAATGGTTTTATTTGTCTCTGGAAGGCCACTGGAGGAAGCCAAAAGATATTCTGTTATTTGATGTGCTAATGGTGGCGGTAGAAAATACTGTCTATCAAGTCATTCTATCCGTTCCTGCAAGAGTTCAACTGGATGGAGGTCTAATGACTGCAAAGCTCACAGGATATTTCACATTGTTGTTGTGCACATCAAACCATTCAGTGACCCCTTCTGCCCGAATAAAAGCAAGCGTGCTCATTATGTTCCAGGTATGAGCAATGTTTTTCCCTTTCTTTTATCAGCCCATCTCTATTTTTCCTCTTTTTGTAGTAGGAAGTACTCAGTTGGAAAATTACAATGTGACAAAGTCCATTCGGCCTCAGCAGTGCTGGAATCAGAATGAAATGACAGCCAAAGGGTTGTTTGCTTATTTGCCAGTGCCATCATTGAAATCTGTTAAAACGGCTTTAACGGTCCTGGTGAAGCAAAATAAATGAGGTTTTGAGCCAAGTCAAATAAATATTTTCCCTTTCCTTTCATTGCTCTTTAATAAATCATAATTATTTGATACTTAACAATTAGCCCTTTTTAAACAAGCTCCTCGGGGCCTTTGACTTGTACATATTAGACAATGGTTCAGAAGGAATTTATAATACTATGGAATGGCCATTTTTAAGTTATTTGTTGCCGCTTTATCAAAATTATGAATGAAAATTTACTTTTTGTCATACGAAATATCCAAAAAGTCATGTTAGGGCAATGCATCAAACCAGGATGGTGACTGTAATTCCAGTATTAGGGTGTCACTGTGCCACAGGTTTGGTGGATGGCTGCTGCTCTGTGTCAAATATAACGACAGAGGGAAAGGATCAGAAATCATCTTCACGGGTCACTGCTCAGGATAGAGACAAGCTCAATTGAAATGAGCAGATCTTACTCATGTAATATGACAGCCAGCTGTAGCGTATTGATGCTGTCATTTCCTGAATATAGAGCATTCTGCAATAACAAGAGGCATAAGTCAGTGTTATATAGGTTGTCTAGGACTCAGCTGTGTGTTTTTGTGCTTCTACTTTGTATATTCTGCTGTATGTAGTGAGGATGTCAGTGTGTATGTGTAGGTGCATCTTGAGAATGCGTGTGTGGGATTTGGACTTACTATTCTCTGCTGGCGCTGCTTTTTCCTCAGCCTGATGAACTCCTTATGTTGCCTTGAGACAAAGTTAACTGCTGCGTACTCCAGCAGGGCGGCAAAGACAAACAGAAGACACACCGCCATCCAAATATCAATGGCCTTCACATAGGACACCTGGGAACAAACAAGGTCACACAGTCAGTCAACAGACAATCAATGAGGTTGATGGATAATCTGAAGGATGCTCACAATCTACTCATTCCTCAGCTCTGGCGTGTAATGGCACACATCTTTAGAATGGCCTAGAATTGTAATGAGTCAGTGGGATGCGGGCAGCTGACACATAGCCATGGGACAGCTCATGGTGAAGACCTGGGGTGAGCCCTGGCTGAGTTGTCCATGAGAGAGAAATGTCACAGCACATCAGCAGCAGCCACTGAGTGAGCGTTGTGTGGATTTCACTCAGTTAAGTAGCATCTTGCTGAATGTTCCACATGCATAGAGGAGTGAAAATTAAAAGCAGAGTGGCCCAAAATCTGGTAACAAAATCTTCACATTTTTGTTACTCTAAAGGCATCAGTGCTGCTATCTGCACTTATGAACCACTGAATACACTCTCAGAAACATACATTGTTCTCTTTTATACTCTGTAAACAGAGTGTCATATCCCTTTTTAAAATAAATTATTTTTCTTCTTTTTAACAAATGTATTTAAAATTAGTATTCTTCCACGGCCCAAATATACACTCTTACATGCACCCAGTGACATTGTTGTCAAGTTGTTGTAACATTTCCATATTTTTATAATTACAAAGATACAAAAATTACAAATCTGCCTGTAGCAGGTTTATCAAGCATCAATTAGCCCATGTAGAGATGGTTGGCATGTAGTACTCATAAGCCACACTTTGCGAAGTTTTTACTCTTAAACCATTAATACAAAAATCTGGCCCTTGAACCCCAAAGTTTCTGTTTTAATGCAAGGACAAACTTATATTATATTAATCAACAATTGAATTATTTAGCTTTACACTTCTCATAACCCAAGTCAACCTTGCCATAAACCACAGACTTAAAAACAGCACTCAGAAATACTTTGGACTTTAAAATATCATTGCCATGACTCATCTTCAACAAGTCCTACAAATGTTGAATACAAGACAGTACTGGACTGGACTGAACGAGTTTTCTATTTTTGGTCACTCATTTGTTTACTGATGCTGTAATATTCCCATATATTCCACCAGTGCTAGTTTATATTTATTTTGCAGCACTCGGCCTTGCGTATTGATTTTTGACTGCTTGCTAAACACACAAGATGGAGTTTAAGACACAGAATGGATTACCCATAAAAATCGAGCAACACCACTTTATTTTATCATCACAGTTATATGTCTACATGATGTCTGGATCAACTAGCACTTTTGCTACTTTACATGTAGCCATTTGATGGATCTATTTGCAATACACTCATTGGATTGAGTAGTTATAACAGCAGGACAGTATATGAGGCTGTCGGTCAGTGTCCTTATATTCATTGCAATGACAAAAGCCGACAGAGTGGGTTTTTATGAGGTCAAAATGCACCGAATATCTGGTCTTCTTATGTCAGTCATCATTGTCATTTAATGTTAACATGGCACGAGGCAGAGGCACTGTTGCTATAGCTACCTGTTATCATTATTTTACTTTCTGGCCAAAAAGGAACGGATCTAATGTCTTTGTCATGATGAAACCTCTGTCTCTTCATCGGCTTTGTTTCTCCCAGGGTGCAGTGTGCCTCCCCTGCATGTCTTTCATATCAAAGGATCTCATATTTTTGCATCACTCATGCATGCCTTATTTTCTTTCAAATTAGTCTCCTGCCGTCACTCTGGAAGGCAACATTTCATGACCAAATGAGCCCCAATAGGTTATCTTATTTCCAAGACTTTTTTTCACCCCAAGAATTTTGGGATGTACCCTGCAAATTCCTTCTATGAAATGGAAAACGTACCTTGGGCAGAGAAGCTCGGGAGCCAGAGCTCTGCGTGGTCATGGTCAGGACAGTGGTGATGCCAAGACCAACTCTAGCTGGTGCAGCGTCCATGTTTATCCAGAAAGACACCCACGACAGGATGACGATGAGGAGGGAAGGGATGTACATCTGGATCAAGTAGTAGCCCATTTGACGCTCCAGGTGGAACTTGACCTCAATGCAGGTGAATTTGCCTGAAGACACACAACACAGCCACAGCTACGCCATTTTACACACCTCTGGAAAAGAAGTGTCATCAATCCATTCCAGCTAAAAATGCAGGGAAATGATATCCATCACGCACCCGTGTTGTAATGCTTTGTACAGTAGCCTAAATCTTTCTCCTCTTTCAGCACAAACTGGGGCAGGGTGAGATCATCAGCCACCTGAACAGGGGCGTCTTCCAGCCACTCAAAGACTAAGTCATTCATGGTGTAGCCAACTGCAATAAAGAGAAAAAAGGATTTCTTTTAGTGGAAAAAAAGCTCAGTTATTTTGAATATAATAGGCCTTCATTCCTCTGGTTTATTCATCTTCCCAATATTTCAGACATATTCTGGCACTCTCTGAAAGGTGATGCCACTTTCTACTTCTTGATGCATTTCACTACTCGAGCTAACGTTCTCATGGGGAAGGAAAGATGTGCTATATTGTTCATGATTTCGTCTGGAAGTTAACAGATACACCAATTTGCCCCGACATCGAAAATCTTGATATAGCTAGGCAGAATATGCTGCATTATTTCAAAATGTGTCCTGAGATACCTTCAGAATAACTACTTATATTAGGAGTTAGAAATAGGTCCCAGACTGTGTATCGGTTACATTGATGGAGGATGCATCAGATTTAAATATGAGCTTTTTTGCATGAGAAAATGAGTGTTTACTGTGGAAAAAGCTTAACAAGTGCACTAGCTGTTAAATATTCTTGTTATAATTACTGCTGTGACCGTCTGCCTCCTCCCCTTAACCTCATTTTTTTGACTGGGATCTTGTTACCATGATATTAAATATGTGCATCAGAAAACCTTTGCTAATTATACTTAGTGAGAAGAGGAGGAGGAGGAGGAGGACGAGGGGGAGGATGAGGATGCGGAGGGAAATGAAACTTGTGGTGATGTAATGTTTCTATGCCCATCTGTCCAGCTACAAGCTACCCTCTGCCGTTGTGTTTGTCACAGTAAAGGTCACACACACCACAGCTAGTGTCGCTGTCGCAGTTTGCTTGAAGGTTACAGACTAAGAGATCGGGGTGTGTGTGTGTGTGTGTGTGTATATGTGTGTGTGTATGTGGGGGAGTTGCATGAGAAGCGTATCAGCTTGTGACAGTGAGAGATACTATATGTGCACACAGATACCGAGCTGATTAGTGTGTGTTATCTCTCCAGCACAATAGCTACAACAGTAAAAAAGCACAAACAACACAAGTCATTTGATAACATTTTACCAGTAAATCTCTTTGACAAACACTCAGAATAAATCAATAATTGTTACACCTAAAACATGAAGAACTTGTTGAAACGTGGCAGATTTGCATGATCTTTTTAAGGTTTGTGCTCCTTCGTTCCGCAGCCCGATTATACGGTAGGTACATTAAAAATGCATGCCACATGCCACAACAATGTAGAATTCCTTGCACATCTGAATAATACTAATGTCTACTGGGACCCTTTAGGGCCCAACTTACAGCGACATCAATTATTCAAGGTGTTACGAACGACTTACGCCGTGCGGCTGAAAAACACCACTGCTAAGAAAAATACACTTATCTTGTTGATGAGGAGAATTCACTGTCATTCACACATCCTTCTGTAACAAGCAAGGAGAATGCCAATGCTCCCCTTAGATAATGAAATCCATTCCTTCTGCTGACTAGAGCTAAGACGCGCCAAGACATAATTGACGTTGCGTCCGAGGCGCAATAAAAGAGTTATGAATGAGGCGAAATGACCAGAATATCTTACTGAGGCGGAACGGCGACTGTTAACCATGGCATCTCCCTTTCGGTGTTGAGGGGCCGATCACCTTAATGAAAGCCAATATCTTGGAGCAGCAATGGTAATGTGTTCAGATTTGCTGTCTTAGTCTTGCTTTTCACTTATAGAGTTAGTTACAAAGTGGATTTGAGGTTACTGGGCAGTAATGGCTCAAGGCAAAGTGAAAGTGGTATAAGCTGCGTATATGGGGCTTTGATGTGTCCGTATAAGGCAGAATCTTATGGTTGGTTCTATTTATATATCAATATAAGCCCTTGGCATGAAAGGCCAGAAAAGAAGATTGGCCTTGGCTCTTCGCAAAACCCCAAAGATAACTCTCCTCTTTCTTTTTGCTGCGCACGCTTCTCTCTTTTCCACCCTCTCTCGTGTCGAACAGACTGCGTTGACACAGTCCTGGCAGTAAAACCTATAATGTCCTCTTAACATTGAGCTCTAGCCAAGGTGATCACACCCTTGGGTGGCGTACTCTCACTTGTCAACACAAGGCCAAGTCTCCTCTGCACGCCTTTAATCAGAAATGATTATGTGTCCTCTCATGCCAGTGTGATACACCAACTCGCCCATTGCTCACACAACGAAAGGCTAAAGTGTCTTAATATGAGTGTTTTTACGCTGGCTGACATACATCCGGCACATTTATTGGATTTTTTCTTTGAATCTATTTCTCCTTGTGTAAATTTGCAGAAATAAATCAAGCTGTCTCCTGTACAAAGAGCAGAGTAACAACCTTCCAGAACAAACCAATACCTTTTGTTCTCGTGGAATCAGATAAGGACGTAGCTAGAGATACCAGTATTCAGCCTGACTTATTTATTTGTAAGAGATGCTGCTGGAGAAGAGCAGTGACTTGGTATGAGTGCCCCCCCCCCCTTTCCCCATTCTGCTGGACTTGGGTTCTTTTGTCCTTGTGATGGAGAATTAGGTCACCTCTAGGCTCAGGGGGTGGGTCACGTTTAATATAAGGGACATCGAATTAAAGTTTTATTATTTATATCTGGGAAATTGGTTTCATGAGGGCAGATACTATCTCAGCTGAAGGCACAGGGAGACTAAAAAGGGAGGCTATTATTTCTCCTTCGTTTTTATCTCGGTAATAGGGAATGATATTCTATAGTGCTTAAAAAGCTTTTTGTGCAAACTCGAAAGTTTACATTTATGCCCAGTAGAGGTGAACAGGCCTGCAATTGTGATTTTTCTTTCTGAGAAACTGCAAATGGTTGTTGCCAGTACCAGTCGTAAATAAACACCAACACAGGGGATGCAATAAAAAAAAACACCAGGGATTAATTTGTCATAAGGGAAATGTGAGGATAACCTCAGCATTTTGATACATTCATTATAATTATAGATGCATCTTGGGATATACAGTACATATTATAAGACAGGATAGAGGTCAAAAATAGGAAAAACAAGGGGATGAAACAGAACACAAAGAGGAAAGTAAGACAAAAGGAAGAGGAAGACATGAAGACTCACAGCTTTCAAGCTGCATGGTACAGGTCTGAATGTCCATTGGGAAATTCTTCAAGTCCATAGGGCAGGACAGGGTAAGAGTCAGCCTGAGATAGAAAAACAGATTGAAAGAGAGAAAAGGGAGCCAAAGGGGACAGCAAAAGGCACAAAGGGACTCAAGGAAAAGGCAGCATCACAGATGTGGAAATGAAAAGATCAAAGGAACTCTGAGATAAATGATGAGCTACGCTGCTTTGTGTTGCCTATGTACCAAGACAAGCGTCCGTATATTAGCCTTTGTTGCTTTAAACACAGCGATCTGGGAAACACTGAGCTACTCCGCCGTTTGATTACTTGTAGTAGCGCTGTAATAGCAAAGTAATTGGCGTAGGCATGTCTGTTTTTGTTTGTTGTGGTGTTGATGCATTAAGACTTCAAGAATCCTCCCAGAAGAGAGAGCGAGAGCTATTTGGGAGCCTGTCAGGAGAAAAGCTGTGTAATTACCTGCTATAATGCATTGCCCAGAGGCGAGACAAGAGCCGCCAGCGGTACACTCAGGCGCCCATTTGCCACTGTGTTATGATGACACTATCTTTTCCACGATGCCGCCGAGGAACAAACTGCAATGATTGAATCTCCTACAATTGTTTGATCGTGTTGCATAATGAGGAAACATAGTACACTAATTTGAAAGGATAGAGCCTGCGTGGAGCTTGTCATCTAATGAGGCTTTAGATGACCTTCACCTTTGATCTCAACACAACCAGCTCACCCCTGAGTGCAAGTGGCATCTTTGTCCAAATTTAAAGGAATCACCTCAAGGGATTCCTGATCCTATTTATGAGACTGGACAGGCGATGTAGGCAAAAGTTCAGCAATCTGCAGCCATCAATGTGTTTTACATTCGCTTGCTAGGACCACGTCGAGCCATTAGAACATTCCTCATGAAAAATCTAGAGACATTTAAATGTATTTCTTAGTCATAATGGCAATGACAAATTAACTGATTTAGTGATATAAATGGTTCAAGTTGGCTCAAACCCCTGTAAACCTTCATCATACTGTTGTTTAGCAGGAAGATAGCAGATTGGATTTAAGTTTAAGAATGCATATATAGGTGCAAATGTTGACCAGGGATGTGACCTCTAAAAAGATTTTAAAAAGCATAATTTAATCTCCAGTCGAGCGTCTGCAGAAACCTTTGTCGTTTTACCTGATGCTGTAAAGAACGCTGCCATCTTGGAAAATCCGCAGCAGCTTGTTATCAGTGGTGACCTCGTGGAAATTGGCTCCTTTCTCGTTTGCAAAGAATAAATCAGGTTTCCAGATTGAGTCCAACATGGAAGGATCCAGATCAAGGGAGTTATCTGGGTATTCGCTGTACGCCAGACGAGGGTCATTCCATTTTTGCCGTAAAAATACATTGAGTCTGTAGTCCTGTGGAAGAACTCAGGGTAGTTAATGGAAAATATATCATCAGCGTCATTCATAGCACAGATAAGCTCCTCTGTAGTTGTTCCTGCTCTCTGGTGTACAAATATGAATGGAAGCTGATAAGCTCCATTAGAGAAGCAACTTTTAATATAACTTCAAAGGGTTAATCTACAAAACATAACTTTATGTTCAATTTTGTAATCTAGACTTTGATATGCACTTGCTAAATCCACCAAAGAGAATGCTCAGCAACACTGGTGCCCACTGGAGGAGAGGCATGACTATAAATCAATCGGACAATGGGTGGCATCTTTGAAAAATATGTCTTTTTAATGTAACTTTTTATGCAATGATGGCATACCAAACAGACGATCCATTTTAGGAATGTCTTTGGCAAGATTATAAGCGCGTCACTTCTGCTGAAATACTGCTCCAATATCCTTGTCTGTTTTTACAACAAGTGATTGAGTGTGATCCACTATTGTTTGTTACACAACTGTAGCTGGTGAGCCGAGGCCTGGTAATGCAATGCAGGCCCGGCCACAATCACTCCCGCCTGCAGCCAACATACATGAGTAATTAAATTAGAATCCTAATCTGTGCAATTAATTCAGAATTTATCTTTGAGCACCGCAGATTGTTGCCTGTCTTACTTGCTCACTTCATTTATCAGAATGAAATGCATGCTTCACCAGCGCATTCAATGACATCATTAGTGTTGTCGTTCTCTGGGCTGATGTGACTGGAGGTCCGGCCCCCCGAGCCTCCATCCGACGCCCTTAAACACTTCACTTCTGTATTATGCTGACCGAGCAGCTACACGACTGTAAATGCAGACTTGAGGGCAGCTATTTTACTCTGAACCTCTTGTCCTCTCTCCCTTCCCCCTTTTCATCCATTTTCTCAATTTTTCATTTTAATTGCAGAGTGGACAGTTCATTATCAGCATGTCAGTGACCCGTTGGTCTCTGAAGGTTGCACTGTTATGCTCCAGGAAACCGCTTCAGCACAGAGTGGATTACCACAGAAGTTTACGTCCCGTTATGTTGAAGCGTTTTGAGATTTTCTAGTTGCTTTTTTCCATCGATTATGACTTAAACATCCCTTTTGAAAGTTATTATATCACTTAGAAAAATATTACATAATTTTGATTACCAAAATAAAACTACAACTTTTAAAAAATTATTAATATTCCAAGATGAAACATATTCTTACCATGGTAGTTTCTGTGATGGATCCAAAGCTGTTGATGAAAATATTACAGGTAACATTCACAGGTGGGCCTAAAAGGGAAAATAAAAAGAGGGAAATAGTCACGCATTTCACACATCAGATGGGATTCATTAAATCTCCTATTCCTTTTAAAAGTTTACAGCCATTCAACAGAATTTTAAGGGAGTGAATACTTCAGAAATGTACTTATGCCTACCACATGTTAAGTGTTTGATATGATATATGATATATGTGATCAATTATATGCATCTTAAGGTTTGTGACTTTTTGTTCACTCTTAAAATGTGAGAAGGTGTCAAACTGTAAGGTCATCACCAAGTGTATGGAAGGCCTTAACACAGTTGGATCTGTCCACAACCCTGTAGGCTCTAAAAAGGTGAACTTCTAGAATGAGATAATTAATGTAACATTTCCAAATCGCAATCAAAACGTGAAGCAGCTCCGTTTTCTGCATTTGAAGACTGATCAACGCTTTAGGAGACTTGACCTCTGACCTCAAAGAGCTCAAATAGAGCTTATTTGAACTGATCACAAAAACAGAGAGAACACAGAGAGAAATTCTGTAGTTCAAAAGTAAGGCAATATCATGGTGACAAAATGACTTCCCGTCAGAGAACTGTTTATTTACAGATGAGTGGAACTAACGGCTCAGTTGGAGAACAAACATCGAAACCTTAGAATCCAGCTATCACCTGAAAAAGCTACATTCAGGACGTGCACTCGAGGACGGCCAGCTGTTTGGCTTTCACGGCACAGATTTGCCTTTGTTTTGTCTTTCCAGTGTTTCTGCATCCCAACAGGATTGTCTGGAGGGCCACCGACATTGTCTGCCTGGCAAATACCACACCTTTGAAGTTGGGTCTGATGCGGGCATCATATCCTGACGTTTTTCCCATGAGCTTGTCCAGGAAGTCGGAAGGCGACAGCTGTGGTCCTGCCCTGCCGGGGGGCTTTATCTCCTCCTTACAGGAGCTCAGTCTGAGTAGACAGAGAGGGAACAAATGCAAAGACAAGAAGAGACGATTTCAGAAACGGCAGAGGGAGAGCATTTGGGCATATCCGATGCAGCAGCCGGGATGGAGAGAGAAGCTGAAAGCTATCAGCAAGTCAAGCATCAGCAAAAAAAGGACCCACTGGTGGACAGGAAAATGAGGTTGAAAAATAATGACTGAACGGCTCGCCTCAGTTGGCGACTAAAAGCTTATCTATTTCACATCATGTCAGGGACTTATTGTGGTTGTTAGACCCCCCCAACCACAGAGGCGAGCAGCAAAGGTAAACTTGTCCCTCTCCTGTGCTTCCTGCTGCGTGCAGCTTAGTGGGTGGAAAGGCTTGACAGATTGATAGCTCAGTTGTAATGCTATGAATGTCACACCGGGGAGGGGGAAGAAGTTGCCACGAGCTCTGACGAGGGTGAGGACGGGAGAGCGCAGCGGTGCAAGGCGGAGACGGTGGAAAGCATGAGAAAACGGCAAAGCAACAACATTAGGGGCGCAGACGGAGACAAGAAAAACATTGCTTTGAAAGGGATTTTACGTCTTATTGGTCCCTGCTGGTCCTCATCTCTTTTGACACAATCTGCCAGTCTGACAATCTCACGGGTCTAAACTCAGTTTCAAGAAATATTAATGGGATTGAGGAACCTAAAAGTTTTGTGACTTGGCAACTTTTCAGCTACTAGTTAATCGCCATTTGTTTCTATTATGACATCTTCATGTAGATTGGGATTATCTTTGAAATTGGTAACCACTGCCATAAAGTGCACACTATTATCCTGGGTAGAATTGGTGAATTATTAAAGGTATAGTTTGGATTTATTAACATTAAGTTGTATGAGATCCACAGCATCAGTGTCGTTCATCAGCAGTAACTTTTTCCCCACTACGTCCCGTGAGTGGCGTTCTGGCCTGGTTTCGGTGTTGCAGAACCTTTCCATCAGCTGAAGGAGTGACAAGGCGGAAGGAGACCGCTGCAACGTGAGAGAGGACGCGTCACAGCGCTCTCCTTCTGAGCATGTAAACGCCGTGAAACAGCTGGTGATGGTGCGCGCAGTGATGCGAAGGGAGGGAAAATAGTACCGGGGGATTGCAAGGTCAGACTTTTTATTGTGGCCGAGAATTTGTGATGTAAATGACTGACTCTTTTGAACACATTGTTTTTTGGCACAAAACACTTTA
>CAESWR010000511.1:1193689-1206102 GCA_903171835.1 Mullus surmuletus | reverse complement strand
CTAATTCCCATCGGATAGGGTGTTTACTGGGCTTGCTTCTAGTCCTAACCCTATCTATGAACTATTTCTTTTCTCAATTAACTTTGATCTTTTGTTTTGTAGTAAAACATAATTAGTTCAGCCGTGAGCCAATATCTTCACGTTAAAGTATATTAAGCTGTCGCGATGCAAACCCCAGGGTTTAATGATTTAGAGCAACGCACGCTAACCCCGAATGAACTGAAACTCTGTACCATCGCTCAAGAATACTAATTTGCCACGCAATCTTTAATCATGTGGGAGCGAGACTTGACATCTCTGGAGTACCCGGGAGAAGTGATGTTTCCGGGTTTACGCAACAGTAACAACGGGGGCACAACGGGGGCACAACAAGCTGTGGCCCGATGACAGATTTATGTGCACGATGGCTTGTTTCTGCTAAACTGAGCTCCAACTGCCTCCTCCGGCTTTTCCCGGAGAAGCCTCAACTGATCGCCGCTCCTCTAATACATTTTCAGCCTTAAAAATTGGATTTGTGCGAAATACAATATCCATCTTTTTGATTTAATGCTTTCATCCACTGGACTCTTGAACACTGATGATTAAAACTGAGCAGAGCTGCGTGTCACTTCCTCCAGCCACTAATTGCCGCATCTGCTGTCAAAATATCAGGAGAGGATAAATTGTTCTGCCGACACACATTATCTCAAAAATACCTTTTTTGAATTAATCTTGGGAGATATTCTCTCCTTCAGATTTGGGATATCCAGAGTCTCAGTTTCTTCAATTTCAAATAGACGTGAAATACTTTTAATGATCAAATGTCCATGGGAGCTTTATGACCAAGCCATATACACTTGCGTCAGATTACATTGTGTGGGAACTGTCACACAATGATTATACTGGGATCATGCTGGTGTAGTCGCCTTCTTCTTTTCTTTTCTGTTTTACGTACTTGTTTGGCAGTGAGACGGTCAGGCCTTCTTCTACCATTGGCTTCATAACATTTTAATCCCTAGAGCCCTCTTAAATGAAGCCCTTAGTAGACTAATGTATCTGCTGTGCACCCAGTAAGCCGTGCTGACATCCAACATAACATCGGCTTCAGTTAATTGTGAGTTTAACCTTGAAAAACTGCCTTGTGCGCCAACAATGATGCTTCCCCCAACTCTTCGACATAACTTTAATGAGCTACCAGGAATTCAATAATCAGGTCACTGGATATGACAGTTTACATTTTTAGGAGGTACTTAAAAAAGTTTGTACAATTTGAACAAAATAACACTTTTACAATACTGTTAATTTCTGGACACAACATATTTGGATTGTCGATGAAGTTGAAAAGTGGGACTGCTGCAGTCTCAAAAGTGTTGCCAAATATTCGGTCGGATACTTGGACTTGGAGTGAAAAACAGACGTACTGTGAGCGAAGTCTCCACATGAAGGTTTACTATTTGGTGGTTTCATGACAATCTGCAATAAACCTGCAGATTTGACCTCCACATAACCCCAAGGGGAGCAAGGAACCTCCTTAGACCCGCCCACCCTCCGCACTTCTCCCCCGAGACTCTCTGTATTCAGGCCACCTTTCCTCACGTCTGTGATCTGATATCGGCACAGATCGCCTCTTGTCAGTCAGCGTGTGAAACAGCTCTGGCAAGATTTCAAATGGGGAGTAGGGACTATACTGACTGCCGAGGATCGCTTTGATGTATCTGCCGAGCGGCTTGAGATGGACGGCAGCTTTACCCTCCCACGGTAGACGACTCCTCACCGCATAAGTGCTCAGTTTGTTTTAACACGTTTCCGAACAGTGTAAAGCAGTGAAATAATTGGTCGTTTTGAGGTTTAAAAATGAATAAATACGTATAAATGATACTTACAACCAAGCTTCCAGCATCTGCATCTCTTCACATCATTGTGTTACTGGAGCCAAAGCGGCTGATGTACGTTGTGTCAATTTATGCTGAACCTTGATGTGAGCTGAACAGTTGGATGTGGCGGGTCATAAACAGCATGATCAAAGCGGGATGTTTGTCTCTCTCTTCTCCACGTACTGTATCAAGGTAATGAAATGCAGCCGTTAGAGAGGTAAGACCCCCATCTTTGCATTCCAACAAAGTGGAATGTGTAATTGTGTGACATAATGAAGCAGTGTGCATCCAAAGGTGTGTGTGTATATGTGTGTGCGGCATATACATAGAGGACCCCATCAGCTGTGGAGACTTCTACATATTGTGGGCTTCACCCTTCCCCCCATCCACCATCCTGCAGATTTTAAGGCCACTGGGAAATCTCTCCAGCTGGGGTCTTACAGAAGTAGATTACAGTCTTCTGTACAGTGAACATGTAATTAGAAGCTGAAGACGGCTTTACTGCGATGATTAATGTCTTCCATCCCCGATGTGTACCTATATGAATATGGATAGAGACGTCAGCCCTCATCACTCTCAGTGTAAATCACACCATCTGATAACATACGCTTGTTTTCCCGTTACCTCAGACTAATTTCCAGTTACCGTAATCCTACTTCTATTAGCCATTTGCTAACTTGTTAAACCTTTTACGCAATGCTGCTCTCCCTCATCTCTCTCTATAAATAAATATATATATAGAGAGAGTATATATGTGGTATTAGCCCTTCGTGGGTCTTCCACTGCTCCGACTTTCCTCTGGCTACTCCTTCATGGTTATTAACTGCTAACGGTTGCTGCTTATGGAGGAAGTAAGGCTAGATGGCTTTCTCATTTCGCCCCAGGGACCATACACTGCGCAGCAGAGAGACACGAGGGCCAGCGGGTGAGTCAGTGAGCGCTTGGCCCCGGTTATGCTCCACCTGTGCCTTAAACCAATGAATAGAACTACTGGGGTTTTTGCTGTCAATCTGTATAGTAAAGCCGGGCTTCAACCCAGGCGCGGTAAAACAGATAAAGAAAGAATGGTTCCGACAAAAACACATACAGGTCGTCTCACTCTCTCACACACAGTTGCTGCACTTTACGTGACCCATATTTTAGCCATGACAGTGAGGAGGAAGGAAGTTGTAGGCATAGCCGCTGGCCTGTTTCGCTTGATCAAGCTGCTGGCTGGAACCAATGGCGTCAGGACAAAACCACCACAAAGATGAGTCTACCAGGGATTTTCTGAATCGCACCCACAGAGGAGGCAGCCTAACAATGGCGCTTTCACTCATGCTGCTAATGTAGAATGTCTAAAATCTGGCAGATGCTTCGAGTTTGATTGCCAGAGAAGCAGCGGCAGTGTTGTTTGAGGGGAAACCGCCATGAAAGGAAATGTCAACTTCGACTTATTACTTACGTGAGAGTCTCTCAAGAAAGAAAATGAAATTATTCTACTGGGAGGGAAAATAATGGGAAAATAAATTGTATTTTCAGACTATTTTGCATATACAATAATCCCTTTATCATTGCTGAGACGATTTGTTAAGTATTTGTATTGAGCATTATTGGAAATAAACTAGAGGTTATTCATTATGCATTCTATTCTATTTACTTCTGCTACCTTGAAAGGCCCCATGCTGTTTTTATTCACTTTTTATGAGCCTCCTGTCTTGGAAATACAAGAAATTAATTTGCAACTGTCAGCTCCACTAAGAGAGGGAAAAAAATGCTATTTCAATATGGCAAATCAAATACTGCATAAAGCAACAATAAGCCGTTTCATCAAAGGCAGAGCGGACGGGACGGTCAGGAGCCGGCTGCTCAACAGAAGAGCCACAGATATTAGCATTCTCTTTCTTATCTAACAAGGATGATTACCTCTTGTCCTGCCTCTTGTTGAACAAGTTTGTTTGGAGTGTTGAGAGATAACTCACTCGCTCCATGGCTGCACCACTTTAAACAGTTTGCAAATGCGCATAAGCTCTTGAGAAGAAAAACAGCTGCCTCCTGCCGTGGAAATTGACAGTGTCAAGTGGCGAGCTGAAGAGCACACACTGTGGTCATTGTGTGAGTGCGTGTGAGCGACACTACACTTCCATGCAGCCTTGTGATTCTTTATTCTGCTCATTTGTGTCATATTTTTCTCTAAATGTAATCCACTTAAGATGCAATTTGGGTATTGATCCTGATTGGCCGGCATTAATGCCGTTCTCAAATCACTGATGGTTGAATAGAAATGTCCTCGAATATTCTGTCACAAAGATTTGGAAAAAACAGGGGATGAACTGGCTGACACCGGCTCTGTGAGATTTCCTCAGAGGCGAGTCCAAGAGACAACTCATAAAACTGCTCCATTTGCTTTGGGCAGTTTTTCCAGGTTGATGTCTTATTCCCGAGAGCTTCCTGGGGTGCTGGACATGCACTGCGTGTCTTGCATTTTTCGCTGAGAACAAAGGCGTGCGGCAATGGAAATCCTTCAGCCTGTTCGGAAGAAAAGCAAGTTCAGACAGACTATGAAGTAATCCTGTTTGACATACAGTGTTCCGCTTTCTCCATGTCTTCCTGTCGGGCAGCTTTAATTTCTTTATAAATGAGAGTGCGGCGAGCTCTCTCAGGTTTTACTGCTACTGGAATGGTTTTGTTTGTGTAAGACCGTAAACCCTTATTAGACTACAAACATCTCTCATGTGTTTGCGTCAGAATTGGTGGGGTGGGCGGGTAAATGACTATTCACGCCATTTCAGAGAACAATATGTGCATCCTGTGTGACAAATCAAGAGGGTCTCTGTGATCACTCACAGAGGAGCGAGAAAGCACACAGTTGGGACTCACACCATAAAAAGAAGACAAAGAAAAAGATGGAGAAGATGACGAAAAAGATGATAGAGAGAGATTTGCCTGTTTTAATTGGTAAATGTATTATTGAAGAAGACACCGACAATGGAGAAGACTATTTTCAAGGGGAAATTCAACATCCGCAATAATGTACACCACAGCACACTGTTTAATTACTTTTTTAAACTGCATTTGTTGCATTATTCTTTTTTACTCTGTTTCTTTGATATTTGGTCTTTGATCTGAATTTGATGTGTGTCTAAGTGATGCAGCTGAAACAGAATTTGTTCGGGCTCAATTAACTATTTATCTATCTAATGTATTCTGCTCTTGACAAGTAAACGAGACCTGTGCCATCTTTATAAATGGGGCCTATGACAAAGATTTATTATTTATTTATTTCATTTATTTGTCAAACAGTACAGTACTATTCTTTGGACAAAGAAGAAGAAGTACAAGAAGAAGTATGCCTCATATACTGCAGAGAACTAGTATTTACAACTTTAACACCAGAATAAGCTTTATTTTGGCATTCTTGGCAAGTTGTCCTTTCAAATGTACTGTGAAACTGCACTGAATACAACTACTCATAAATATCCTCAGGCACCTTTCAAAGCTCAAACTGTTATATGTGCTGCCTAAGAAAAAAAAGAAAAGAAAAAAAACTCTTCGCCTGCTGTTTTTTTTCTTCCTAAACCCTGAGCGCCTGTCGATATCATCACAGCCAAATACGTCTCCTCACCTGTCAAGGACAACTAGTCATCTCGCTAATGTGCGGTAGAGAAAAGAGTCTGCAAAACCAGAGGTCAGCGCGTAAGGGATTTGTGGAAGTGCATGATCTGTTGTGTTTTACCCTTGAAACAGCTTTGTAGTGTGGATAAGAGGGCCACGGCCCACACGCCTACTTACGACTGACACGCCACATCTGTAATAAAGTGTCAGATAATGGACACGCGTCGTGTCCCCGCCCTCCGATTTGCGCCGTCTTCTACGGCTGCTGTGGAAATTATTAGAGGTTATTGGACCTGTTGCAGCAGAGGCGGTGGAATCTCAGCCATCTAATTGCGCACAAAGCAACCCAGTGAAAGGCAATTCTGTGCATTTCTTTTTTCCTAATACGTGTGTGAGAGTGACGCCTTGAATGTCAAATATAGATTTGCGCGGCGTGTCCAGGAATCGCACAGGCACCTGCATTATGGTCCGGCACGGATAAGTCTAATTTCATGCAGCCAGAGTGGAGGGGAGAGGAGAAACCCTTCGACTGCCATTGTGTTATCTGATGAACACAGCTGTAAACCTCCCCCCCCCCCAACGACGCCCTCGACGCCTTCTCTGCACAACATATTCTGCTTCACTGCTCATGTGTGACCTTGGCTGGAGAGGTGGTGGGGAGTGAAAGAAAAAAAACGAGAGAGAAGAACGATCTGTTGGTTGTTCTGGCTTTGATTAACTCCAGCCAAGGAGGTTTCGTGGTCGCCCAGGTCTGTTGGTTGGTTTTGTTGGTGCGTGTGTGCGCCAGAAAGTCAGTCCGTTTAACACCATGCTGCTGGAGGTTGTTCTTCTAGAGAGCCATTGGATGTAAGTGGACAGAAACACAGATGAGAACTGGGAGGAATGGATCAACTTCTTGGTTCTTTTTCATTAGAATAGAATGCAATCTGAATCTCCTGAACATGGTGTTTTTATACCACACACCAATTCTATGCTTTGGAGGACCTACAGGTTCGTGAAACCACTGTGGCCTTCAGCCTCCAGTATTTGGCTGACAAATTACACTTCTGTGCTGCTGCTGATTAATTGCACCTTGGTGATGATGAATGTTTTATTTAATCAGATTCAGATTCGATTGTGAAGCAGAGCGTCACTTTGAGTCCACGGCCCACTGTTTCTTTTCGTCCAACCGCAGGTTAAGCGGTCTTCTTTCCTCCCCCCAGATGTCGAACATTGCAACGAAATTGCAGTTCAATTTGCATGAACTCTACGGTCAGACGCAGCAGCATGATGGAGTTCTGCATAACTGGTCTCCACTTCATGGTCCTAATTGCGGAGAACATAATGAGCCGCAGTGGTAAACCTCTGAGCCAAAGTGCTGCTCTAGTCAATAAGTGGCCATTTTAATCTGCCATGGCTGGAGAAGAAGAGTGGAGAGGTCCACGTAATTGCATTACCACACCACACTGTCGCATATTCTGCTGTGTGGGCTGAGGCCGAATGCTCGGACTGAAGAAAATTCAGATATATTCTGAAGCAAAATGAACATGGGTGTATTTTAAGGGTCTCACTGTCATACTTGAGAAAAAGTTGGTGAGAGAAGTGACAACGGAGCAGTCCAATAACGCCTGAAGACAATGAAAGATGTTTTTTGTCCTAAGAAACAGGTTTATTGAATTATCTCTGGGTTATGTGCCCCTTTGTGGCCCCGTCAATTTGCCGATTGCTAGTATGAGATATTGACAGTACTGGATTGTAGTTGCACTACCATTTCTAAGCTATGCAGACTGAGGTTTACTTTGCAGCTTACTAAGACATTTTTACCCTGCATGTTTGAGTGACGTGAGTGAGGCGCCCCCCAAAAAACACTTTGACTCAGAACTCTGTGGATTCACGCCTGAAAGGTTTTGGTGGTTTTCTCCATGACCAATGGACAGTGTTGCAATTTAATGCTCTTACACTTTAGCATTAGCCAGCTCCATATCTGAGGAGATTAAATGTTTACCCTGAGCTGATGCACATCAGTTACACTTCATGATGCATTTATTATTCTGCGGCTTGGGTTTTCATTTTAGCCGGCAGCGGAAGCATGTCACAGACACATGGTTTAGTGTGCGCGAAAGGTAAAGGCAGCGAGAGACACCCATTTCTCTTCCAGGATGGAAAAATGACAGCCTTTAAACTCATGGTGAGATTCATAACAGAGAGGCTCATTTGAATATTTCACAGGGAAACACACCTTGAGGACACAGCTGTTTTTTATCCCACAGCTTCGGAATGCTGGCAGGAAGAATGTCCTCAGGTGTGGCAAAGGATGTTGTTAGGCACATTCCGTATAACAGAAAACAGTGAAAGGTCATATGTGGCTTGATTGAAATGGGCAGAAAACCATCAGTCACATCTCTCAGCCCGAGGTGTCGGCTTAGCGTTGAAGGTGCTGGCTGGCTGGCTGCGGGAAACCATCAGTAAACTGTCACCTAAAACATATATCCAAACACAAATCTAATGCCTACTGAAGCAACTGGCAGACCTCTGTCAGACACTCCTTCCTTGTCAAGGATTTTATATTAGACTGTAAGGACGAGCATCTTCCACCCTTCTTTTTAAATGAAAAATTAACCAATTTTTGGGGTCTGACATGTGTGGTGTGGAAATTATGAGCATTTCCTCTGTCGTGTGTGAAGCCTATTTGCTGCTTCATCCCACAAAGCTTTGGGTGAGGTTTGGGTCAAGGGCTGCTTTGCCTTAGATGTGTTAGAGTGTTCCCCGTGCAGGTGTTTGGAGAGGAGAAATTTGATGTTAAAAAAGCACTCTACTTTTTGTGCAAAAAAGCCTCTTTCCGCCCAGGAAAAGTTGCAAAAATAGTCTGCCATTTTCAACCGATCTGCTCCATCCCACTGTGGAAAGGATTTTTGACTACAATATGGTCATAAAACTTGTTGGTTTTACTCTAATAAGGAGTATGTTCCTGCTGCTGTAGAGATGCTAAATTAAACCGGGTGTAGACAATACTATTCAGACATTCCACTGAGACCCAGCAGAATAAATAATGACTTGTTTTGAAGTTACTGTTTTTTTTACACAAACATCCTCAATGGAATTCAAAGCTCAGCAGTGGAAAATTATAAATTCTTAGTTGATCTTGTGATGATTTTCTTTGTGTCTGAGCCATCTCTTCATATATCATTGATAACTATAGTGGGAATGTGGAAAGCAAACCGTCTGTTCAACTCTTGTCAACTTGCTGCTCATTTTTTAGTCATTAACTCACGTAAACATCCCATCTGCCCCCCTTTCATGCTTTATATTCATCAGGACTGTAGTTTTAGCCAAGTGTGGGGATTTCCTGTTTGTGTTTTTTTCCTTTTCTGAGAAGCATCAATGGACGAACATTATGTCTATATTTTGTGTTTGATTTCATCTATCAAATGCGCTTCATTCAAGAATTACGTTCTAAATCATTTTCAAATACTAAGATCCACTGAAAGTGCATTTTCACAATTTCCACCTCCTTGTCAGTTTAAATGAAGGCACGGAATCTTTTAGGTCCCCTTCTCGCTAATGTTTACAAGCCTCCAGCGTCCAACTTTGTTGTTGATACTTCTATAAAAGCTGGGAATACCATCAGAATTTAATCAAAAGCTATCACAAGAAGATTGCTGCCTTGTCCAACAACCGAGCTTTTGAAGTTGGGATTGTTTACTCCTTCCCCCGAATGTTTCTTGTGAGGATGCCAATTCACAGGTGTTTCTACGAAAGTGCTTTGATTAAAAAAACCCGCAATTATTCTAACTAACGACTTGAATGAGAGACTGTAAACACACACTTCTTGAACCCCCCCCCCCTTTCAGAAGGCTGTAGGCAGATACTCTTAGTCCCTGCTCATTGACTTCCAGGCCCAGTCACGCTAGAGCACCGCAGTGACCTCACAGGAACCGAAAATCCAAACATGAACACACCAGCCAAACATCTCTTAGTACTTTGTTTACCTGGAAACATACAATATTTTACCTAAAAAAAATGTAGAAATCACTGTGCGGGCATGTCAAACTGTCCTTATTTGAGTTTCATGTTAAAATTCCTGTGAAAAAACAAACAAAAGCAGAGCACTTCAACTAAAATTCATTGATTTTGCAGGGACATTTTTGTAATTCCTCTTGAACACTGTTTTTGCTTTGTTTTTTTAGTTCAGTGTGTGTGTTTAAGTTGAGTGTTAAATTCAGTGATGGCGAGGTATACTGGTCGTGTCTGCACCATGACACAAAGTTCTGCTGCTTCAGGCATCACATCTGCCAATATTCTCACACCATTTGTTTAATTTAGCTGCTGCCTCGAAGGTGTTCAATGACGCTTTGACATTTTTGGTGGATAACGTCAAGAGGACGGTACCCACCAATCCCAGATTACCGCACTGTTCTTCACGCTCAATGGCTGCGCTTCCTGCTTCAATTACATGGTGAATGTGAAAAGACGATGCATCAACTGGTTAACAAACTGGAGAGTAGCCATTCATGACAAAGCTAGTGAAAAAGTGTGGAGAAAAAGCAGTTTAATGACATTGAAGCATATATACCACTAACTGGGATGCAGACTAAAAGCATTTCAAAGTATTTTGGAGAGTAGAACTTTACTCACCACCACTTTATATAGCTGTAATGAGCTCTCACCATAAGGGACTTTTTGGAGTGGGTGCAAACTTGATCGTCTTAAGCGCTACAGCATTTTTTTTTCTCTTATTAAACAAAATTGTGGTAATGCTGGAGGTATCACACTGGCATATACATCATCCTAATTGGCCCGGTTAAGCGTGCGTACAAGAGTCTCGCCACAAACAAATTGGACCCAGAATTGCATATATCAGACTCTTTTTATAACAGCGATCTTCCTGTTAACGCAGTGACAGTGAGTCAAAACAATGCCACTTACTTTAAAAACAAATCTGAGACTATCTGGGTTAGCGCATTTCTGAATATTCATTACCAGAGCTCACTTCGGTGCCTTATTTTGATGATTCTGCCGTCAACCCATTTTCTGTTAAGTTGATGCGTGAGTGAAATCATTATCTACTTCAGTTCTAAACAAATTTAGCGAGCCTCGATTAACAATTAGCTTTATCGCCATCAAACAGATCATCCATTTATCACGCCTGTGACAGGTCCAGGTCCATCGGTTGATAAGGCTTTTTTCCCCCCCCTCTCTAATAACTCTACTTCTGACACATGATCTGAGTGACTGGAGGCAAGGACGGCGGTCATCCTTGGTGCGCCTCTCTGTGCTTCACTTTACTTCAGTGCAATCCACATCAAACGACCAGAAGAATGTAAATACGTTTCCCCAGCTTGTGTGGTAAGGTGGGTTTGAGCAATGAGGGAATCCTTCTTAACACAACTAATGTGTGTGAAAAGCACACACACCGCACCTCCGCTCGGTCGAACAACAAGCGAAAGCCGGCATCAAACATCCGGTTGCATTCGTCCTCCTCTGTGTTTTATTTAACCAGATAGCTTCTTCCATCACGCTCGCTACACTTGCTCATCCTTCAGGGCGCCGTGGGGGGTGGGGGCGGGGCTGGATTCCGGCCAGCTGACACGGGTGCCTCAGTTTAGCCAGGGAGACTCAACAAACCCCTATAAGGCCAGTGTGTGTGCGCCGCCTCCTTAGCAACGAGAGGTAAAGTCGCTCAAATACTCAGGCGTGTAACTGATGGTTGGCCTGAGTTTGCTCCTTGTGCAGTTTCATTACGAAGCGGTTTTGCATTGGATTAACTTCATTCCTCAATCTTCTGTGAGCTGTTGTGCCTCCTGCCTCATGCTAAGCACACAGGTTTATTGCTAGATAGGGGAGGTCATTACAGTAACGAAGCTGCTGCCCCCTAATGACGTGGACTGCAAATCACTTCATAACTCACCAACTAAGTCTTCTAATTGGGTCCAACAATATGAGGAATAAATACACGGTGTGAATTAAATCTCCTTGCGCAGACACAGATCGGCAGGTGCTGGTAGGCAGCAGGAACGTGTGTAAACTTGACAAACAAATCCTCCGTACACTGACATGGATTTTACAATACTTATTATAGTTATAGTAGAGTCTATGTCAGCGTGTGGAGGATTTATTCATCAAATAAAAATACAGTATGCGAGATTGGCTTGAAGTTTCAGTTTGAAGCAAAAGCGACTGGTTTTCAATTAAAACTTTTCCAGCAGTTATAATTATTATTGTAAGAAATCCGTCATTTCCATGCGCTTGCAATAATATCTTAAGCACCTGCCGGCAATGATGAGTTACAAGAAATCAAAACAACCAAGCTGTCAACCAGCAGCAAGTCAAGCTGACAGATCAGTCCCGGATCAACCACTTTGTCGGTGTTAATTTCTGTTTATGTTGTGTTATATTTCATCTTTTAAAAGCCTGAGCAACAAAAGCCCCAGACGGCTGTCAACCTTCGAGTGTGGCAGATTCAGCACTTTCTTTTGAGGTGTCAAAGGAGCGGAGGAGAAGTGCTACTGTAAAGAAATACGAGCCGCGGCCGTCCCTCTTTTCTCCTCCACGCGACGCAGCCTCTCCACCTTCTCTGCGATTTGAACTTAAGTTATCACAGCCCTCTTTCCAGTTTCTCATTTCCTCTTGTCGATGAGAGCAAGAGCCTATCATGCCAACCCAGCTTGTGGAGTATTTTACATGACTGTTCTTTTTTTTTTTCTTTCGATTTTTGGAGACCCCCACCCTCACCACCACCACCACCACCACCACCACCACCGCCGCCTCATCCATTTCCTATCTAAACCTTTTCTCTCAATCATTCTGCTGCCTCCAGCAAAATGAATCACTCTTCTCAATTTCTTCGCCCATATTTTTAACCATTCCCAGTTTGCACGCCATTCCCATTTTTATCTTTGGCTTCCCCTCCGTGCCCTCCATCAGATTCTGCCCGTCCTCTCTCTTTTGTGCACCTTCACTCCTTTTCAATCCCTTCTTTCTACCCCC
>CAESWR010000511.1:1158747-1168962 GCA_903171835.1 Mullus surmuletus | reverse complement strand
CTAAGTTTGTTCCATTTTATGCTTTCCACCTCCGCCGCGGCGTGCTTCGCCCCTTTCACGGCCTAATCACGCAGCCGGTGCAGCCGAGGGAACAAATATCGGAGATCAAAAGCGGCCGCCGCCAAACATCCGCGGAATGAAATGTATAATGTTGAAGTTGCCCCACTAAAGTAAGACAAAAAGCACACTGGAGACCTTCAGGGACAAAAATGCCTGTGTCGCCTTGGGACGTAGTTGAGAGATTTAGAGAGAAAACAATAGAAGGGAAAAAAAAAAAAGCCCATCTGCATTCAACATCTTATCAATGCATTTTTTTATTCACTTTCAAAAACTACTTTTGATTTAAAAGGAATTCACCCAAATGTATTTTAGTCCTCAGCGCTCAAAACACAAAACGCCTTTGCTGCTACTTTGAACGGCGTCTTTGGATCTTCTTCAAATCATCAAATGGAATTAAATTTCTCTGGCTTGTATTGTGACGGGAGCCGATGCTTTAGACGCTGACATTTCAAAGCGCCGGCCGCCCGTCGTCTCGCCTTTGAGGCTTATTTATGGCTTTTCTTGATGTGTCTTTGGAGCTTGTTTTGTGAGACGACTATCGGTTCTGGCCGATCACAATTATCAGACCTAACTAAGTTACTTTTTTTCCCTTTCCTGCTCAGCGGTGCTGGCAGCGCTGTGTGACTGACGGTTGCATCACAGCTCGACAAAAGCACAGCAGAGTGAAGAAGAAAGTTTGATTCGTGGGCTTTGTTTCGTGTCGTGTGGACTTAATTGGCGACGACGGCAAACGCGTGCAAATGAATTCTGTAGTATTTTATCACAGTATTTTAATGGGGAAAAAAATATACCAAAAATAATTTCCTTAAAATGCAATTCAAGGAGGATTTTATCATTATTATTATTATTATATTGAGCCTCAGGTGGGTCAATGATTAGCAGCAACGTTGAATTTGAGGTTTTTCTGCAAACTCTCGTATTAGTTCCTGGGGACATAAAGCGTCTCCTTCCAAAAGACTGCTGTAAAATATCATATATTAACAGTTTTTCCAACTTTACATTAGTCAGTCCTGTTCATCAGCTTCAGCCTGAAAGATACATATTAAATAGCACATGTTTTTAGGGATTTTGACCCTTTAAATGGTCAAAAAACGTCCCCAGGAACTCTTAAAGGTTAAATACATTAAGAACCATTAAGGGCCTCCTTTGGATCTCAATGTAAAATGTTATGGCATTTTCATTCCCCATTTCTGACAAAAATCATCCGCTGACACACAAACAACTTCTAGATCGAATGAATAATGGACATCTGGCTGCATGTTGGTCTTTGTTTGAGGGAAATTGGTCAGACAGAAGCGGAGATCCGGCTTCCCAAAGCCAAGGACTGGTTGCCCACCCAGAGCTCACTGTCCTGGGGAGGCAGGAGCGGATCGGAGGGGGTGCAGACTGGAAGTTCAACTGCTTTCCTGCACCAAAATCCTCCAGAAACTAAAACTGCTTCCTTCTATTTCTAATCCATGACTCTCCAGACATACCAGTCTCTGCTGGAAAGATATTCCATGAGTGAGATCAACCCCCCCCACACCCCAAAAAAAAACATAAACATATCAGCTAGCGTGTAAAGGGTCAAAATATAGATTTTATATAGAAATATCGGTCTTATTGCAGGATAAGAGCCTCAGAAAATCATTAATTGAGGTTTTTCGTTCATTTTTGATAATATTTTTTAGGGTGGAACTAAATGGTCCTTAATATTGGAATGAGCTGTAAATTTCTAATGTGAAAGGAGGATTAGCACGGCGGATTTTTAGAAGAACCACCTTGTTCTCCTCTGCAATGCGCCCCCCACCCCCCCAGGCAGCCCCTCCTGGGGTCATCGTACCGTGACACTGTTTGAATAATCACAAAACTCCCGCAGAAGAGCTGAAACCTTCCACGCTGTCTTCAATACTTTGTGATAGGATTGTAAAAAGCGTTTCGTCTCTCAATAGCTGGGCCGCGGCCCCCCCACTCACAGCCCCCCCACTCGCTAACTCATCTGACATTGCTTTCCCTTTTCCCATCTCCCCTCTTCCCACTCTCGCCGTTAACTGCTGCCAACTCCCATCTGTGTCTCTGTGTCTGTCTTTGTTGTTCTCCTCTTCAGCGAGTGGAATCTTTATTGTGCAGTAGACCCACACACCCGTGCCCACCGTACACACACACACACACACACACACACACAGATATGTTATCCCGCTGCCATGTTTTGGAGACACTACCTCCTGACGTTCCTCTGTCTCCTGGCAAGCGGGGGGGTTTGTTTGATGATGTGAAAACCTGTTTTCCCTCGATTGTGCACATCATAGTTTCCCTCTTTTATCCACCGTTTCCGAGGGTAGACAAACAAACCTCCCCTTCGTTATTGCATGATGTCGCCGCATGCGGAAGCGTGTTTTAATATGATTTAGATCATTAGCGCGGGCTCGGCTCTGCGCCGTGATGTACAGACGAGGCTCCTGTGCAGTCAAGTCAGACCGGCGACATTTGGAACATGTTTTTTTTCTCTCCTTTTAGCTGTCGGGGCTCAGTCTGAGCAGCCATGTTTTCTAGGTTTCCTGTGAAGCGTGACCCCCATCCCCTCCCACCACTACGTCTTCATTGAAGTGGATTCTTATATTGTCATTTCGTACAGTGGGCACGGCGGCGGAGCAGCTGGGCATTTTGTGGCCACGGGGTGATCCGCGGAGAAATGCGCCTCCCGCCGCTCTTTGGCTGATGGTCAGACGTGAATAGAAGTCACAGAGCACCTCAAAGGTGGAGGTCGAGAGGCTCCAAGGTGCACGTGAAAAATTGATCACACAGAAGCGGAGATCCAGCTTCCCAAAGCCAGGGCCTGGTTGCCCTCCACCGTGCCCACCCAGAGCTCACTGTCCTGGGGAGGCTTTAGTGGATCGGAGGGGGTGCAGACTGGAAGTTCAACTGGTTTCCTGCACCAAAATCCTCCAGAAACACAAAAACAGCTTCCTTGTGTTACTAATCCAAGACTCTCCAGACATAGTCTTTGCTTGAAATAGACTGGAGGCGTAAAGGCAAAGATATTCCACGAGTGAGATCAAGAAGACCCCCAAAAAAAGCATATGAACTGGCATGTGGAGGGTCAGAAATATCGGTATCATTGGAGGCTAAGATCGGGGCTCAGTCTTTCTCTGAAGCGTCACCACTCGTGTGTTCTTTAATGAACCCCAAGTGGATTCTTGATTTGTCCTTTCATACAGTAGGTGGAGCGGCCACTTTGGATGGCGGTGGCGCCGGCAGCGGGGTGAAACGAGCCCCCCGCCTGAGCCGCTGCACTTTGGCAGATGGTCAGACGTGAATGGAGTTACCTCAAAGGTGGAGGTCGAGAGGCTCCAAGGTGCGCGTTCATCCTGTCAGCGGGCCGCTGGCTGGCTCGAGGCTTCCGCGAACGGTCTGGATTGGAGACCAAAGGGGTCCGCGTGTAAGATGATAATGCGCTTCGCTGGAGGCTGATGACTTTGCGAGGCAATCGTGGCGCGTTGCATCTTAATGGCGCGGCGGGTTCGCAGTTCACCGCGACCGCGGCCAAGTGTGACAACATCATCCCGGGCAGAGTGCCGTGGATCACGTCGGTCCGATTATGTAACGAGTGTTAATAATCTCCCGCGCGCCTCCGCCGGTCTCCCTCCGAAGAGAGCCGGCGGCGGTGGCGGCGGCGGCCACCCGAGCTTTCACGACATTTGGAAACGGCCTATAAATTAAATGCCTATGAAAGAAAAGTCAAGGTCCTTCCTGCCGCCGCCTGGTGTGCAGCACCTCCCGCCATCGTAAATGATTGTACTGTGGGCCGTATAACGCGCGGCTCCGCCCCCGTCAAACCTTTGTCACACACTTACAGCCGCACTCTGCCGCCCGACACCGCCTGCTCTTAAACCTTCTGCTCTGGGAAGGAAGAAAAAAAAAGGCAGGCGAAGATATACTGCCGTGTGGTGTTCGCTCATGCTCTTAATTGTTGATGATGGCGTCTTCCGTATAAATCGGAGGCTACAATGGAGGCTGCGGGTGCACAGTCGGCTCTTTATAAACCTCAGATGTTGTGCCAAGACAGACGGGACGACAAAAAAAGATGTATCACAATCACTTCACCGGCCCACCGGGTGGTTATTTGGGGTTTGCTGAGGAGGAATTAGCGCTAATTTTTCACATGAAGCAGCAGGCGAGGAGCCGTCACACTGCTGCACGGGAGCATGAAAGCTTCGTTAGCGTCAGTCAGGAGAGTCGAGAGCACACAAACTCTTTGCAGAGACCACAGGGAACCGAGACCGAGACCGAGACCGGATACAACAAAAATAGCATCTGCATTATTTGCATTGAAGCAGCAAAGTCAACAAAGGTCATTGTAGTTGAGCTCTTTTTCTCGGCGTAGGAACACTGAGTCCATCACTACGTTTACATGCAGTCAATATTAGGGTAAAGGTACATATTCCGGTTACTGAAACCCTGTATCCAAAAGAACAACAACAGCACAGCTGATAACGAACAGCCCTGTTAGCAGTCGCCTTCTTTTGTGCTTTGGTGCCGGTACCGACCCACCACCAGAACCTGACACTATTCCTCCTCAAGGCTCATTTGACTGCATGTAACGTAATCCATGTAGCTCGGTGCAGAGGCAGCTATTTCCACTCATTCCAAGCATTTTATAGCAAAATCAGATCTGGATTCGTCAGTTGAATGTGGCTTCTAAGTCAATCAACCAGTGAGTGGAAGTGATTGGAGTTCCGGTCTGAAAGCCTCTGAGTCCAAGAAAAGTACTTCAATCACGAGTACTACAGCGCTTGGAGGTGCCTGTTCTAGCAAATAGCTGTTCTCCACCTATAGAGTTACAGAGTATAAATTACATCTGGAGGAAGGACACCGAGCACCGACACACACTGTTTGGATTTTTGAGAGGAAGAAGCCCGCTGTTGCTGTTCACCGAGTTTGGATTATACAGTGATGTGTGAATTTGTTCAACAAAGACACGTCCTGCTCGGCGCCGAGGTCGGGGGCTGCAGGCTGAGCGATCCCCGACAGCCCGCAGTCGAGTCTCCACGGTCCAGCAGAGAACAAAGCCGGCCGCTAAGTTCCAGATACATCAGAGGCTCATTAACGGCGCTCATTGACCAGCTGACCTCTCCTTACCCTCGCCACTTTCCTTTTTGTCTTTTTGCTCACACGTGACGCACGGGGGGACGCGCACGGGGGGACGCGCACGGGGACGCAGACGCAATTCCGCATTTTTGCCAGCCTAGATTTGGACTGCCTGCCAGGATTTATAGCAGATTAACTCTGAGAGTGATTTAGCTCCTTGCTTCTGCAGTCACTAGCAGGGCTGAAAAATGACTTTTTTTTTTGTTTTTTTTGGTCCCGCTCGTACCGTTGTGATCCTAATGGAGGCGGAGATGATCAAAATTGGATTCTAATCAGGCAAACAAACACAAACAGAGATGGCTGACAATCACATGGCGCCGGGAAACACGGGAGGTGCAGCTCCATAGGTGTTCTCTAATCCATCAATCACACACACACACACACAATTAGCACCCACACACGCACACGGCATTTGAGATGCTGACTCTGAAGCAGAGGCGATTTGGTGTTCAAAGCCCCTCACACGCGATGGGATGGATATCTGAGTGAAGAAGATAAGGGTCCCGCCAAGCAGATGTGGAGAAATTAATTTTGTCATTGTGACGCGGCGCCAGCAAATTTGACATAAAAGGCTTGTTTTGCGCTCCTTTATCTGTTGTTGTGCACCGCCGCCACCGCCACCACCGCCACCACCGCCACCACCGCTGCCACCGCCGCCATCGCCGTCCTCTCGGCGTTTTGGGGCGGCGTCTAATGAGTCGGGGCTCTTTGAAGTCCGGTGCTCGGCGGATGCTAAGCGGCCGATGCTCATCACGGTCGAGCCGAGAGGCAGAAAAATGCAGCGGCTGTGATTTATGATTGAAGGGGAGCTTTGAATCGCAGCTCGGAACGTCTCTGAGATGAAGAACCACTCCAGTTTTTTTTTTTTTGCTCTGTATACCATCAAATAATGAAGCCATACATACCTCGCCGTCGCCACGAGTGCTTGATTATGCATCAGCTGGAGAGCAGAGTCCTCGGAAGCCAAGGGAACAAAGTAGGCGGCCTCAAGTACGGCAGGAAAAAGTAGAAAAATAAGTGTTGAGAGGCTTCTACTCAAAAACTTTGGAAAAAGGCTTTTATTCAGGCAAGATTCTTCCGAACCATCAAACAATACTCACATTTTAAAACACGCCATGAAATTTTTTTTCAAATTCAGTAGTGTTGCTTTTTTCTCCCTTTTTTTACAAGAAACAGCCCCTCGGAAAAGGGATTTTATTCTTCTTTCACCCAAAGTGGCATTTTTTTCTTTTTTTGATGCATTTGTCCACACGAGCGAAGTTGATGTTTGACCCTGAAAACGCCTCCCGACTGCACCGCCGAGCCACGCTCTCCTCAAAGGCCGCTCCGGAGATTTCAATTGTCAACGTCGATTGGTTTACCGGAGGGTAATGACGGCGCCGCTCGCCCTCATCCTGATCTATTGTTACAGGATTCCGTCGGTGTTTGACTGTCGGCACTCGCTGGGATTAAAGCCGCCTCTCACCGTGATAAGAAAGGGCGACAAAAACATGTTTATTAAAGTGAAATCACGGAAAATACGTGTCTTTAATGGCGGATGGTGGTGGTGGGGGGGGGTCTTGGGTAGATAAATGGGCGGTAACAATGGACGGGTTGCGTGCGGATGCTAACGGGGAGAAAAAGAAAAAAGAAAACACGCTCAGAAACCCTTTTTCTGCTGCCATTCGGCGCAGAGAAAGCGCTTATTACAGGAGTGACAACAGGAGTTCAGAGTAAAGGGGCGAAGCAGTGGTAAATGTTTACTCTTTCTTATTGCAGAAAAAAAAAGGGGGAAAAATAACACTTGCCTTCCAGCGTGTGATTTCAGGTTGTTAAACTGCTCCATGAAAGATTTATTCATCAAGAGAGGAAGTTTAGCCCAACAGCAACATTTCTCAAGGAGGCCTTTTCTGCATGGGAAGATACTCGCTAATACTCCCGGAGCCCGAGAGGAAATTCCTTTCCGTGCACTGTAAGAAGAAAAAAAGAAGAAGAAAAAATCAAGAGCAGGCGTCCGGTTCGGTCGACCTCGGCGCTCGGCCTTAAACAGCAAATGACCAGGTTGTGAAAATGTAGCAGGTTTTTACGAGGTTGGAGTCGGGGTTGTTGTCTCTCATTTCAAGGGCAATTTCTAATCAAAACCTTCCTGCCCTCTTTAGGATATTGCACTTCTTCTCCTTCAGGACTTTTTTATTTCTTTATCACCGAGGCAGACACACACACCTACACACACACACACACACACACACACGGTGCGGGACGTGGTGACATCATGCCGCTGCCTGTCTGTCATGCTCTATAGTTTATACTGCAGGCTATTAAATCATGCGCTCGGGGGTTTCCGCCCCCCCCCGCCGCCACCGCACCCACAACCCCCAGCTGCACCAAGACGATAAGAACACCTACCAGTTTTACGAGCCCGTTCCAGTATTCAAGGGGAAAAATACACAAATTAATGTATTAATTAGCCTAATGAAACAGACCATTAGCGTAACTGGTCATATTTTAATACATCATGGTGATTATGGGGGGACATTAGGCGGCTCGAGCGCCTCTCGTCTGGACGAGGTCCAGAGGGTTTGAGGGATGACGGCGCTGTGAGTTCATCCTGACTTCATCGCTCCCTCCATGAGCTGCAAAAACGAAAATCCGCCATCTGGAAAATGGCCGCTTGGATGAAAGCAACCAAATAAAAGCATATGGATACTTTTTCTTTTTTTGTAAAGACAAAAGCTCATGGTCAGCGGTTGTGGGCAGTTCAGTGAAGGTGAGTTTGAGTCATTTCAGCCACCGTGAAAACATGGATTCACTTCTCCTCTGATGTTGTTTATGTAACTCCACAGTATGTTAATAGAAAAAACCCCAGCAAAAACTCAAATAATTTCCATAAGATGCAATTTAAGGAGGATTTAATTAGAACCTCAGATGGGTCAATGATTAGCAGCAACACTGAATTTGATTTCATTTTTATATCAAACTCTGTTAGTTCACAAAAAGTGAAAAATGGCCATTTAAGGGTCAAAGGCGAAGCAAATCAAAGCGATGCGATGAACGCCTCCCCGGGTGTCGCTGACCCTCCGCCGCCGCACACTGACCTCCTCGCCGCAATCAGCCGGCTCGTCTAATTGCTAACAGAGTCGCCTAAAAGGTCACGCGGAAGTCTGTGCTCGGCAGAGATTTGCCTAAAGGAAGCGGCGACGCACAAAATCGGAGGCTGCGGCGAAATGGATGGCTGGCGCCGCATCCGAGCGGCGCTGACAGCACATCCAGCTGCCGCCACAGCTGGGCGTCTGCAGGGAAAGAGCTCTCGCCGCAAAAAGACTTTGCACGTCCCCCTCAACAAAACATCTGTCACCGCGTCAATTTAGATGAATGGCCGGTGATTATACAAAGATGCTTTTGTTAGGGAGGGGTGGGAGGCGGGGAGGGGGGGGTCCCAACCCCCAAATTCCGGGTTTAGACGACAAGAGCGACCGTGTTGCATCATCCTGCGCAGAAAAGAGGCGGCGATGACTCACGTTGAAACAAATGAACGTGAAGAAAAGCGGGGTTTGTTTTGTGCCGCTTCCTTCCATCCGCCCGGGTTTTAATCTGACTTTTTTACGTTTTGGCTTTTAGATTTTGAATAAGGAGCGAGCAGGCGGCAGCGGCGGCGTGAGGTGATATTTCTCCCGAACACGTTGCAACAAAAGAGGCGGAGAACGCCACGGTGATGACAACAAATGTTCGCGGCGCCGATAAGGTTCGGTTTTATAAGGCAATGAAACGCAGCAGGTGTAAAATACCTTAGGAAGCGGGGAAAGTGTTTCCCGTTCAAATATTTTGCGATGGCTTCCGGAGCCGTCGGAGAGAACAAACATGTGGGGGCCGTGAATAGAAAAGGAGCTCAAGCAACGAGGGAAAAAGCTCTCACAACATCTCGCGGTTCAGGGAAAAGGTGCCGCTCGACAACAAGTGTGTGAAAACAGAAAGCGGCTCAAACCTCCGACGACATTAAGAAACATTAAGGTGTGTGTTGCTTTTCACACCTCACAGAGTTTATGCGAAATCCGTTATTATATGATAAATATGTCATCATATCCCTAATTATTCAATGTGTTGATAAAAGGTCAGAAGGAAAGAACTATTTACTACATTCAGATCTCCCGTTGGATCTCATTATCAACCATCTATGACATTTTCAAACCCAATTTCTGACAAAATCATCCTGGGATACGAAAAACAACTCCCGGAAAACATGAATAATAGACCTAAAGCTTCACATTAGTCTTTGTTTGAAAGCAATCAGCCAATCAGAAGCAGAGCTGTGGCTTCGAAAAGTCAAGGACTCGCTGCACATAGCCATGCCCAGCCAGAGCTCACTGTCCTGGGGAGGCTGTAGTGGATGAGAGGGGGGTACAGACTGGAAGGCCAACTTGTGATATTTCTGGTTTCCTGAACCAAAATCCTTCCAGAAACACAGAAACAGCTTGTATTTGAAATCCAAGACTCTCCAGATACAGCAGTCGTTGTTTTGAAATAAATTGGTGGTGTGGAAGCCAAGATATTCAACCCCCAAGGTGAGAGTGAGATCACCAGCAGAGCCAAGACTCAAAACCAGTGTTGTACCATATTAATTGGTAAGAAAAGGGTACAAGGTTTATTATATGCCAATATATGTATCATTGGAAATAAAATAAATACAATAGTTTGTTTATTTATACTAATTTATATCTTCATTCAATTTAATAACATTTAGGGTCCTAAATGGTTCATAATGTTGTAGAGCCAAACTCCAGGTTTACAAGCAATCTATGGCTTCTGAACACTGCAGCCTGAAATAAGACATTAACTTGAAGTCAACCTACCAGCTTTCAAGTCTAATCTTATTTCTTATGTTACGTTATCAGATGTCGAGAGCAGACACCGCAGCTTGTGCGTTTGGCCGGTTTCACAGGAGGTGTTTTGGGGCCGAGTGCTTCGCCCAGGGGAAATCTCAGCACTGGCTTCTGGTGGAGAGGAGATTGTTGCCCCTTTACTTCAAACATCAAGTTTCTCTGAGCTGCTGTG
>CAESWR010000511.1:1093145-1146180 GCA_903171835.1 Mullus surmuletus | reverse complement strand
AAAGGTCAAACTTGTTTTTTTTTTTCCCGTGTGTGCTGAATAACTGAAGATACAGTTCCATTAACAGCAAGTAACACGTCCTTGCTGCTTTGAATAAATATATTTGCGCTGCGTCTCTGCCGGGTGTGTGAGGAAACTGTTTAAGATGTAATCTCTCTGCTCCATCACAGTTGCTTGACTTAGACACTCACTCTAATTAATCCGAAGCCCTCACTTTAATTGCTTTAATATATCGGCTCTTTGTCTTCTTTATCTTGATTTTCTCATGACGTCTACTTCCCCTTAATTGATTCGAAGGGAGATCTAATCTCCGCTGTGAGTGTGGGGCGCGTATTGATAGCTTTGGTTTAAACAGGCGACTGTTTTCTCTTTTTTTTTTTTTTTCTGCGGTTCCTTTGTCTTCGCTAATTACGGCGGCCTTGATGAATTGTCTCGGCCGCGGCGTCGAGCATGCGGAGGTTCGGTGTGTGGGGGAAACACGCTCACGGCTCTCATGTTTGGTTTCTGACAGGAAAAGACCAATGAAGACGGCCAGATGGTGGTCGGCGGCAATGTTCCTGTTGGGGCTGGCTGTGCTCGGCGCCGAGGGGCGGCCCGGCAAAGAGGGATTCGGGTCGCCGCCATATCGACCAGTCGTGAGATTCCGCCACAAGGTATTGATCGCTGCCCTTTTTTTTGTTTTTTCTCATTTTGATGTCTGCAGGGTTGCAAAATTCAAGGAATTTTCAAAGTTTTTGGGAGAATTTATATGAACTGCATTGATGTGGTCATACATATGTAAAAATAAGAAAGATTTTGGTTTGTTATAAGCAGACATGCATGCAAACATGACTAATACAATATTTTTAGACTTTAAAAATGAATTTTGCAGGGAATTTTCGAGAATTTTCCCTCACTGAGTCAGTCATAATTAAAGGCATCATTTGTCACAAGCAAACATACATGCAAACATGCCTGAGGCAACATTTATTATTATATTTTTGGAACTGTAGAACTTTCATGGTTTCTTTCACAGAACAACAAAAACCATTAATAGTGAAAAATAAAAGACAGACATAATGTCCCCTCAAAAATGGCAAATTCTCTTCCATCACTGAGCTGGACTTCAGGAAACATTCCTGAAATTTACCGAAAATGTTCCAACCCCTCTGTAACCCTGGATGTCTGTAACAGAGAAGGTTTGGGCTTTCAGTCAAATATGAAATCTGTATCCACCTCCTGTGCTCTGTGTTTTTCTCCCTGCTGAAGAACACTTGATGAATCATTATCCCTCCCTCTGTGTTTCTGTGTGTGTGTGTGTGTGTGTCTGTGTGTGTGTGTGTGTGTGTGTTTGTCGCACAATCAGACAGCATCAACACAAACGAACAGAAATGGAGTTTTGCCTGAAGCCGGGACGTTGGTGCAGAATTTTAGCTGAGGGTTTGACAAAGAAAAAAGAAAAAAACTTAATTGAATGCTCAGCAAAAACCTCGTCTGCTGCCTTTATTAATCCCCTCTCGCAGCGTCTCGAGGAACAATCGCATTTTTCCTCTAAATTAGCAATGGGGGTCTCTCTCCCCCCCAAACTCTGATCAGCTTCCAAAACGCCAGAATCGCAGCGATGGATCAATTAGCGGCAGACTGGGAGAGAAATTGGCTGTTTTGGCAGACGGGGACTTGAGAAAAGTGTTTTGTAGAGCGGCTTCACTTGGATTGTGCTCCTCCAGAATTTCCCATAAGGCCTTTTTGTAGTCGTGTTTGCTAATAAATACTTGTCTGTCAAGTCCAAGATGTAAATTAGCACTGACCATGAAACACATCTTCAGACTAAATAGATCATTATAAAGGTTTTTTGAGGTATTTTTCCAAACTCAGATGGGGGGCAGGGAGGCTGGAGGGTGGGAGGGGCTGGAGAGTGGGAGGGGCTTGAGGGTGGTAGGGGCAGGAGAGTGGGAGGGGCTCTGGGAGCGAAGCATATACGGCTGGATGAGGCGAATAAGAAGCCGAAACAGATGAATCGGGATTTAACTCCAGAAGAGCTTATAATGATCAAGCTCCCACCTTTCCCCCCCCGACTACTTTGTTATTAAATAGTTTCAGTTTGTATCAATTTCTTTCAAGTGTTTATTTATTTTATTTTGTCAAGTTTGTTGACTATAAAAAGTTCACTTTGATAATCATGGAGAAATTTGAAAAAAATCCAAGCCATTGACACTTATGAACACACTATGAAAGTGCAGAGAAAATCAGAAAAAACTATGTCCTTTTCACAGCTCTGACATTTTGGCAGTTTTATATGTTTTATATGCATTATTAAACCATAAATAGGAGCCTTTTCTTACGTCTTTACGTCTCTTAAGTATGTGAACACGTACTTGCTCCACTGTACAATTTAAACATTAACATACATAGACATAAATAACCAAACATATGACTAGAAACATACAACAACAATGAGCAGAATAGTATAAAAAGATATATATAAATAAATGAGTAGAATGAGTAGAAGTGAACAGAGGTGCGGTTTATCAGATATATGTTTATGTATATATTATTTACATTGAGGATTCGTATTTTCAATATGTACAGAGTGCAAATATCAAGTGTGTGCGTCTAATGAGTTAAGTTCTAAGCATTTTTAATCCAAGACTTTGCCGACATTCCAGTCTTTGCTTTCAAGAAATGGCTGATGGAGAAGCAAAGATATTCCAACATGAGAGTGAGATCACGTGCGCAGCCGAGCAGCAAAAAGGCCAAAAGAAAAACCGAAAAGCAGAGTTGCGTCAAATAAACCAGCCGGCAAAGGGTCAAAAAAACCATTTCTATCCTGCAAAATCGATTATGTTGGAACGCTAAGACGCCAAACAACATAAATAAACAAACAGTGGGCCTTTAGGGCAGACCTCCATGATCCTTAATGTTGTAATCACTTTCAATTCCTAATGTAGCCAGAGGGGTTAAACGGGAGCATTATGCATCTTAATTATATTTTATGTAATTAAGTCCAGCTGCACTTTGTGAAAATACTTCCTCGACGAGCAGCGATTTTTTTTTCAAATAATTTTTTTGTTCAGAACTGATCTACTTTATTTACGACGCCAGTTTAGGAGCAGAGAGACTTTAATAATTAAAGTGATGTACGTCGGCATGTCGCGGGGAATTTGATGAGAGGCTACAAAAATGATGTATGTGCTCCTCCACTCCGACGAAATTAATGTGCCGGGCGCCGTGATTACATCGCGCAGGAATGTCATTACAGCATCTGCATACAATTACACTTCGTCTTGTGAGAGGACAGAGGTAAACTTTGCTCATTTATCCGCCTGTCAATCCGCCGGAGTTTCTCCCTCCGCGCTTTGATGAAATACGACCTCACCGCCGGCGCCGGAGAATATGTCACACTGGCCTTTTTGCCCGCCGGCGCTGCCGGCTGGATTGGCAACAGTCTGGGGTCAATCACCCGTCAATAAAGTTGAGTGATTAACCCTTAAGAGTTCCTTTTAAAAAAACCTTTCACAATCGTTCCTCAGGATGAAAAACGTCCCCTCCCTTACGTGTAACAATAATAATAAAAAAAAAAAAAAAAATCCTCTTTAAATGTTTAATCGACTTTAGCCTGAAATATATATATCAAATATTCGGGTAGGGGTGGGGGGTTAACCCTCTAAATGCCAGTTGTTTACGTAACAACAAAATGTTTTGATTGAAAAAAAACAACAAAAAAACCCCCAAACTCAAAAAATGTCCATGAAAAGCAATTCAAGAATGATTTAATGATTATTATTAGAGCCTCAGATGGGTCAGTTATTAGCAGCAACATTGAATTTGAGGCCTTCTAACTTTTTGTCACAAAATAAAAAGTGGTCTAGACAAAAACCGTCCCCAGACGCTCTTAAAGCTTAATGTCAAACAATTGTTTTGTTTTTTCCTCCAAATGGAGACGTTACGAAACTGTGGAACATGGATCACAGCTCGACATTTGAATTTGCGTTTAAGTCAGAGCGTGTTGCCGAACACATTTCATTGAGTTAGTAACAAAATGGATTCCTTTTGAAAGAAAATGTGCAGCGTGGAGTTCAAAGCACGTCTGCGTCCGAGCCGCGGCTGAAGGACGGCGACCGACGAGGCTAACGGAATTAGATGCGACCTTATAAGCTTTCCTCGCAAAGTCTTCAATCGCCAGGAAGCGCTCGGCTGTAAACCGGCCCTCACATGTTCATAATTCCCATGGGTTCAGAATTTGTCCATGAAGTCTGATGACTTAATTGATTTAATCTTAACGGAATCTTAACACGGATATGGTTGCAATTTTCCCAGTTTGATCTTCATCTTTAGCAAATTCAGCAAATTGTGAAAAAGATGTTTTGACAGCAGCAGGAGTTTGCGATGATAATCAGACACAACAACACAGGATTCAGTGCGTTGATGAATATGAGTTATTGTTATTAGTTTACCTCTTTTTTGAAAAAAAAAAGGTTTTATTGGCGGATGTAGAGTAGTTTATAGGTTTCAAAAGTACTTCAAGTATAAAAGTAATGTGAAATGGGGGGAAAATGCCATTAAGGACAAAAGCTTAGGCAGTGCACACACGCATTTTAGTACAATGCAAAGACATTAAAGAATATGTGTACAACTGAGGAGTGGTTCGATTTAACTGGAAAGGTTTATGTTTTTTTCTGTGTTTTTTCTTTTTGAATGATGACAAGCCACAATGAAAATAAACCGAAATGAAATAGGAGCAGCAAGGCTGTTTTTATAATGTCATGAGTAGAAAGTACAGATACTTGCGTGAAAATGTAAGGAGTAAGTAAAAAGTCGGCTGAGAAATAATGACCAAAATTTTTACTCAAGTAAGGTGATGCAGTATTTCTCTGCTGAGGTCGAGCATCAAGAATTCTATTTCGAAGGAAATTCACACCGACATTTTCTCTTAACCCTGCATCGATGGCATTGATTTTCCATTCATTTATTTGTTCTTTTGTTTTGGAGCAAAGCTTTGACATTTTGGCGAGTCGAGCTGCTCTGTAAGGACGAGCAAAATGGAGGCAAGGACAAAACCACATTCATCCTGCACCGGCTCCAGCACACGGCGAATCTAGATTAACGGAGGATAAGTGGGGGGAGGGAGGGAGGGAGGGGGGGAGTGGGTGGCGGGTCGGGTCGGGCAAATGAGATTGAGATAAAGAGACAGAAACCGCAAGAATAAACTGCCGAGCTGTGAGTTACAGTTACGCTGCAGAGTGACGAGCGTCGGTGTTGCTTCCGCCCGTACGCCCCCCCCCCCCACCCCGCTCCCCTCAGCCGGCCAGCTTCCGCCTCGGCCGCCGTCACTCATCCTGACGAGCTGTCTGCCGGGGGCTGAGGGACCGGCGCTCCGGTGGGGGGGGGGCACCGGCACTGTTCCGAGCCCGTCTGCTGCAACAGTAACGAGACGTCGATGCCTGCGCGGGTGTTTTTTTTTCTTCTTCGCCGTGCCTGTTCTTCTGCGCCGCGCTTATCTTTCCTGCTCGTTGGCGTGTTGCTCACCTTACTCATTTATTGATGTATTGACTTTGAATGTGGGGAATCTGTCTCCGCTGCGAAACCTGAACACCGCTCAGCTCGCTGCGCGCCCTCACAGCCCTAAATACCAGCAAACAGCTCTGGCGTCGGTGCTGGAAAGAATGAAACCCGCAGGTTTTGAACTCGATTGTTTGAATTTAAAGGTGCTCTATACAAAAATATAGCATCAGACAACTGGGTGTTCATGTTAGTGTATGTTCGCGCCTCCCCTCATGTGTAAACAAGAGCGAGAGCCATTGGTTTGGCAGGGAGTCCAACAAGCTGCTAATGCTATAGCTAACGTGCCACTTAAAGCCCCTTTGTTGTGGTCTGTGTTCCACATCCCGCACGCAACCAATGCTTAGCATTCACACCACAAACACACTCAAGCCATGGACTGATGGACTGGCACCCTCAACTAACGCCATATTGGGGACATCTGCTTTGTCAACATAGATGATTGCCCACATAGATGATTGCCCGCATGCTGAAAAAATATATTTGCAAACAAAATCCAATTGCCACGTTGGTTCTGGCAGTTCTGGCACGTTCACTCAGCGCACATACTGCAATGAATGACGGCAGTTTTGAGGCATCTGCTTGCCAGAGGTGGACCATACATGGGTCCCCGCTGGTCCAGCTTTGGACACTGTATGGACCAGCACTGGACCAGCTGAGGACCCACTGTTGTCCCTGTTATGGTCCAGCACAGTTTGAGCACTGGCACCAGATGCCTCAAGTATCCAGACTGGACAGTGGTTTGGTTTTTGTGGCCCATATGAGTCCAACCACAATGGGTCCACATGTGTCATTCCATCATCTAACCATTGCCATCATTGCCAGACCTGGACCACATCTGGCTGACAGACCACTTGCCAGTGACACCAGATTGGAGTCAGAATTGGGCCGAACCTGTTTGCTATGTGTGGCAGTGGTCAAATAGTGCATATCGTCCCTTTGAAGATCTGCGCACAAATACCGCAAAGAGCAGATATGGATAGAAAAGAGTCTACCGGAAGACTCGGAATGCTTTGAATGCACCCGAGCAGATCTGAAGAGGCAGGTGTGGTGGACGGATGCAGCCTCCACGTGAGGTCCATGTAAGATTCTCCACCTGTAACACAGGTTTGTGTCACGATGCAGCCTGACTTCACACCTCAAAGGTCTCGGTGAACCCGAGAGGCTGGAGGATGTGGCAGCGGGAGAAGGAAAAGTTGAGGGGAGGGGGCGGTGTTGGTCGACGGAGGGAGGGAGAGGGAGATGCGGGCAATCAGCCAGCGTGGAGTGACGGGGTCAGGCGAAGCGCGGTGGTCCAGCTGGGTGCTTCGGCGTCTCCGGGGTCTCGGGGGTGCGGCGACGTTCCCGCCAGCGACTCGGGGGAAATCACTCTCCTCAAACAAATGAAGTGTGAACACTGTAGGCCTTATGCAAATCAGCACCATTTGATATCTGCACTACTGCCATTCCAAATGTCAGAGTCTGCGAGGGGCGAGGGGGGGAGGTGCGGCCGGGGGGCATGCTTGTGCTGAGCATATCAGAGAGCCACAGGTGTTTGTGTGTGATTGCTGCCCACCGAGTTGCCAGTCAACATTGTTCTGTAAAACATCTAAAAGGATGATGTGAAGCAGCAGCTTTTTTTCCTTCTATTTTTTTGTTTTTGATGTTGTCTTCTTATTCCCTTCAGAGCGGACGACAGTCGAGTACGATTTCCTTCTGAACACAAAGTGGATTATTCTTAACAAGATACGACGACCGGGTGGTTGTAAAGTTGTGTTAATCACCGCAAAATCAAAAGCTTATGAATTTTTCATGGGAAAAATGTTTACGAGGATTTACGGCCTCTGGAGGATCAAACGTAAAAGGCATGATTGGATTTTTTTCATTGTCAACAATCTTTCAATTGAGTTTCACTTCACATTTATAAATTCATATTCTTTCTAATATAATGTCTTTATAGTTGCTAAATCATTTATAAATGTAATTAAAAAGAGTAAGGCTTATTTCCTGCCGTCTTTCTCAGTTTTAACACCAATTAGCAGCAAGATTTGGACAAATCTTTCAAAAATGACACATTTCAGCGATTATTTGTGATTAAAACAACATAAATACAGTTTTGTTTGGAGATGAGAAACCTCAATATTTCACAGAGAACATAAATGCAGCTAATTCTCGTGATGACGTGAGTTAAAAGCTCCAAACCAAGAGAAAGTGTATGAAGTGAGGGATCCAGCTTTTTCCCGTATAACCTGTAAGCATCAGCTGACTCGAAACCACCAGCATGACTGTTCCCAGCTTTCAGCTCAGGGTAAGTGAGCGTCTGCTATTTTCAGTCGGCAGTCGCGGACCGTTGCTCATTATTGACTGTAGACCTGTTGCATAATGCATCTCCTTCATATCAGCAGCGCCCCGCTTGAGCTGTAAAAGAGCGAATTTTCTGTACAGCAACAAGAAGGATGAGCTATGCAGATTTCACCATGGAGAAATCAAATATGTATGCCTCTTTCTTCTCATATTCAGAGATTCAGGGTGGGGGGGGGGGGCTACTCGGAATAGGAATCTTGATAGCGCCGTTTTGGACAATCATCATCACTGAGCACACGGTTCTTTATAAAAGACTCCACTGAAAAAGTCGTGGGTTCTTTGCTCTTTGTTTTTTTTTCTTTTGTTCCTGGTCAAAGATGGAGCAGGTTGTCTGTGATGAAACATGGATGAGGGAGCACGAGACGTCTGCTAATGGATGACGAAGACACAAAAAGGAAAAGAAAGATATAAGATATTCAGGCTGAAGCTGATCATAGAATAAATAGATAAAAATGAATAGATCAAATATTTACAGCATCAGACTGAAATATCGATGATATGATATCTTTACAGCAGTCTTTTCACAGGAGACCTCTTTTGTCCCCAGGAACTAATGAGAGAGTTTGCTATAAAAATCTGTCACTGCAGAAAAATAAGAATGCCTAAAATTCAATGTTGCTGCTAATCATTGATCCATCTGAAGTTATAATGATAATGATAATAATTCAATTCTCCCTGAATTGCATTTTATGCAAATTATTTAAGGTTTTTGTATTTTTTTGTATTTTTTTTATATTTTGTATTTAGAATACTGTGGGGTAACATCAACAAACTGGCATTTAGAGGGTTAAAATCACCCCCGATAAAGAAAGATGAACTAATGTAAAGTGGACTGACTATGTTAATGTGAGAAAAATCGTTATTTGTACGATTGTGGGACGACTGAGAAAGTTTTTAAAGGGCCGCGCCGCCTGTTACATGTTCACTGAGTGCAGAGACAGCTGGCTAATATATTAAGTGGTCTGCGCGATGACCGCCGCGTCTAGACGGGAAAATGTCAGGTCAGCATCGCCGCCTCTGAGACGGCGGCTTTTTAGAGCTTCCGGCAGCAAAACATTCCGTGCAGCGTGTGCACTTTTTGCTTTGATGCGTGCGAGCTGGAGTCAGTGTCTGTAAATAATCCCGTTAGCTGTATGTCGGGGACCTGCTCTGTGAAACCTGGGCAGGATAAAGCTCTATGCTGGGCTGCAGTTTGTACGATTATAGATTTGTAATTGTTGAAAAAAAAAATAATCCAGGTGAAAGAACAGGTGATGACGAAATAAATGAATAATTATAATAATGGTTTTTAATCAAAATCAAAGCAATTGGGGTCTAAAATTGTCTGCAAACACAAAAAAGCGTGCACAGTGTTGGCTGCAGAGTGAAAAATGTGTGTGTGTGTGTGTGTGATGTAATGCTTAATATTTCTATTCAACAAGCAGCATGAAACCAGAATGCTTTCTCCCCTGTTCTGTGCTCATATGCTTTATTATAACTGTGACCTCTTCTCTTTCCCCCTTTCTTTTCTTCGCCACCAGCAGGACGGGATCCCTGACAGCTTGAGGATAAAGGGTGAGTTCCTATTCAGACCCCCCAACCCACCCACCCCCGCCACCCCCTTCCTCTCCCATGACATGCAATTTCCAACCACTATAGTACATCATGCAGGTCGACGTTCGGCTTGTTCTTTGTGGGAAACCACAAATGGCTGAAGCATATCTCCAACACCATCTTTTACACTTGCTGGTGGCAAAGGATTCCTGTAATTTATTTTCTATAATGGAAACCACCAGGAAACACAGAACGCTTTAAAAGAAAAATCTTCACAAAAAAATGATACGATTTTTTTTTTTTTTAGTGCCAACAGCAATGATTCACTCACGAACGGCGAAGTACAGATACAATAACAAGATGGTATCAGATAAATATTACCCGACATTGACAGTTAATACTGCTAATATAGTGAATGCTGGTTTTGTATGACTGGTTCTGCTTGTAATAGGAGTTTCAAGACCACCTTTTGAGGGTCCCAAGCTACATGTACATGTACAAAGACCTCTTTATTTGGAAAAAAAAAACCCCAAATACCCTGTTAAATTAGATTATTTGTGTGATCTTGACTACCAATACTTGAAATGTCGTTGTCTGTGATTCTCCAACGAATTGATAAGTGACTGATGATATGAAAGAATGTGATTTGAAGGATACTGAGAGCACTTCTGCACAGTACGAGCACAAACGCAGCTTCACAGTAGATCCTCTGCACGTCAGTGACACACACACATCGTCCCTGCCGAGCTGTGAAGAACAATCTCTGACTTAAGCTCTGACCGTGAGCTGTGTGTGTGTGTGTGTGTGTGTGTATGCGTGTAAAAAGAGTAGTGCTAAATGCGTCTGCAGCCAGTGTGGGTGATGATCCACGGGGGCTTTGAACAAGTCGAAGAGAGAGTCGGGAAGCTTGGGAAAGAGAACAGACCTCAGCAGCGGTTTTCACGCCGAGCCGCCGAGGATAAAGTGTACATCCACCTCCTGTTGCTCGGCTCCTTGTCTTCTTCAGTGGTGCTCTTCGGCGCAGAAATTTGAACTTGAGTGCGAATAAATTCGGGGGGAATAAGTGGAGGTTGGCAGCAGCTGTGCCACAGCGATTTTGTATCTCATTTGCATCCTGGTTTGATGTCGCGTCAGACTGAATTTGAGACTCTCTTCTTTCTCTAAAACAATACACGAATGCGACAGCTTCCCTAAAATACCAATCGGAGAAGAATGGATTCCGATCGTTGAAGTCTCTCAACTAAATGGAAAAAATTGTCTATTTCATGTTCAAAGTGGTCAAAGCGATTCCCTCCGGCAACGGCATCTTAGATTTTCCCTCTGTGTGTCTTTTTGACTCCATTCTTGGCTGCTTGACAGATGCTTCTGCCCACGTTAGATGTTGGGGAACGCTCATAAACACTTTAGACGATTTAATTTTCCTTCATGACGCCGCTTGAGTTCTCTGCAGCCCCCGCAAAGCTGAGCCCGGCTCACGCAGACCGGCTCCATCAATCGGACCGGAGGATGCTCGACATTACGGGTGCAAGAAGACCCAGGAGCCGCGACTCAGAAGCTCGTCCGATGCTGTAAATATTTGATTATGTAGCCCATGAAAGTCAGCGTATGATGATATATCATCAAAAATACCAGACTCTCACAAAACAAGGTGTGTTGATGTCTGTGTCCTATTGGATCTGCATGCCTTCAGAAAATTACCCTGCTGCAAAAAATATTCAGTTATTACGTGATAATTTACTGAGAGGATGTGTCTGCGTCCCAGACTTTGGTTTTTTGGGGGGTAAATATTCTGCCAGCACGAACCCCTGAAAAACATGAAGATCAGTAAGTGTCCACATTTGAGCACTGGGGGATAATTTTGCTTAAATTGATAGAAACATTTGTGGATTAAAACATCAAACATCCATCCTGAGAGCAGAGCTCAAAGTTTGTAGATGTGATGGCTTGAAGGTCTGGACTATTGTTGTAGTACTTGAGTGGTTTTGGACCACTTTTTGAAGGTCTTGGCCTCATCTCACTCTGGGACTGAGTGGACTTTGATTGTGTTATCCAGACAATAATTGGTAGATTGATTATTTCCCCCAAGTTGAAGCCTCTGCCTTCTTATTAAATGTCTTTCTTTCAGTCAATTTAGAAGCCACATTCACCAGACAAATCCACATCTGATTTGGGGATTGAAACAAGAAACAAGTCCCAACAGTGCCTTTTGAAAGCTGTTTTTGAAACGTGGTGCCAACTCGCGCCAACCACAACAATGGAAAGCAACAAACCAGTGTTGTACTACTCAAGTCTGGTCTGGTCAGACTGGTCTAAAGACCACTTTTTGAAAGGTCTTGTTTGCATTTTAGAACCAAAGCCATAATTACTGGGTCTTGCCTCTGTCTGGGACTGTGTGGAATCTGGACTTTGATTGTGTTATCCAGACAATAATTGGTAGATTGATTATTTCCCCCAAGTTGCAGCCTCTGCCCTCTTATTGAATGTCTTCATGTGAATTCAGTCAACTTAGAAGCCACATTCACCAGACAAATCCACATCTGATTTTGCTGTAGAAAAAAAAAAAACCTCAAATGCTTGTATGAGTGGAAATAGGCAAGGAAACGGGATGGTCTTCCATTGGTGTAGAGGGTCTTGTTCTTGTTGGTGGCCGTGGTCTTGGTTAAGTATTGGTCCACGTTTCTCTTGACTACAACTCTCGACTTCCACAGCCTTGAATCATCCTGATATTAGATACTTTTTCTACCTGCTGGTTGGGGGTGTCTCGTGACGGCCATTTTGCACTCTGCATTGTGCCGCTGCGAGTGGCTAATTGATTCGAGTACAAAAAAAGAAAAAAGAAGAACATTAGCCGTAGCTCTTGTTGACAGCGGCGTCTCCACCCAGCTTCATCTGTCGGCGCGGTGCCGGTGCAGCGCGAACACTTTAATGGTCCTCGTGCTGTTTGACAGATGCATCTCATCCGTCAGCCTGTCACCTTTCTCACGCCGCCTCCGTCTCCTCTAAACAAGAGTCAATGTCAGGCGAAAGGTGATCCTGCTGCCCAACATGTCTGCCACTAAGTGTTCGAAAGGGCCGCTAAATGGACATCTCCTCATTTTTCTTCACCAGGGAAGGTCGAAGCAGTAATTGTAGAGGGTGCATTACCATAAAGGGCGGCCCCAGCTGTCTGCTGTGATTCACTTTAATGCGCCATGTTCTGTAAGCCGAGAGGGGAGATCTCACTTTGGCCCGTTTTCAGCAAACTCATTTCCAGCCCCAATAACGAGACGCGAGCAAAGCGCACTGTAGAGAAAATCATAAATAATTCAAGCGTTAGCCTGTACATCCCGGGCCTCTCATTATTACACAACTGAGGTCAAATTAGCATTAAAACGCCGGTTTTACAAGCAACGTCATCCGGGACACTTTGAATGGGTGTCCAGCGGGGTATTATACGCAAGAGCTGCCGGATAGGTGCAGTCATTACGCTCATATTAGCAAAAATGTCATAAAGGAGCCCTAGTAGAACATTGTATTTTAAAGTACATCTCTTTTGTCCAAAGTTAACCTCTGTGCCGCTCATTTTAGTGCGCGGATATAAGATACTGGCCTCTTTAACCATCCAACACCATTTGACCAATCAGATGTGCCAGAAATGTCCAAACTTTAATATATTCAACATATTCTACTTACTTACTACAACGGGTTCTCATTACTCCCTTTAGATCACACCTGAAAAACACTCCTGTACGTTAAAAGACCAAACTGGACACATTGATTTCCATTCAAACTTTTCAGACTCTTTCAATGTCCTTATTCAGGCATCTGAATAAGTCATTTTTACACACTGGCGCCGAGCAAAACACAGCAATGCATCAACATGACCGTTGTTATAAAAACTGCAAACCAAAAACATAAATTTTCAACTTTATTTTTTTCATCTTTCATATTTTGCATTTTTCTTGTTGAAATAGGGGGGGGGTTTCAAACAAAAATGGTTTAAAATTGAGACAAAAAAATAAAAAAGGTCATGGAGTTTTTAAAGTTCTAGTCAGGAGAGCGGTTGATAAAAGATGTGAATGTTTGAAAGTGGAAAAAAATTATAATTGATCACACATTTACAGTATTTTTTGGGGCGGGGAACAGTTTTGGACAATAAAGGTACAAGTGTCGTGTTTTTCAAATGGTCTCAGAGGGCGAACATTGACACAGTTTAGTAATATTTACCCAAACTTAACAAAATACGTTCACTTGTCTGACTGTTTCCTGTGATAAGCAACCTGTGTGGGTTTTACGCCACCCAATCTTCCCCCAAGTACCAGCTACAAACCCCCCAAACAACACCATCACTTTACAAAGAGGATGGATGGATTTCTCTTGCCTTACACTTAGTGCGAGCGAGAAAACAAATCCTCCAAAAACAAGAGAAGTAAATAAACAGAATGAGGGAAACATTTCACCCTGTAACCTGTAAAGTGAATGCCAGCATGGAGGAGACAAAGACAGACAAATGCCAGACGTTTTGCAGCATGTTCTGTAATTGGAGACCCAGAGCGAGCGAGCAGGCAAGCAAGCGAGTGCGCGCCACACCAACCAAGCTTGTTAGGCGGGCAGCAGCCAGACCCCGGGCTGCCTGGGAAATGCAATTTTTCCAAAGAAATTGACTGATTTAGCCATATGAGAAACCTGATGGAACTTTGTGAGATAATCGTAGCATTCCTCATTATATGTGAAAGTGTCAGCGGCAGAAATGCGGTTATGAAGGACAACTGCTGGGGACACATAAACAGGAGGCAGGGCGGCCACACGCCACCGCAGCGTTATGCTACAGGCGGTGTCGGCGTGCTTTAGGTCTATCGATTTAGAGATTCAACTCAATCAATTATTGTATTATCAGAATCTGAATCAGAATCTGAATTTCTTTATTAATCCCAAGAGGAAATTGCTTTTTGTTGCAGCAACATCTCCAACTCAAGTGTCCAAGTAAAAACAAGTATAGAAATATCAGATATAAGAAATATAAAAATAAAATGAAAATATAAATATGTGAAAAAAATGTTAACGTATAATAAAGAAATAGAAAACGGCAACAATAAACAAGAAGTGCAGTATGTAAAGTATGTACAGAATGTGCATATGAATAGTATACAATGGTTATGCATAAACATTAAACAGTGTATACAATCATTTTATTATATGTATTATTTAATATATTATATATTATATGTAATATAAATAAATAACAGTTTGTTGCACAAAGGGAATTTTTGCACATAGTGAGTCCAGATTCCGAACTGCCTCTAAGTGTCAGACACTCAGAGTGAGTTATAGCTAAACTATATATATATTTATACTGTATATGTACTGTATAACCTACCTAAATGCATGTAAACACCGTAGCTCGAGCTTCCCTCCTTCCTGTTTCAAAGTCGATTTACGTGCACATGTAAACACTTTAGATCGACTACATGAGCTGCACATCCGACCCCTAGTGGTCCGTGGTGTATTTGCAAGGGGTCCGTGAAAACCAAAATATCCTATGACATCATTATTATTATTATTATTATTATTTTACTGAAATGTGGCTGAGACCTTTATCAACCTACAGACCACTTTTGTTTCTCTGATTACATTTGTTTCACAAGGGTAATTTATTGTATATCAGTAAGAGATCTCGCTCCTGTTTGCATTGTTCAACGTTACCGAAAGATGCTGCTAATACAAACCTAACAAGTTCTGCATCTGTTTCAAATTATGAGCCCCCTGTGTCAGTGGGCAGACACCATTCCTTTTTTAATTATGCTCTTATTGTGAAACATCTGTAGGAAGGTGTTGTGGGAAAGCTCAGTTCAGGTTAGTATTTGGAATTGAAGTATATCGTCTATCGAAGTTCCAACTGAAAGCTCTTATTTTTGCCTCAGAGTGGAAAAATGTCAGTTTCAGATCAAAAATGCGTAGGGATGGTCTCAACTTCAAAGGTTGACAAGCACTGACCTAGAATGTATTCAAAGGTCAAATGCATTCAGCTTTTAAACCGTCCTGTCCGTCTGCAGAGCTCCGGTCACGGCGGAAACACTAGAAACGCCACATTTACTGCACACGGGCATTATCCATAATCTCATTTGGACGGCTGCTGATCAGGTGTGTCGGTTAACACCTGTCCAGCCGGCGGTGCCAGCGCTCCCTGCTCATCCGCTTCACTCAATCATGGATTTTATGTTCACATTATCCAGTTGGTGGGGAAAGCCTCGCACCGCACGCTAACAACAATGAGGCGGAAAGGCGGCACGGACGGGAATATCAGACACTCCGGGAGGTTTTTCTCCAATTAATGATAGAGTCACCAATGGTGAAAATGGTGTGAAAAATGGCTCAGCACTTCACAGTGGGAGTCGTTCCTGAAGCTTCTCCGCGGTGAAAAGGTGGTTTTGAGTTCCTTCAACCTGGAAAGTTTTGACTAGTTCTTGGCCGCGTCCTCCGCCCCCCCTGTCAACTGACTTCTCCTAATTACAGCTTTTTGCGTTGTGGAGACGGTGGGCTGAAAATCTTTGGCGGCACGGCCCTCGCCTGGCATTTTGGGCATCAATAACTTTCATTTTCAGAGCTGCTTAGAGGAGGCAGAAGGTTTGAGGAGCCAGAGGATTTGGCGAAGCTTCCAAATTCCATAATTGCTGAGGTGCCGAAAAGGGCTGAATGAGAGAAGAGGGACGGACAAAACGGTGATTGCACAGGCATTTTCAATCGATCAGTGTATTGACCACGTCCGATAGAATATATCCACACCATTTCAGTTCAATAGAAATCAACAAAACATTTATTTGTCGAAACTTTCTGTGAATCCTGATGAGCTGCGGGTTGTTTCATATCGGAGAAGGGCACGGCGTCTTAATAAAAACCGCTCTAATAACTAACAGAAGGGTTGAATTGTGTATATTTCTTTTTTTTTTTTTGTGCGAGCGCCTCAAATGCGGCCACCGAACAAAGATTTCCCCACAGACGCTCGGCAATATCCGCTTTAAATAACACGACTATTCCCATTTGCCGAACTCCGCCTTTCAGGTTCCAACTTCCGCACGTCGCCGCTCGCGTTGGGATGTTTATGTTCACCTAATCTGTGTCGCCTGGCGTTCTCTCACACGCCGACATAATGCCTTCATTTGTATGCAGAGCAGCTGCCGCGCACCCCCCACCAGACCCGAGCCGGCCCAAAGCAGGAGTAAGTTGAATAATTTAGAGTTACAAACACCGAGCTCTAAATTGTATATTAATTCTAAAATTACACGCCAGCCCCCCACCCACCCCCCCACCCCGGGCCCGGGTAACGCGTTTAATAACTCGTCACATCTGCAGCCGAGGAGCGGCGAACACCATGCGTTTCCCCCCCGACAGAATTATTGGGGGGCTCCCTGTTGCTCCTCCACCTTCCACTGTTGACATTAGCCGTCGCACTCTAAGTCTTAATCAAGTTACTGTAGTTTCGCAGAAAGCCAGGTCGCTTTTATGGGTTGTCTTTTTTTGGGGGGGGGGGGTTGGGGGGCTACGGGATGGACCGCACCGCACTGCACCATCTGCTTCGGAGCAGCTGCCTGTTTCCAACTAAAGGAGTGCAGGATTCCCGGGTAGCTTTACAGGCCATTAATGCTCCTTGACCCACTAAGCCATGAGAGGACAGTCGTGTTCAGCCTAAATACTGTATGCGACACCCCCTGGACAATTCCCCCCCTACCCCCCCCCGGGAGGGCAGCGGTTTCATACCTCTCATGGTCACATTGCACTTAAAATAAAAAAAGCATTAGGCTGCCTTTGCACTGCCGAGGACAAAAACACAACCAAAGAAAACCCCCACAAAGGATAACGACAGGGCCGACAGCTGATGGATAGGGATTGTTTTTGTTTTTAGCAGCAGCCATCTTTCTCCGGCGATGACTCACACTTTCACAACTGGAAGAAATGACTTTATCTTTGAATTATCTGCATCAAAAACATTCATGCTGATTCAAATATTCCACTCGTAGTTGATAGTAGATTCGACATCTTCATGCCGATAAGCACTGAGGGCTGTTTGGAGATTCCTGCTTAAAACCCAGATGATGCAATTACGAGCTCCCTTTGAGTCATCTTGGTGTTAAATTAAAGCCAACACTTGTAAACTCCTCATCGGTGTCACAGCAGATGCCGCCGTGTCAGAGTGAAGAACAAAGCAGCACTGACAAAATAAAGAATGTTGAAGGGAAATACACTTTACACGGAATAATCCCTTTGAAAATATGCTGTAATTGACCAAAACAACATGAGCAGAGCGGACGTTAAAGCATCACTAGCTCACTTAGCAAAGCTGGTGCAGTTCTGGCTCGCACACTCGCTGCACACACCACAATGATTGACAGCCCTTTTGAGGCCCATATCTGCCCGCCAGAGGTGGACCATACATGGGTCCCCACTGGTCCAGATTTGGTCCACATGTGGCAGAGAAAGCTGGACCTTTTGTGGCCCAAACAAGTAGGTGGTTTAAGTATATTCTACTGATAACCGACAGTTTGGAGAAGAACACAAGAGCAAATTAAGAGGAAGAAATAGGAAGGGACCAATGTTTTCCGATGTGGCGACATCCCATCACTTTGCCATCGGTTGCCATGTGACGGTCAAAGAATTCACCTTGGATTGTTCAGCCTTTCATGTGACATGTTAAGACGAAACAATCCTCAACACTTGCCGTTGCCCGGGATTCATCAATGCTCCACTCAGGCTGCAGTCATTTGCTGCCAAATGTCGGGCGGAAAGAGATTTGTGGAAACAAATGAAAGAAAACTGTCCTCATACAAGTGCCGGTGAACGGGAAAATATGAAACTTGGCTTCAGAGGCGTCAATTATATTCTTTGACAGCCTGACTTTTTATTTGGTTTTGCAAGTTGTAAATGGTTTGACTCACCGGTTCGTCCTAAATTGAATTAAAGCATCAATAGTGAAGGAAGGAATTTGGAGAGCACATCTCGCCATCAAGGACAGCCAGAAAGGTTTTTTCCCGCCAATCTGTCATACATTGAGGTCCACCTCGGCCCGAGCAACACTTCCAGTTGTCATTGGTTACCAGTCTGTGTGTGTGTGTCAGTGTGTGTGTGTAGAGGCTAAAGGGCTACAAGAAGAAAGTAACATTAGCGTCTTCACAACGTGTCGACCACCAAAGCAAGGAAAGGAGAAGATGACGGGTCAGATCCGGTTCCAGTCCCCGAGCACAAAGACGAGCCAGTTCATATCGGCAGGAAAAAAAGGTTCACTTGTTCTAAAAGCCACATTTGCACACAGAGATTTTTTTTATCATCTCAGGGCGCTTTAACAAAGACCAGACGGTGCTCAAAAGAGCCAACACGGGGCGATTGGCAGGGAAAACTCCCTTTAACATGAGAAACCTGGAGCATGAACCGTGGCTGGGGGTCGGTGGGATGTGTTGGAAGTAGAGTAGAGTGAGTGAGATCTTGGGGAAAAATCATGCATTAGTTTGGGCTCCTTGTTCCTTAAATCTGTATAGTTCAGCTTGAGATGATTTAGAAACTCTAAAGACGCCTTTGAAAGTATTTGGAGCCAGAAGAAATTTAACATCATTAGAATCGACATCAAAATCGTATTTTGCCTCCCTCAGCTTCAAAGCTTCTCTCTTAACCATAATGAAATTATCTTTCTCTTAACTTTATTTGATTGATTGATTCTGTGAGTGTGTTTTTTTTAAATAGATTTATTCGTATTATCATTTTTTTATTATCTAAAACCCCAGAATAACACACGGGATCCTAACTTTGACCGTATTGTGGCATCCCCATCTCATGGCAAACCTTCATTTTGGACGTTTCATTCATCCATTCATCTGTTCATCCATTCATTTATTTCCCAGAAGCACTTGCACCAGTACACTCAAACACCAAATGTCTAAAAATAATGTTGCACAATGGTACATGATTTTGCCAGGCAAGTTGCTGCGTGCTTTAAGGCTGCAATTGTTGTTATGGTTACGATCTGTGCGGGAAATGGAAGGTTAAAGGAAGAGGGATTTTAAAGTGGAATAAAGTATATAGACGAGGTGTCGGCCTTTGCAGTGTCCTGCAGTTTGGCTCTACCTCCTCGCAGGTTTGACTCTTCACTGCACTTCCCTGCACTTAAGCTCGTGCTTTATATTTATCCAGAATGCGCGACGCCTGCTGCTGCGCCGCCACCGCCACCGCCACCGCCACCGCCGCCGCCACCGCCGCCGCCGCCGAGTGCGTGTTACACTTTAGTTACCGACACACAAATGCATGTGATCGCACAGACTGGACAAAAGCAGATGTATTATGTGCAACCCTCTTAAAGTGTGTGTGTGTGTGCTGAGATTGTGTGTGTGTGAACGCGAGAGCACCTGGCAGCCACTTGGCAACTCTCCATCCCATTTCATTGCGGCGCCTAATGAGCAAACGTGAGCTCGGTCTCCTGTCTCATTCCGTCCACATCAGGATGCAGCGCAGAGTGTTTCCAACAACCAGCCTATTTATCAGAGACCTCCGGCTAATTGTGAGCAGCTCGCCGTCACCGCCTCGCGGCGAGGCGGGTCGGCGCACAGCAGCGAGACGCCACGCTTCCTGTTTTCACGGCCGAGATGCTTCTCGTTCGCGGCGCGATGATTGTATTTACGTTGAGGATTCGAATGTCGGGAAACAAAGGCGACCAGCGGCGAGTGGGATGGAGAACAGTTTGTTTATCCGTTGTTAGCGTGGAGGATTGTGGGTAGATTTGCTTTAAAAGAATCGGCGTGTGGGCTCCGGGTCAACATTCAAAGGAGCAGCCAAATGTATTGTGGGTATTTTGAGTTGAGAGGCAGACAAACACGCTGCGGAAAAATCAAAGCCAGGGTCCATTTTTAGTAGCTTTAATTTGAAATTTCAAGCAAGGGAAGTAGCTAAATGCTCCTCCTCGGGGCGTCGAGGGCTCAGCCGAAATATTCACCGGGATTTTTCCGTGCTGGGATTTAAGAGCTCCTACAAAAAATATTCCCATAATAGAAAAAACAAACAAACACACACACACACACAAGTATGAAGTTGTTTTGCAAAGGAGCATCGACGCTCCACTGACTCGTCCAAAAACAGCACGTGTCTGATGATAAAGCACAGGCTGCTCCAAAAAACAACAACAAAAAAACTGAAAACGAGTGACAGAGTACACTTTCTTCTTCTATGGTTTCAGCTTGATATCAGTCAAATCTCTCTAACACACACACACACACACTGTTACAGCTTTCTCAATGTCTGTCGTCGCAGATATTAAACTTGCATCATAGCTCGAGCACCTGTTCAGCACCTGTTTTATGTAAATCCTCTGTAGTCGAACACCGAAACGCTTCTGCCACTCACATTAAAGGTGCTCTAACGTGAACTGGGATCACGTGTCCTTCGGGATCACGTTCCTTCCTCGTTGACCTTCAAAAAGAAAAAAAAAAAAAGGAGAGGGAGAGAAAAAGTCCCGCCATTGCCAAAGCTTTCATCAGTGCCCGGCGTAAGTACTGCGAGTTCACGCAGATCGGGGAAGAAATATCGATCAATCTCAATTAGATTTGTGTTGCTCCATTTAATTCTACATTTTCAGGGTGCGGGTTCGCAAAAAAAAAAAAAGGGTCCACGCCGCGGGACTCGTTACGGCGCCGCAAATGAGCGTCGGCGGCGATATTGTTGATCCTGCTAAGTGTGCGGCGCGTTACGCTTCCTTTGGCGGCGCTGATGGTCGCCGTGACACCTATCGCTCTCCTCGGTGTGATATCGCTCTCAAATAAGCCGCTTAATGTTCTCGGCGAGTTCATTAAGCGACTCAAAGAGACGAAAACAAACTGCCGGCGCAGTTATGACGCCGGGCGGCCGACAGCCGATCAAAGTTTACGAGCGCCTCTCCTTCAGATGCACAAATCTTATCTTATGCAATCAGGATCCGACGCCAGGCCGGGAACAAAAGTTGCAAATCCCTTTAAAATCCCTCTTGGATTTGACTCATAGCTGTGTTGCTCATTCCACAAATGCACGATCCTTACAAGTTGTACCTCGTTGAAAAGGTGACTAATCTGGCTTTCCAACGATAAAAGATACAACACCGATTGTTTATTAAAGGGGAGAAATGACTGAGGCAGCGTTTCCGAGCGTTCTTCGAAGGGAAATTGGCTGATTTTTGGGGGCGTTACCCACATGTTCGGCTGTGTTGCTCATGCCTTTCCTTTGGCAACATTTGATTTTTGAGTGTACTGGTAGGACACACAGGAAATTGTGTGCAAGTGCTTCTGGGAAATGGCGTTATCTCAAGTTGAACTGAGGGCGCAGTTGAGTTGCATCAGAATGTCAATTATTCCTTTGATTCCCAAGCGAAAATGTATGGAATGGAACATGAAAAAATTTATAATACACACACACACACACACACAAACACACACACACGCAAGAATAAACAAGTCGAGAGAAAGGGAATGTCATGATGGATAAGAGAGAAGGGAGCTTTGATGCTGCAGGAGGCAGAATTTGATTTTGATGTCAGTTCTAATTAAGTTGAATAATTTTTTACATTTCTCCTGGCTGCAAACACTTTCAAAGGTGTCTTGTGAGTTTGCAAAAGTCTGTCCATTTGCACAAACAACAACAACAAAAAAATCCCTGACAAATAATCAAACGTCTGTTGGCTTGCAGCACATTTGCGCATCAGTAGAATAATGTCGACGCGCAAAAGGTTTCCCATCAGCCAGAGTGTGAAACAAAAAGCAATTAGTATGAATAGAAAAGTTCCATTAAACAGCATCAGAAACGGCGAGTCGAGAGATAAATGGGTATAATTTACGCCCTAAAGTGTTTACATAAATCACCGACAATATTTTCTGCATTATTAAAAAAAACACACAAAAAAAACCTTGTGGGAAATACAAAGCAGGTGTTTTTTATTCTGAAACAACAACAAAAAAGTTCTACACCTCCACATGAAAGAGCTTTTTCTCCCCCCTGTTGATTATTTTTAAAATAACCTAATTAAACCAGTTTGATTTGAAGCTGTAGAATAATAATACAAGAGCGTTTTAGTCTTACATTTTAATTTGTGTTTCTGCTGCCTCCTCTGTGGGCTTCAGCCGACTGTGATGAATCTGTCAGACAGCAAATTCCGAATAAATTGGATGGAACTTTGCGACACATTCACTCCCCACAAACACACACACACACCCTCCGCCATGTTTATGAGGCGACAGACTTCCTGCTGCCAGACTTTCGCGCCTCTCCGTAGATGCTTTTACTGTGAAAGAGGGGAATCCCGGCTCGCTCATCAGTTGCAGTCGAGGCAAAATGTTCGCCGCCTCTTCTTCATCTTTGCCACCATCAGAGCAAAGATGCGAGCTGGTGTCGCAGGTTGCCGGGCCAAGCTTTCAGAGTAGGTTTTTTTTTTCTCTCTTTCTGATATAAAAATATCTTGATTATATTTTTCTTTTTTTTGATGTCTGCTCGCAGTGTCATCACACGCTGAACGGAGCAGGAGAAAAAACAAACTAAATATGTTGATGACCACCAGCATCTGTTTCTGTGTGTCCATCTATGAGCATATTAACCTAAAACTATTTTTTTTTGCCTTTATTTATGACATGTGGCGTTTGTAGGAACAAAAAGCTGAGTAGATTTTGGCCCAGTTGCATTTAAAATGACGAATCCTGTTCCAACCCAAAAATACAATCAAAGTTGTAATATGGAGCAACAGAAGCCTTGAGTCATTGGTTTGGCACGGAGAACCCGACCAGCTGCTAATGCTAAAGCTAATTGGAAACATCTAGTGGTAAAAATATTGTATATAGCCCCTTAAATTTCCCCTTAATGCTTCTGTCACTTTGAAATAACAATGTAGATCATTTTTACAGGCTATTTAAGCTGATTAAAAAGGGTCACATTGATCCTTTAAATTACTCGCTGCGCAATGAACCATCTTTGTTTACTTCAGACTCCTACTAAAATCCTGACCCCTGTTTGCTAAACTGTTACTCACCAATCTGCAGACACTCATATAATTCCATCACCATGGAAAACCTCTCCAAAGAGCATGATGATTTTCAAACAGAAGTGCTCAAAACTGTCACTGCAAAGTCACTCGAGAAGATTCTGACGCAGCATCTTCACAACACGACATCAAAGACCCCTTTAAACGAGACAAGAAGCAAAGCAGTGGCAGGGAAACACAAGGATGTGCATCAAACCCTGCCGCGGCTGCTCTCCTGGATTCCATTTAACCTAATTCAGCCCAGTTTACTCCAGTCCAAAATGATCAATTAAGGATCAATGCAAACCTCATTTAACGGAGCGACTCTTCACACAAACACAATACAGCCTGAAAAGCTAAATGAGCGACTGTCGTCTCGGCTCGGGACTGATTTCGGAGCTTCCCGGAGCTTTTGTCCGATGTTTGCATCCGTGCGCCGCAGACCGCCGACTCTGCAGCCTCCTCGCCCGGCGCGCTGCCTCTGATGCGATGATTCCCCTGTAATTATATCTGCTTGCAGAGACGAAGCCAAACCGCCCTGGTATATTGGCTGCAAACGTGCGCGGCGAGGCAAAAAATGGCCCGACTATCAATGCAACACTGATTTAAAGCAAAATAGCAAGTTAGGATATAATCTCAGGACGCTTTTTGTTGTTTCCATCCAGACGTGTGATTATTCCGAAAGGTCACCTTCCGAACCACTTTAATTTTCTGAAGGTCACTCATATGTAGCATGAGTAAAAATTCTGTTTTCGCCCACCGTGAGCTGAAAGGAGCGGATGTGAGCGTTGGACACTTGTGAGGTGGGAGTCTCTGTCCACTCCCCCCCACTGGAGTGGAGGCTGCTGCCCACCAGCCCCCCACAGAAGATCAGCCTTACTATTAGCTGGAGCTAGCCTTGGCTACATGCTAGCAACTGAAACAACACATATCAACTAAATAGGAGATTTAGAAGAAAATGAACCGTTTCTGTCGTAAAAAAACAGCTTATTGTACGCTAAGAACGTACACCAGCGAAAGCCACATCCCCTGGCCAATAGGAGCGTGGAGTGACATTTAAAGGTACAGGCACAGAAACAGCCCGTTCTCAGGAGAGCTCATAGAGACACTTTTAGACCAGCTGGAATTAAGTACCAGAGCTGAATTTGCAGGAAAGAAAATGTAGAATGTTTTTTGCCTCTAGCAACTAAAGTAAATTGTGTCAAATACCCCGTAGAAGGTGACCTTTAATGTCAGTACGTTACATGATTCCTCTTTTCGACTCTGTGTGTCGGCGAGTATTTGCTTTTTGCTGTTAATTAACCCAATCTTTGAAAAAATAAACGTTTCCAGTTACATCTGGGTTTACGTTACTTCTATGAACCCTAGCTGAGCTGGGTCGTCACATACGTGGGGGCTCGTCCTGGATTGATAAAAGTCTTTGATTGATTAATTGATTCAGCGTTTGCCCTTCATGTCTTCCCCGTTTCACCGAGATATGTTCCTGTAGCTGCTCATTTGCTTGGCTTGATTGAATTGTGTTGTAAAATTGACACTACTACTTAGATCTCATTGTTTCAAAACAAATTTTGGATTATAAATTCTCAAAAACACCTGATAGCTGAAAAATACTGTGGTGGTTCATTGGTCATGTGTGATCGCATCATTGGTAAAAGGAGCAGAGTTGAATGTCTCTGCTGTTCATGAACAAGGATGGAAGAATTATGACCACTGAGTCCCTACGATCATCTAAATATTTGGAATAATAATGAAAACCAGGCAGGCAAAGACTAAAAATAAGAATACATCCATGTTGAATATTACTCTGGGAACACGGAGACCCCACCATGGCAGCCACCAGGTCAGTACATGCAGAAACACACTCATTTCTCAAATTGTGAAGGCACCATTAATACTGGGAGGTGTGTACAGGTTTAAGGTTTAACTACTGGATGCCATTGTGTATTCCAGTACGACAAACCACAATCTGAATCCTCACAGCATAGAAGATACACGCTGGCTCGATTAGGCTTGACCCCTGAATCCTCGTGTTTTTATTCTGTCGCTCACCTGAACAACTGCTCAATATTTCTATACCATCAATCTCTGCCAGTTTGTCCGTTACTGAGATGAGTGTCTGTCAGGGACCCAAAAAAGGGCTCAAGGTATCAAGATGCGGCACTGCAACACTGCCGGATTCACGTGGACACGCAGAGAAATCCAAAACTGCAACAACAAGAAAAAAAAAAGATTATTTAAGCAATTTCAATAATTCCGCTGTGCTTCATCCTGCCAAGAATCCTTCTTCCCCCAAGAGTCCTTTGGACTTGCTTGGAATGCATTCAACATTTTTTAGCAGAAGTTTGTCTTCTCTTCAAGCATACTTAGACTAAATTGAATTAAGTAAATAACTCAGGATGGCACAGCAAATTAAAAATTACACTCCAAAATATACAACTTTAAAGATGTAGCAGTGCAGCCACAGATTGAATCGTGATTGACTAAAAATAGTGCCAATCCCTTTACAGTTGCTTTGCACTGGGGGGGAGGACGATGGAGGGAGCTTGTTGAGGTGGAAGGGAAGCCATCAATGTTTTAAACGTGGTGAGTTACTCGCCTCCAAAGGGTTGGGGAAAAAGCTCTCCTGCCTTTAAATAGCTGCTCATAAAATGTTCACGAGTTGTTTATGCCAGCAGGAGTAAAAGTGTTGTCACAGCGCTACAATTAGCATATGATGGGGGAGAGGAAGAGGAGGATCTCAGCAGGTGTGACACAACACCTCCACCAGATTGATGCACGTCTTTACACAAGTCAGCACCTTGAGGGCATCAACGCAAGGAACTTATTTGAATTTATACGCACAATGGGGAATAAGTCGTGACTTCTAACCAAAGGAACACCATTAGCTAGAGCAACCTCCGCCGTTGTTATGTTCATCTTCATATAAAGTGGTGATGAGGTCTGAAAAATGATTCATTAGGGACCTATAGAAAGACGTGAACATGGGATGTGAAGGCAACTAAATACCAAACGTTGTAAACAACACAGCAGGCAGTCAGGAGGGTTTTATAATTTGGTAAAGCCACTGACGCTGAATAATTGCTGACTTTTTTTGTTCAATTTGATGGTTTTTGGAGTGAAAAATATTGTTATGTGATGAGCATTTTCCATTTTGCTTTCAGCTCTGTAGACCAAGGCAATTAATTAAGGAAATAATCTGAAGAATAAATAGTGGATAATTATTGCATCTCCCCAAAACGGGACAAGGACACCCTCAGCAGTTTGCATGCGGAAAGAATTTTGAATTATTTGTGATGACAATCCCGTTCTGGCAGGATTCCGGCTCGTAAACAGGCTCGTCCTGCAATCTCCGCTTCGTCCCGAGTGACTGTTAGCACCTGAAATATTTACTGCGATCTGCAAAACTCAATTCCAACCACTCGCTAGCTGTCGCCGAGAGTGAAATCATAATTTGGGTCATTAAACTTGTCCCCCCTTCATAAAACTGTCACGTATATTTCACTGTCAACAAATAGGTGACATTCAGGCGCGCGCGGTGGCTGACACACCGCCAGCGGTCACAGAATGTTCTAGACATCGTCGATATGTAGACCTCACGAACTGAGACCAAGATGAAACCAAGACCGTATACAGTACATCAAAGAAAGAAATTCTTTGTCTTGACTTGAGAAACCTGAGTACATGTTGCTTGATGGATTGGCAGCGGCCATTTATTTTTTTGTTTATTTTTAAAAATAAAACCAATTATGGTGGAATATTTTATATTAGGCTACCAAGACAAGCCAGATACTGAGACAAGACCAAGACCTTGGACATCAATGGAAGGAATCATCCCATTTTGTTGCCTTGAGAAAACTGAGTCCATGTAGCTCGGTGCACAGGCAGCCGTTTCCACTTATTTCAAGCATTTGAGGCTTTTTTTTCTATATAAAAATAATAATCAGATGTGGATTCGTCACATGAAGACAACTAACATAACTTGGCGGGAAATAATCAATCTACCAATGATTGGAGGTGGTTAGTAGTTGTGGAAAGCAAGGCACGGTCTGAAAGCCTGGCAGTGGTGGTCTGCAAAAGTCCAGTCAGTCCCAGATTGAGACAAGAGCCACTAAATATGCCTTTGAGTCCGAAACTAGACCAAGACGTTCAAAAAGTGGTCTTAAGGCCATTTTTGAGACCAACTCAAAGTACTATAACACAACTCTTAGGTTCATTCAAACAGGTACAGTGTAGAAGAAAAGCCCTTAACCTTGTTTGAAACACTTGCTCTTGTAACATGCTGAGTCCGAGATAAGCTCAACCTTTTAAGAACTTGACCAAAACCTTGAGACAAGACCAATCTCAAGGACTCCAACACTGGGCCTTAGTTTTAATGAGGGCATTGCGGTAAGAAAACCTCAAGCGATGGCAGATTTAGTGATTGTTCCTGAGTACATTATCTTTTCCCTTCACCTTTCTTTGCATAACAAGTTGGCTAAAAATAAATTCCTCTGCTGCTGCATTCATGTACCTGCTGCCCTCAGTTGAGCCTCACATCAGCTGAGACTTCAGAAAAAACCTGATGGAGCATCCGGTGTGAGAGAACGGGGCATTGTTAACCTAAAAAACTTTGGAGCTTTGTGTTAGCTGATGTTTACCCAGATTTGCATCTCCTTGTTCTCCTTCATGGGCCTTGTGGGCCGGCTTAACTGGGTGCGCTGAGCGAGCTCAGAGCCTTTGACTGTTGTTTACCACACGCTACTCGCTCCCTCAGGACCGCCAGCCGCTGTAATGGAAAACATCAGATGGGAGTCAGATGAGCGCTCTTAGCTTAGGTAGTGGAAGAAAAAAAAAAAAAAAAGCCATGTCTGAAATAGGAAATTCAGCTTGTTGGAAATGACGTATGTTCAAGAGTGAATGTGTTTCAGAACATGATGGAACATTTAGAGCCGCTCAGGAGGTTTTACCAACACGGCAGCATGTCATGCATTTGCCACCATCATCCCCGGCTGAGATTTACCGGGATGCGGAGGCTTCTCATACAGTATGGCAGCCATGTCCAAGCACATCTGACGCACTTTTGTCCTCCTCATTATGCATGCATGAGTGATAGAAACCCTTCAAAAAAACACCGTGGAGTCACACATGTCAGGACACCGATGTTGCCGACAGCGATCGGACCAAATGTCAACATTTCGTCTGCCCAGGGGAGCCTTGCACCGTAATTCAGCGCAAATTCAAAGCCTCTCATCGAGGGGTTTGTTTTTAAAAGGAATACATTTGCTCTTAGTATGGAAGTGCAGCACGGCCATTGCACACAATATGATGCGATCACAGAATGGCAGGCCGAGTCGCACTCAGCCGGTGTTTTGCACTGCTTGGTCGTGTTGCACACACTGTGCCGAAGCCCAAATGTTTCATTCAGCAGTGCAGCTCGATGTTTATGTTTGCCGTGATGGCCATCTGTGGGGCTCTGCGGCGCTTGTTGACAGTACTTGCAGAGGGAGGGTGGGGGGGGGGATGCTCTCCACTCCCATTCAGAGGGCTGGCTTCTTTTCTTTTTCGTTTTTTTATTGACAGTTTTTATCCATTTGATTTTTTTTTCAAAGCATTCTTAAAGCTAAGAAAGACAAAAATCAGCCACCACTCCGCTCCAGTCAGGGACGAATCTTCCCAGTGTGATGCTGACTTTGCCATTTTTTTACGCATACATCAGTTTGGATATGTGAGCCAAGTGATTATTTATTTTTACAGATCTGTAGAGAGCTGTACTTTACTACCCTGCACCCCTGGATCTGCACTGAGAATCAAAAAAGGTTTGAGCTTAGTATTTTTTGGAGCGAAAAAAAAATTGTGCTTTTCACATTTGAGAGTTGAGTCAAACCTAATGAGAGAACTTGTAATACACGGGTCAGGTTTGAGAAACATTTACTGTTGCAGACTGGGGTCCAAAACACACATTTAGGTGTTTGCTTTTGCCTCAAGTGCCGTCGGCGGGGCTCCTTCTCGCCTCGGCTGGTCTAATCCCACTCGAAATAGTGATGTTGTGGGCCAGGGAACCAAACACAGACACCATAAAGCTTCTTATAGCTGTGTTTATACTGCAGCTGATGTCTGCATAATTAATTTACTTTGGAAACTCTCATCTGTTGTTTGTTAGAAAACATGGCACTGTAATATATCATTTTACAGCATCTTTTATTAAAACTAACAGCAGACGGCTTCTGTAAAAAGGGAAATCCACCAACTACGCTGACAACCACCAGCTGCCGTGCAGTAATGTCCTTGAGCAGGGGTCCGAGTTATACGTCCCCTCCTCTCCTTGCATGATCTATGTTCCAAGTGGGTGTTTGCAGGTGGGCAATTACAGTTCAAAAATCCCATAATAAGCTACCACTCCCCTGTGAATATCGAGCATCGTGTATTTCTGTCCACAATGAAAAAGTAATGGGTCATCAATAAATAAATGGCTGTGCTCAATCCCTCCACTGTGTGATGTGAGTGGACGAGCAGACTGTGGGACGTGCATACTGATAACAAATGACTGCGCCCTTCGCTGACCCTGCTAGTGGCAAAGGATGCCCGGCTGCGCCACACAAATGCACTGAATAATCATTACGCCGGGGCACCGCGGGGAATTAATAAACTAGCAAATTGACTGGCTCCAATCAGGTCACAATGTACACACTTGTGTCTCATCTAAATCCTCTGTGACGGCTCAGAGATAATGCCGGAGTGTGTGTGGGGGAGATGTTTGGGAAGTGAATGAGGCTGAACAATTCAAGTCGGTTTGTTTATCCAATCCAGACACGGATACCACTGAGTGAATGCTAATAGAAAGTTGTCAAAAGTGACATTTGGGGAGTGAATGGCATGGTCGACACCCACAACGACGGCTGGTCTTTAAATCACGCAATTATACAAACTTTTTTCTTGAAGAACAAATCCCCCCACCCTCAATGATATGGATTTTCTGCCTGTAATCGGATTATATTATTAAATTTAAGGGCGCACACAACAAACACTGCTTCCAATTTGGTGTCGGATGCAGACACCATGAGCCGTGCGCATTAGCGCCGACACCTCATTAGGCATTTTGTGTAAGTTCATATCTAGTGTATCAGCAACGTGCGTCTCTCAAAGCCACAATCATTATAGATTGTAATTAATGCAGTGACGCTCCATTTCCGAGTCGATATTCTTTGGCGGTTATTGGAACACGGGTTGATTCGCGGTGCCAATGAGGCCGCGTGAGGAGCGTGTCATGAAGGTTAGGACAATTGATGTGAACGGACATCTGGATCCGAGTGGCACGAGCGGTGAGGAGAACGTCTCCACTCTCCATTTCAATCCAAACGAAGACTTTCAAAAGAAGTAAACTCATTACAACCCACAAATTAGCTTTATCAATTTGCCTCTGCAAACTCTTTGAGAGGAAATTTGGTTCCATGCGGGATGTGATCATTGCCAATCTCTTGTTCTTATCTTAAGTGCGGTGACCTTGGTATCTGGCAGTGAAAATGAACTTTAGAGACGGCGAACGCGGGAGAGAATCTTATCTCATGTTGCTTTGAAAATTAGTTAAAATTTGAAGAAGATGGCTTCTGAGACTCCTGCTTTAATTAATCCCGGAAAAAGAATAAAAGGCACGAGCACAAATTTAAGCAGTTATTTTAGAATGAAGCTAAAGCAGAAATAATACCATTTGTAACAGCTGGGTATAGCCGGGCGGCGATCAAAAGCCCACAGCCGTCTCCATGGTAATAACTTACCACAATATAATGAGGCTATAGTTTCAGCCTCCATATTCCACAGACGTGGAGCTGAATTATCATCAGCTCGGCTCAGAGATTGAATGTTACATGATCGTGCCACTTGGAATACCAATCTTAAGTTATACATTTTCTGAGATTCAACATTAAGAAAACAAATCAAAAGCAGTGATCAGATCTCTCCTTTGATTGGGACGAGAGCTTTGGATTGAGTTCAACAAAATCTGCTCTACGCTCCATTTTCTCCTTCATATCACACGTTCATGGCTAAAAATCACAATGAATTATTCATATTCAGTGTCGTTGTTCCGAAGTCAGCTGTGTTGTGATGAAGAGCTCAGAAATATTTGATTGTATTACTCTGTCACTTTACTGGATGAAGTGCCATCACTTCTAAACACTGTGACCTTTCCACTAATAGAATGAGCTGTGGACAAACACATAATCGTGCTCTCGCCGCCGGACGTCTCTTATCTGTACGTGGGGGCGGCTTTTATTGTTATGGTTCGGGAGTTTCCTTCCATCTTCTCCCTGCTCCTCATACGTATGGGCCATGATGACCTCAAATGGAATAACTAAAGGGCATTCTACGAGACAGCAGGTTGCTATTAGAATGCCGATATGTTTGATGTGGTTGCTGCGTTACTGTACGTCTGTCCAAACTTGTTAGTATTCATATTGTGTGAAATGGTTCTCTGTTCCAGAAAAATTACACTAATCATTTATCGGAGTAATTGAAAATGTTTTAATTAAGGCTTCCACACGGACCGGTGCTGTAACCCCTATACAAATACTGCAATATTTGGCTTTTTTAGTGTGTTTTCTTCTTCGTCCTGAATCCCCAACAGAGAAAAGCTCCTCTTCCTCACCTCCTCCACACAGGCGTTAGAGTTCAGGGTCTGTCAGAGAACTGTGACCCCCCCCCAGCGTCAAGGATCTTGCTCAAGGCCACTTTACACACAGTTAGCATTTTAAGTCGGACCCCCAACATGTCCTTGCTTGGATTGAGGGTGATGTTGTCAGTGATGTTGTAACCCTCCATCACGAGGTGGCACCACTCACTGAGTGGTCGGCGAGGTAACGGCGAGTTTTATGGTCATTCAATATATCATGTGTCCTGTTTGCTTCTGATGAGCAGGTTGGTGCACTCTGTCATCAGTGTGAGTGGGGGGACAGAGCAGTAAATTTATGGCAATGCTATACATATGTATGCAGCCCATTTACCATCATTATCATGGTCACTTATTGTGAAAAAGTACAGTATTTACTTACACTTAAATTGCATTTATGTACAAATAACAAGGAAAATCAAAGTGTATGAAACAATCAATTCACAAACAACATGGAAATTGCTCAATAAACACAGTGTGCAATGACAAAGTTATTCTTTAACAACTTACCGTAGGGCGCTGTAATTAAAAGATTGTCCCCACAGGAAACATGACACCATGCATTTAAGACTCGAAAATTAACTTGCACAGGCGATGAAAAATACTCAGTGTCATAAACGTCCTTACAGGAAATGAGTTGGTGGTGTTTTTTTTGTGTACATCGGCCCCCTTGATACGCCCTTATGGAAACAACACTGTTTATTGGTTCGTTTTTGTTCTTGTATTTTCTATCATTAGTTTTCATTCTTTTATAATTTTGTGGAACATCAGCCAGTGCAAATAGGGAGACCATCAGCAAGATATAGAAAAGGAGGACTAAACCCACCCCCGAAGAAGTGGCTGAAAAAGACCTTCAGTCGCGTTATATTGTATCACGCACCAGTGCAGGATTTTCAAATATGTGCAAAGTTTCTTCTGTTATTTGCAGTCCACACTTCCATTCCGTGGTACTGTAGCACATTTTCCATTATTTGAAATAGCCTTGAACAGGAAAAAAAAAATAAAAAATTATAGTGCAGAGGCATCTGACAAAATGAAGCAGAGGTACTGGCTGAAATGGGAGTTAGACCAAACTCAGACTGGATCCTTCCAGAACACAGACATCCAAGCTGACATTTTGTTTTCCCAAGATAGGGATTTTATTTAATAAGGAAAAAAAATCAGTTTTTTTGTTCCAAGAGTACCATATTGTAGGAATATTTTTGCAGTCTTGTCCCTGCATGTTAATACGACCATGTGAATTAATGTGCGCGATATTTGGGTTGAAGTGTTACCGACTTTTTTAATCACTCCCACTGAGGGTACTTTGTAGTGAGCTTGACTCGCATAAATTATGGACCTGACTGACATTTCGTGAATTGAAAACACTATCTGATATTGATGTACAGTTCCTGGGGGTCTGAAACCCCGGGACTGAAACTGCAAATCCAACCAATTTGGTAAAAGCACCTTAAACAATATAGATCATAGAGGAGAGACAAAAAAAGTGATGTCTTATTTCGTGTGTGTTGCAGGTTTTATGGGTCACACCGGCTATCCGAGTCCATGTGAGCACAAATACTGTGGCTTGGGGCGTCACTGTGTGGTCAACCATGAGACGGGCCAAGGGGAGTGTAAGTGCTTGGATCACTGTAAACCGCACTACAAACCCGTGTGCGGCTCGGACGGGAAGCTCTACCAGAACCACTGCGAGCTCCACCGGGCTTCCTGCCTCGGAGGACACAGGATTACAATCATGCACAACGAGGAGTGCTTCTACAAAGGTAAGAGCTCGTTTGACCTTTCGCAAATGGGTTGTGTGCGGTGAATATTGTATGTCCTGCACTGTAGCCCCTCAGTGTGTGAGGTCCCCGTCAGCCCCCAGTGGGATTGGTTTTAATGGAGCTGGATTTCCACAAAAGGCTAAAGACTAAAGATTTAATCCATCCCGAGTGTGCACAAAAGATGTTGGTGTCTGCAAAATTATACTAAAATGTTATCAAGCGGAGTGCGCTTGCTGAAAAGGTGAGTTTGATGTCATCCAAATTTACTATTTCAAACGTTTTCCTGGTGGCGTGTTTTTACGTGGTTGAAGGAAAATGACCCGCACAAGATGTACTTTAATTCAAAGAGGTGCAGTTTTACTATCGCTGCCTCTGCGGGTCCCAAATGATTCGCCGAAGTGAGCACCGTGTCACAGGACTGAAACTTGACTGGGTTACTTATGAGCCGATGGGATGAGGGATATAAAAAAAACTGAAGAGGACTTTTCATCAGACAAAAAGGGGAATAACTGTCAGGACTGTGAGCGAGGGGACTGGAGCAGGGTGGGAAATCATCGGCCAAATGTTCGCCGCTAAGCCCGTCCGCTCCAACATCCTCTTTGGCAGATCACCAACCATCATTTGGAAGTTCCCTTCTAATCTTCCCTCACTTGGAGAGTAAAACGTTGTCGGTCCCCATTTTGGCACAAATGGCTCTTACCCGAGGCCTAACTAGTTTATTTTAAAAATACAGCGACAAGGACGGACAATAAACAGAGAATATATGACGGCTTTTACTGTAGATTCAGCTGCTTCTCGCCAGACGTTGTTCTGCTTGGGTTCAAACCCTTCCTATTAAGCCCGACATTAACAGGAAGTGGATATCTGTGGTGGAGAGGATGAGGCCTATAAGCTGTTGGCCAGTTTTAACCCCGCGGTTCCCGGGGTCCAGGTGTGCCGAGCTGCCAATTAACTCCAGGGTTAACCGGAACAAACTGACCTCTCCTCAATGTTCCCCCGATGTTCCAACCACACGAGGCTTCATGGTTGTGTGGCTCAGAAAATGCAGACTGGGTGAATGGTCAGTGTCAATGTTGGCTTCTACACTAGGGAATTCAAAACATGCCTTTAGAAAGTGAAAAAATAAAAGTACACACAAACCAATCATAATGCACACACGCTTACATAGCTAACACTACCCTACACTTGGGTACACATGGATGTAGAAGTATACGAAAGATCTATAGACCTCATAGACCTACAAAAGGTCTACGATGGGGGCTTATAGTTTTATCGTCTTTATCGTCTTAAGGTGTAATCCAAAACACAAATCACTATCACTCCGCTGACACATCACTCACCCTGTTCTGCAGGTACACTGACCCTCCATTAGACAATAAGAAAGTAGTGCCCATTATTTAGCATTACCAATATATTGTTCTTCTAAATACATACCACCAGCTAATGGGGAAGTCTGATATTCGCAATAGCCAGCGAGACATTTGTCTCCTAGTTATGTCCTCGATCACAGTTTTAGTCTTCCTCAAAACATTGTGATACAAATTTTCTAAATCATCCTGCTGGTGAGAGTACGTTTTGAGCCATGGCTGTGCACCATTGGGAGCTCACATCTGCCCTGGGTAGGATGACTCCAGCTGCAAAAAACTTCAAACTGGAACTTCGCAGATCACAGGGTGACATCAACCCCCCCCCGAAGAAGTTGGTACACCGGCACACACTTTTCTTCCAACTCAGGAATTTCCAGTATTCATGAAAAGCTGAGAAAAAATACTTTCAGCTTTTTGCTTCAAATTTCCCGCATTGATCTTCTCACAGAAACTGCAGCGGAGAGCAAAGAATCGTCCTTGCAGTTAACACAGAGATAAATAACAAACCTGTAAGGAGCTGCATGTTGAATTATACGCAATGTAAAAAACATAAAACATTCAGTCAGGGAGCATCTCAGATTCCACTCAGATGTGGTCCTGCAGGAAGGCACGGATATAGTCGTCGGCGTGGCGATGGTTTTTTGAAAGCAACTCTTTGTGAGATGGCGGGTTCAGAGGCAGGAGCAGGTGCCACTGCTCCAGCGCTCATATTTCCCCAGAGAGAGTTGACTTCTGTCTGCCATTGATTGTATAAACACACCAATTATTCTTAGTCCCTGGAAACAAGGCTACTCTCCATTTTGTAAAGCGAGACATCACCGAAGTAAAACTACCTGACTCGGCACCTTTGTTCCGCTCCAGCGCGCGGAGGGGAATAGCGGCAAACTGCTCACATACGGCATATTCATAATATTCATGAGCAATTGACTGGGGCTCGCATTGATTTCGCTTTCCGAGCTCACTTGTTAACTTTCAAAAATAACTTCATACCCAAGGAGCAAAACTGGTGTGGCCCAGTTCTGGCACGCACACTCGGCGCACATACCGCAATGAATGACGGCCCTTTTGAGGCCAGTATCTGCTTGACAGAGGTGGACCATACATGTGTCCCCACTGGTCCAGATTTGGTCCACATGTGGCAAAGAAAGCTGGACCTTCTTCGGGCCCAGAAAAAACGGACCAGCTGTGGACACTGTATGGACCAGCACTGGACCAGCTGTGGACACACTGCTGTCCCTGTTATGGTCCAGCACAGTTTGAGCACTGGCACCAGATGCCTCAAGTATCCAGACTGGACAGTGATTTGGTTTTTGTGGCCCATATGAGTCTAACCACAATGGGTCCACATGTGTCATGCCATCATCTAACCATTGCCATCATTGCCAGACCTGGACCACATCTGGCTGACAGACCACTTGCCAGTGACACCAGTTGCCAGATTGGGCCAAACCTCTTTGCTATGTGAGGACAGGCAGACTGCTTTGGATTTGCACAGATACACAATACACCCCAGTCCTCCTTTTAGGGTATTGTGGGCAACACGTCCATGTTTTCCATTTTTTATCCATTTTTAAACTAACAGCCAAAACATCCCCATGTGCTACCCGATGATTAGCGATAGCAGCATCTGTTTTTTAAAGAAGACATTGAGAATAGGTGATATATTAGCGGTGGCTGCTATCCAGCCCCCCCCCCCTCCTTCTTTAAAAGATCTGTCCGCAATGCAGAGCTGGATATTTGACCAATGTCAGGGAATCAATATCAGATCAACAGGAGGCAGAGGAGGAGGGAATTTAAAAAAGTGCCGGTCCACTCTTTTCTCTCATCTCGTCCCTCGTTCCATCCAGACAGTTTTTCTTTTTTTTTTTGCTGTGACTGATATGTAATCAATTTCTCATTGGATGGGAGCAGGGAGAGGACACAGAAACCTGTTGGAGCGATTAGTGATCTACGCCCAAGGTATTGTTGTCCTCTCTCAACACTTTGGGAGAATAGAACCACAAATTAAGAGGGGTTTTTTGAGGGTTTTTTTTTTTTTTACTTATTTCTTTTTTCCCAGACAGCTGAGTTAAATATATTTCAAAGAAATGCAAGGGGGGCTGCGTGGGGATTACACAGCTGCAGAGAATTTGCTCCTTGTTGCAAATATAAAAGGCAATATGGCGGGGATAGGAAATGGATAATTGAGCAATGTAATAGAGCTTGCAAGTAAATCTAGATGTGATTATGATTCAGGAGAAATTAGCGGGTAAAATGGAATGTGCCCTCAACGGCTTGTTAAATGTGTCACTCGATTATTTGTCCTCCAAGTAATGGGCTCCATTTACCTACCAATAGCGAGATGCATGGTCATTATCGCAACATAATGATAAATTTCCGTCCTTCCTATATGAGTTATCTGTCAGTAAGTTTGTGCCTGCGGTCTAATTTGTATTTCCATGTCTGTCTGCTGTGTTTAGTTACGAGGATAGTAACTGCTTGGGATGTTTCTATTAGAATTGGTGAGAGTGCAATCGCAGACAATGGCAGTGTAGCCATTAGTCAAATTTTGGGTATTTTTTTGTCATATTTGATCAGGCTTGATGCCCACATAACTGAGATCAACCCATTTATGCTTAATCCAATTTCCACAAAACATGGTAATTGGATTACTTTTGTGAAATCATATTTTTGTAGTCATATATTTTGTGTTTTCACTTTGCTCCCGGTCGGAGGGGAATCTTGCATGTGTATTAGACATGCGCATTATTCACAGTAACCCCCTATAGGGGGTTGCTATGCACATTTTAGTCTTGACACAACAAAGTATATGGCCTTTGTGATCTTGTTAAAGATCCATCCCACCGTTAGGAGGTGACTGACCGCCATCAGACAATCAGTGTGAGTATTATCTTTACATGGTGTCATTTTCTGAGAAATGGCCCCGACGGGACGCTCAGCCCTTTGTAGTTGATGCTGTTAAACTGATCCTGTCAATTGAAATATCATCATCTCTATGCAAGTGGATGGGGCAGCAAATCCATTAGCCATAATACTCAATGTAATCGATTCTGAAGTGTTTTATTTGGCTTATATGGCCAATCAAGATTTATTCCGTCAGCATTTTACAATGTAGCATATTTTGGACCATCATTTGATGATGTAGAAAGTGGGAGTCAGTTTGTGTTACACTCAATATCTGGTGTTGGCAGCGTGTGGGAAGCTTGTCGCTGCCGCCACATCAGGTTTTCCCTCGGACGGACTAATGTATTGAAATTGATGTAATTTATGGATATAGGCTGTTCAATTCAAAACACAGCCGCCCACATCCGTGACATGCCTGCTACCAGCTAATTTTGACAAATCAGCGCTCATATTTTTCAGTCGAACCTTTGATGGTCCATCATGTTGGTCAATTTGGTGGCCGTTGCTCAGGTTTTAGACCGCGGTCTGCTTTGCACATCCAAAGCGTAAGCTCCAACTACCTCTCCTGTGCCATTACGCAAGCATTATATACCCAGACGTTCCAGTTTGATTGACTTTACACATTTTAACAAACTGTTTTCTCAGTGGACTAGAGCGCTGCAGCGAAATGTGATGCGACAGTCTTATAACCACATACTTGAGATGGTTTCATTACCCTCGGCACTGATTTCATGTAGCGGAATGACAGCACATATCATCAGCAGACACATTGAGAGTATCTAATGACCAGTGGAGAGATTCTGCTTCACACGAGACTGATAAACAGACTATTAGTTCTCTGGGTGAACTTGGAATGGAAGGAAATGATTGCTTTTGAATTGACACCCGTATGCAGAGAGGTTCAGGCACTGCTGGTTTGGGTCCCGGCTCGATGAGTCGGCGTATGGCGACGGACGGGGCGCTGTCAGACCGACCTTCTCTGAGCCTCTTATCTGCTGTGGAAGACAGGATAAGAAATGACAACCATGTGTTGACTGAAGCTTCTCATTAGCACCGGGGAGAGCGTATGACCCCCCCTGTACCCCCCCCAAGCTTGCACAGCAGGGCAACGAAGCCGGGATCAGATGTGATTGAAAATTAGGTGGTGCACAAAAGCCAGTGCGGCTCGTTCCGCGGAGGACAGCGCGCCGAGACAAGCGGTCTCTGCAGCGAGCGATTGTGGAAACAATTTAGGCGAAGGTTGCGGCACATCAAGCAGGTAGTTTCGGTGCATTCGGCACAACCAATTACCCGGGAGATGGTACAATTAGAAAACCTTCGCACGTCAGGCTTCCAATAAGCCCTCAACTTTTTTTTTATTCACTATTTCAAAGACAGTTGAGCTGCATCATTAACTCAGCTATTGCATAACAGTATTCGGAAGGATGGGCACATTATAAAATATCAATCATCACTTTGAGCATGATGACATTATAGCTGCAACATCAGCATAATGATAATTAGCTATCATTGATTATTGATTCTTTGATTGTTCTTTGAGTTTGGAGGACAGATGAGGAGCTTGATGATTTTTTGAATTTGGAAAAAATGTGAAGATCTATTTACCTCATATGTATGCACAAATCTAATCAATTCACAATTTATTTTCATTGTTCTCTAAACCCCCCTTGCTTTTGTTCCTGTCATGTTGGGTTTCCTTTGTAGCAACTGTTGCTTTTATCATTGAATGCTGTCATTAGCCTAGAAATGAATAAAACATTTAAATCAAAAATCAAAAACAGATAAATGAAAAGTCAATTGAATTAAAATACATTTGAAAATAATAATTATGAAAATGTTTTTCAATGATAGAAAAATGAAAATAAAAATTGATTTGCATGAAATCAGAACTAACTAGATTTCTTGCAATTTTTGGATAATGCAGATTTTCCTCAGAAATGATGGTGGGTATTAGTTTGGTTTGATAATCGTTCTTTGCAGCCGTGCATCATGACACCTCGCGCGCCTGCTGTCATATTAAAAAATGTGGTCCTGCTATTAATGGTTAGATTTACTGTGGTGGGAACTCATGAAACGGGTCGCCTCTATTGGCCTCCAGCCATCCAGTGCATGCTCACAGAGACGCCACTCAGTCACTCAGTCACTTTCTCCAGACGCGGGGTCTCACCTAATGACCGCCTCGGGTAATTAACATCCTTTGAATGACACACAGCTCCACAATAACAGCACGACAACAAGAACAAACATCACCGCCAGGAACCATACAGATATAATCACAAACAAGTGACCCGAGTCACGACAGCCATCGTGATCGTCAGGTGCCACATTAGACGGAAACTGAAAACAAAGCTTTAATTGATTTCCAATATCTACCCACATAGCAAACAGCTTAGACCCAATTCCAGCCCCAATATGGTTACAGCTATCACTGGAAAGTGGTCTGTCAGCCAGATGTGGTCCAGGTCTGGCAATGATGGCATTGGTTAGATGATGGCATGACACATGTGGACCCATTGTGGTTGGACTCATATGGGCCACAAAAACCAAAAACCAAATCACTGTCCAGTCTGGATACTTGAGGCATCAGGTGCCAGTGCTCAAACTGTGCCGGACCATAACAGGGACAACAGTGGGTCCCAGTGGGGACCCATGTATGGTCCACCTCTGGCAAAACATAAACATATACAAACAAAAAAAATCGTTGGAATAGTCTTCATATGTATATATGTATGTCTTAGGTTTATCTAGTGCAGAGTTGCAATAATAAACACCTGTAATGAGCCTGTGTTTATAAAAGTAGGTCTTGCTGAACTACGGCGCTTTTGTTGTTAGCTGCTTCTCAGCGGAGCAAACTCCCTCAGGCTCTAACAACAAAAACACGCTCATGAAGCATCATGGATTTTTCGGCCTCCAGAGACCCTCCACCCTAACGATGTGTCTGCGCCGCTCCCAGCGGGGGTGGGGGGGGGCAGCTTGTGTGCGGCAAAGGGCCTCCAAACCTCCCGAGCGTTTCTTGCTTTTACTTTTTAATGACTCTGTGGTTCCTTTAACGCGGTGACCTTCGTACGCGACCTGGCATTGTCGGAGACGCTGCCAAAGAACAAACTCATTAAAATCCAGACCTGTGCATCATTAAGTTTGCAAGGACGTCCAAACCGTTGTTAGCTGCCGGGGGTCCGGGAGGAAATTTGCCGTTGATGGTGAGCAGCCTCGAGGATTAGAGGTTGACTGATCCAAGTCCAAAGCAAGGAAGTCAGACTAAACCCCTTTACTCAGAAACAGGAGTTTTTTGTTTTTTTTCCCCCCATTTTGAAGATTTTTTACTTTTGACATTAAAGGTGTAACCCTCAACGGTGTTGGCCTATTTTCACAGCGGTTGACAATGTTTCCCGCGCCGGCGTTACGTGACTCTCAGATTCTCCGATTTTAAGCCGCCACGTAACCAGATACATGATTTGACCGCGCTGGCATGATCAGAGACTCCTGTCGTGCTCCTGTTGAAGCGCAGCAGAGGAGATTAATGTTCCGCTTCATTCCATCCAGATTATGTGCTCATCTGTTGTGTATCAGATCAGTGGATGCAGGATCGAGTTGTTTTTTGTTTTTTGTTTAAAACTCGAGCGCGTCGCACTCACAGGCGCTACACAAGCTGCGATCAACCCCCCCCAAAAATAAAAATCACAAAACATGTTTTTGGAGTTTTTATTACTGATACTCATGGCGATGGCTTTATCAATTATCGCAGCTAAGGCGACAAAACAAGGACAAACAATCTATCGGGCGACAGATAAGGGCAGAAAATCCTCGGCTTTATGCGAACACAGCTTGCATAAGCTCGCCATTGTGTCGATTTCAATGCTCAGCCGCCGAATGCAGAGGAGAGGAGAATCGCATGAGGACGCCATTGGCTCGGCAAAACGCGATAGCAAAAAAAAAAAAGGAATTACAATAAAAAAAACCCATCTTTTTGACATGCTTCGACCTTTTCAATGTCACCTATTCAAGAAAAACACTCTTGGCTCGGCGACTCTTAAAAAATGATGTACCTTTTTGACACACTTTCAATGCCACCTATTGGAATCTGCACTGTAGCTGTCGGCATTCATATGTAGATTTTGTGAAACTTCATCATTATAGATCGGTTCTGAGACGCCACGCTGAAACAAAGATGTCGTCCACAATTTCTCGGCCCCGTGACACCGGCAGCTGCTAATGGCAGTCATATCGCTGCATGCGCGGCACCGTTAGCCCCCCTTATTACAGCCGAATGAAGACGGATGCGGCGGAAAAACAGGATAGATGTACGACATAGCTGTAGGGAGCGGCGCCGGCCCATTTGTTGAAAACTGATATGGTAAGGGAAATTTCAGAGCACAATAGTCTCATCATTCTTCGTGTCTCCGCTGGCAGGAACGTCTCCTCTCGTGCAGTCGGCAGGAAGGAGAGAGCGTTGCCAGTATTAATACACACGGAATTGGGTAGAGAGAAATTGAAAATATGATGAGAGTGAAATGTTATTTCAAGGTGAATCAAAATTCTTCGTGCCGACAAATTTGAAAAATCTGTAATCTCATCGTTTTCCACATTGCGACGCTTAACTGTGCATTTGCCACTTTCAAAGAAGTTCCAGTGAAGCGGAGGAGCGAACGAGAGATCTGGAGTCAATGCTGTTTGTTTTTAGGATTTTGAATGGTTCGGCCCTTCAGTCGCTGGCTGAATTCATCTCAAATTGTGGAACATTATATTTGCCCGACCTTAGCGACCTTTAAGTCATTATTGAAGTTATTTTTTCTCCGTACATCCCTCTTGGTTTGTATTTGGAATCAGAATCAGTTTTATTGGTATGTGAACACGTACAAGCAATTTGACTTTCTAGCTCCAGTGCTCAGTTTACTGTTTGTTGTGCTGATTGTACACATTTGTTACGTTCTTTTATTTATTTAATTATTGTGTATCCATGTGTATTCTATATTTTTATTCTTGTATATGTGGTAATGTTGTGCTTATTTAGACCGTAACTTATAAATGTGCTATGTAAATTAATTTGACCTTCGATGAGAAAGTGCAGTTAGGTGAACCTGCAGTCGTGTGTGGAGTTCCAGCAGATGTCCGGGCCGCGCTGCACAGCCGGGTTTCCAAAGTGGAGGAGAGGGCAGTCAATGTTTAGTCAGGGACAAACTACGGACCACCTGCCCCTTTGCTTGACAAAAAAATATTGTAATTTCCCCATTGTGGGAGGATAAAGGAACTTCAAATTCTAAAAGATGAGCAGCTGCATTCTTCAGATTTTAGATGGATGGATGGATGGTTCATCTTGAATAGAAGCCAAACACACATTTCAAATGACTGAACAATTTTCCCAAACTTGTATTTTCATAGCTAATTACTTATCGAAATTCTTATAAATGAACATTTTGGAGCTTTAAACTTAATTCAGCCAAAGGTTTTTTTTATGGCACTAACACACAAACGCAAGAAGGCAAGAATTAGGATGATGGTGGATGAATATGTTTTTTTCCTGGTGGTTTCCACTGACGTAACATCCTCAACATGCCACAGTCGTGGTTTCACTCTACTTACTGGTAACTATATGATGTAAATAGATACTGTAAGTGGATTTAGTTATAACAAAATATAAATAAACATCAATTCATTCTGCGGCAATGTTGGAATTGGTGGTGCCAAACCTCCAATTTGGAACATATATGTATATGTACATGTATTTCTAATCAGTGTGGCTATTCCACGTCTATCCATGTGTATGTGCAGACATATTTTTGTTACTTTCTTTCTTTCTTTCTTTCCCATTTCCTACAGTCCCAATGTGGATATGGTTGTGGTCTGCAGGTTGTGGTGACAAATGGATTAACATGGCATTATTATTCATCTCAAAGGTTGCAGGCCATGCAAATTGCGAGAGTTTCCCAGAACTAAACAGGAAGCTGCGAGATGAAATACTGGAGAAAGCGCATAAAAAATGGGAGCTTTGGCAGATAGAGGCACCAAAGGCTGAGGATAAATGCACACTATCGTCTCGAAATTATTATACAGTTTTGATTAAAGTTGTCCCAGTACCCCCATCTCTCACTTTTGCATCTATAAATATGTTGGGGTTCTGCTTTTAAAAAAAAGATTCCCTTGGGGATTTTACCACGAAAGCGCTGATAATTTATTCAGCGGGCTTTTGTGAGTCCTTTGCATCCCTTTGCATTTTTTTTTCTCCTTTGAAATCATCTTTGTGTGTTTGTGCATTGCTAAGACACCTCAGGCTGTAGTTAACCTTTCACAAGAATAATTAACACCAGTTGCATCTCACGTCTTTGAAAAACAAACATATTTTACCATGTGTTTCCTGAAATAGTGTGTGAAGTTGTTAGTTTTCCGCAGTGGCCCATCGCAACCTCTGCTTCTTATTTTTAGAGTGTTGATTTCACAGTGTAAGTTACCTTTTGTGTTCCCTATTTTCATCTTCGCGCTGCACTTTATGTGAAAATGTTGTTCTTAATCTGGTGCACAACATATTTACTGAGTTTGAGTTTAACATCTTCTGGCCCCTGGCAAATAAATTAATTGGATAAAATAAATATAAGATTTCAAAGGGGTACCGGGGAGATTTTGAAATGACTGCTCAACAGTGCGCAACCTGGACATTAGCTTCACTGCAGTTGCTCCACGCACAAACATCAGCTGATTTATTGATGCCTAGTATTTCTGGACTCAGTGTGAGGGTTCACAGAGTCCACCCAGAGGATTCAACGGGGATCGGCTCTCCGACGATAAAAAAAATTCCCTTCTTTTCGGAGGTGATTTTCAGATAACCTGTGCGTTGTTTGTTCATCTTCAAGCTGCGATTGCAATGAGATAGTGCACAAGAAAGAACAGGTGTAAACACACTCAGGATTGAGGACGGGTTGTGAACCGATGGTCCAAACCCCCTCTGGAGGAGCTCAGAGAGGCATTGTGAGCACATTAAACACTGGTGGAAACGCTGATGCCTCCTGGATCCACATACTGCAACTGCATGGGTGCAAATATGTCATGGCGGCGTGCGTTGGTTTCCAAAACAAGCCAGCAAGGTGGGCAGCAGCGGTTAGCATTCTAAGCTAGCAATGTTAAAGGGATTTTTTTTTACCCGCACCAAGCAGTCTTCTTCCGTGAAGGTTCCCATCACAGTCCTCTCCCAGCCGTCTGGACCAGACGCACTGACCAGGACCATCTGGACGGTGGTCGCCATTGGAGTTGTTGAAGGCGGTAAAAAAAAAGTAGACAACACAGCAGCTTCACGGATGGCTACCATTTTCTCTTCTTGCTTATTTATTCAAATTTCCTGCTCAAAGATGTGATCAGATCTCAGTCCGATCTCAATGTGGACACTGAAGAGGCACATTAATGCCAGGTGCAAATGGAGTGTTTGATGTGGAATCCAAGGAGCGAAGTGGGGACCTCAGTGAACTGATGAGTTGTTTTCACTTCACTAAACATTTCAGATGATCTTTACGCTGCTTTTGATGTGAAGAACACCCTTTGCGCTATCATAGCATCGATACTTTGTGTTTAACAAGAGAGCTTTGAATCCTTGATGGACCCGAAGCGTACACTGTGAAGACACATTGTTGATTCTCTTTGACACTCAAACACACGCACACACACACCTCAATGGAGGTCGATTTTTGTGTCGAAACTAAAGAGAAACTGTTCGCTGTCATTTTTATTTGCAGCCTGTAATTACATGTAGATTACGCCGAAATCCCTGCGGGTTTGTACACTATCAAGACAAGGAAGTGTTGGTGCCTTTGATCGATGGGGTTATTTATAGCTGCGGGAGCTTCAAAGCATCTTCTATTGATTTGCATGTTCATTATGTGCCTGAAATGGCCAATTATTCAATCAAAGGCGTTTGCAGAGGATTGGGCCACAGATCCCAAACAATCATATGACAAATTAGCCAATTAAACATGTTTGATGTGCCCCCCCCCCCTAACCCCACCCCCCCCAAACGTGCGGTGCTGAATAAGACATTGACAATGCTGTATAATTTCACTGATGTTTACAAGAGAAAATCACAGCACAGACTGGACACACTTTTAAAGAATCTTTTGAAAAATTGAAGGAGCTCTTCATGTTCAACGAGATGAATATATGAACGAGGGTTTTTCACGCCGCCTCTTCACCGCACCGGTTTTTACCTCTGAGCAGCTCCACCGGGGTGCCTGTGTTCCTGGGAGAGACCTTGAACGAGCCTGTTGACTTTCCAAACTTTCTCCCCCGCTCCATGAAGAGTACTTTTTAATTAACAGGTAAAAGTTCTCGGCAGTTCATAAATTAAAATTATCTACTTGCCTGTTTGTTCTGTCCTCTAAAAACCTCTAAAAGTCTGCAAGTTTATATTGGGAGAAAAAAAACCCAAACCTCTTTATGCTCTTGATGAATTGACCTATTGAGTTGTGTTGCTCGCCAGTTTACTGTGAGTGAATGCGTTCAGGTGGAATTTTTGCAGTCCGCACAGGACGGCTTTCCATTAGAGTAAAGCTTAAAAGCACGTTTTTTTTTGTTTTTTCCCCCCTGCACAAGCCATTTATCCCACGAAATTTTCACTTTATTGCCTCCTCCCTTTCTTTTGTAATCCTCCCCCCCGCGGACTGTTGAGTCTTTGAACAATTTGGCGAAATAAAGACAAAGAATAGCTGCCAACATCGCTCCGAGCTGTGTTCTCGTGAGTAAGTCGCTGATACAGAGATGAAGAGCGGAGAGTGCGGGGGGGCGACCGGGTCATGGCGCTGTGGGCGTCTTCTAATATCAAAGCCCGCTCTTCGCTCTATCAATAGCACACCTTGTGACCCGGTGACGTGACCGCTGCGTTACGTTTTCAGATGCTGGACAGAAGACGGATAACTTGGCAATAACAGCAAACACAAACTGAAGGTTTTCTAATTGGCAAGAGGGAGAGAAAAAAACTTCAGTATGCATATATTAATGTAATACCCATTTGTCCCCCCAAAGTGGCAATTGATTAGTTACATGAATTGGAAGACTTAAGATGAATTTTGTTCTCTGATGTCAAATTTAAAGGGCGGTGGATGTTTTATATTACAGCTACTATTTGAGAAAACAAATCTTGACAATTCACTCTTGACCTTGAAATTTGCAGCAATAGTCTCCATTCATTGCACTCACGGATCCCGGATATTCAAGTCGACCACATATTACACAGTTTATGAGAGCATTTGGCCAGAACGGCTTTACAAGAAAAAAAAAAGGAAAAAGTCATATATTTCCAGCAGAAAAGTGGGAACAGAGTCAAGCAAAGACTGTAGAGTGTTTGGAAGATTTCTCAAGGGAACCCGCTGAGCAAGCGACGTCGGAAAGAAGCCAGTTTCATGTTAGTTGGTTCAGACTATAATCTGAACGCCCACATAACATCCTGATTGTGACGGTCCGGGGGTCCCATATGATGGCACAAATCGAGGCATTTATGGATGAGCTAAACTACTTGAAAACAGACATTGGGAAAATGTGGTGGGTGAAGATCTTACCTTATAAGAGGGTATGGAACTGATGCTGTAACAGCGTTTTGGAAAATAGTACCAGAAAATGTCTGAGGAAGTGTCCTGGAGGTACAGAAAGGCACAGATATTTCAATGATTTGCAGACCACTTTTTTCTGAGTAGGAAGGGATAAATTGTTAACATTACAGAGTGCGGCATGAGGGTGAAAAACCTTGGAGAAAAGTGCAAACACTTGATAAAGTGGTCAAGTCAAGGTGGAACTGGGATCCGGAGAATTTCCCATCTGCTGACACCCGGACAATGTCCTTTTTTCCAGGGACATCCTTGCTTGTTACTGTCAGATAATGTCAACCCACATCTCAGCAGCGTAGCTTCACACCTACAATGAAGTCCAACGGTAGATGTTTGACAGGCAAATGAGATGGAATGATAGATGATAGAAAGATAAATACTTTATTAATCTCCAAGAGATAAATTCCCATTTCCAGCAGCTTCACAACAAGCAAATAACGGGGCTGAAGAATGGGACTGTTGAATGGAAACCCGTTGACAATTAATTGCTATTTGTGAAAGAAATTGTCAACATACTTTGTGAAGGTTAGAACGGATTTGCAGTTGGACTCTTTTTTTCCGGCCCGACTTCTTTGTCTCGCTCTCGGATCGGGGTTGAGCACGTTAAAAGTTTCCAGCGCTCTGAGCAAACTGCATCTACCGGCAAAGACCGCATGGCTGAGCTGGAGACAATACATACCGCATTCGATCCATCTCTGCTGCGGCACAGGGAATAAAACCCGCCGAATATCCTTTTTGCGAAAGGAGAAATTCCTTCCGCACTCACTGATCACCTCGGCAACAACGAATAAAAGAAATGTGTCAGGAAAGTCTAGCTTTATGTCGTCATCGGAGACGAGTGCTGTAAATGCACGCCATCGTGGGGCCATATTACGGCGGCCACCCGCGCGGTGTAGTATGACACTTCAAGGGAAGAAAACACTTTCAAATGCACTTTACTCTGAAGGAGGAAACGACGCCACTGGAAGCTGTAGTGGATTCTGTTTAATGTTGCACAGTGAGCCTTGAACATTTAAGTTCCTCTACAATTTCAGAGAACTTTTTCTGTTTTTTTTTTTTTTTAGTTTGAGGGAGAGTCTGTCAAAGGCAGAAATGAGTGAGCCGGGTGCCAGCGCCGGAGATTACTCCATACATCAGAAAACATTTCGATTCCTGACAAACCATCAGTGAGAAAAATGCACGCTCCAGACATGAAAGCTTTACGATCCAGCTGACCCGCGCCAGGCGGCCCCTCCCCGCCGACGCTTCGGCCGCACCCTCAACAAAGAAAGCCACGCGGCTGATCGATGAAAACGTGTGACAGTCATTTTCTGTATTTCTTTGGAGAACGAGAGGGATCTTGCACGGTTCCAAAGGTCAGAAAATAGCAGCTTCTTACACATCTTTTATGAGCACCGTGTTGCGCTGAATGCTGCTTTATATTTGTCTGGAATTGGCCATTCGAGTCAGTTTAATCAACCGCACCGGCGCTCAACCAGCCATTTGTCGAATAGGCATATTGAAGGAAGACGTATTTACCTGCTGTGGGTGCCGTAATACCTGCAGTTGTGAAAAAACAGCCCTGTTTTCGCCCCTGTTTGTAGATCTGAATGTTTTACGGCCCCGATCAATGATGGCCGTGGAGTAGCAGCGGATCTATAGGAATTCTACTTTTTTATGGTTCCCAGCTATGTGTGGAGTGGCTGGATAGATGATAATAGAGGCCTTTAACCTATCGGTGACCCTGCAGTGGGATTAAGATCAGTGCCTGGAGGCGCTGCGATTATCAGAGTGCTGCTGCTTATTAGCGTGGAGATGTGGCCTCTACTGAGTCTGCAGATGTGGAGTTTGTGTCCATTAACGTCTGACTGCAAACACATAAAACTGGATATACGATGGCACTCTTTAACAGAGCTGTAGCAGGACAGAAGTCCATGCTGTACTACTATTGGTCTCAGAGTCACAGTTTGATGACACAGAAACAGAGATGTGCTGAGTTGAAGGGGCTATATACGACATTTTATATCCTATATAGTCATTTCAGCTTCCGTCCCTTTTTATTAGAACTTTGCTTGCGAATGGAGTGTTTCTTTGGTTGGAGCAGACTTCCAAAAGTCTGTCCACTCAACGCCAAAATACGCAAAGGTACGCAGCTACCACTGCGCGGTGCTAACATCTGCTCTCCTTTGGTAGCCGGCCCGACTAAACAGCCAAAAAATTAATCTTGAGTATCAAACTAAGACTGAGAGAGTTTGATGTTTAATGCTGTTATTTAAAGGAGCATCGATATGGAAGCAAAGAATGTACAACAGCCATGTTGGAAAGGTCACGCACTGTATAAGAAGCAAATTTGCAGTTGGTTGTGCAAACATCTTTCACTGCATTCTTTTTTAATTGATGCAAGCGGTTTTGACGATCTATCTGTAGCTGTTTAATATTTCAGCTCTGTGTCTTGGCCGGTTTCTGTGTAAGACCTTTGGGAGTATTGAAAATGCCAATAACTCTGATTCTAAAAACATTTTGCAGGCAAGGCTTTTTTTGTTTTATTTTTTGCTCCATGGTTTTGTCGGACCGGAGTGCCAAACTCCATTCCGCAAACTCGAGCTCACACTGTCGAGTCCAAACTGGACGGGAACCATCAGCCTCGGCTCTTTAAATGACAGCCAGAGCGAGTTCTTTGTTAGCGGCGAGAGCGCCGTGCGTTACCCGTGACATTTCTCCCGCTGGCCTTCCGTCTGACCTTATCAAGGGTTTAAATCAAACACTGCCGTTGTCTTTTTGCTCCAACTTGTCTGAGAAATGTGTCTGTCAACTGGAAAAGAAAAAAAAAGAAGAAAAATCAGAGTCTGTCATTGTGTGTGGCACAATTTCTCAACCTCCCTGCTAATCCAAATATAGAGCCGCGGCAGTGTGTTGATTTGATACCCCCACTGTCCTCTATCATGTCATCAACAAGACCCACCACCGAAGCTCTGTGTAATCAACTCTACTGGGATCAGATTTTTCAGAAGTGAACAAAGCCCGCCCCCCGCCCCTTCCCTCCTCCTCCTCCTCCTCCTCCTCCTGCTCCTTCCTCTCTATCTCACTCGACCCGGCTCGCTCTTGGCCGGGCGGCGGCATGAACATTTTTCCTGTCCACAGCCTCGCTCACTTATGCATGCATTTAATTGGAGCTTCATTGAACAATATTGTTGTGCCAAGCAGTAAATACAACACAGTTGTCAAGATGAGTTATGGGCTCCCATTACCTGTCATGAAAAATTAATATGATGCATCACAACACATCCAGCCACCCTGAATAGAAATGAATTGAACCCCCGAAAAATGGAGCAAAGTGGGAGCAGTGCGACTGGAGGTTGTTGTTCTGTATAATAGCAGATGGCACAAAGGCTGTGACTCCTTAATAAGGAGATTTGAAGGCGCCAAACACCTTCTGTAAGCGACTATCAGAGTCCCGGGGAAGGAGATTAGGCTGGGAGGGCCGGGCCGGATGGGAGGGGAGAGGTTCGACTGAAGTCCCCTCGATGATAATGATTGCCTTCAAGGTGAGGGAGGAGGAGTGGAGGCGTTATACATCAAAGATTAAGACATGAGGAAGAGCGGCGGCCCTGATGAAAGATGTGCGAGGGAGAATTACACCTCCATCCTGGGAGGAAACTGTAGTGACAGAGACTGAATGAAGGGAGGGAGTTTGTCGTGACCTGTTACTGCACACGCTGAGAGGGGAGCAGGAACCCGCCGCCGCCGCCGCTACCCAGCGCCCCCCCCCCCCAAACCCCGCCTCATAGATCGACCTCTCCAGCACAATACCATTGATTGTCCCAACAATGAAAATGACCTGCATTTACATTGAATCACCGGTCAGGCTGCGAGTCCTCGCTTTGATGTAAGTGGATGAGGTGATTGTCTGGCGAACAAACATCCAATTTGGAAACTGGAGACTGTGATTTGCCTCCTTTTTCCAATCCTATCAAAATGTAACAGCAGCCTCCGTAAACACAACATCACTAGTTTCACTCTGTTTCTCAAACTTCAAGGACCAGTATGTCGGCATTAAAGACCCCTATTGGCAGAAATAATGTGACGCTCTCATTGATGTTAAGGAGGTGGCTTTGACATAAATGATTCCCTTGTTGGCGAGATGAAGAAAAACAACAATAATTGGGTGCCTGCACTCGCTTACCATTATGCTTTGGGACCAGTTCAAGCCCAAATTTTGGCAAATGGAGCGTGATTTTATTATTTTGCACAAGGGAAATCAAGGAACCATGAATCCTCATTATCAAAGAGGTGAAACATGACTCAGTAAAATGAAATCAGGACAGATGGTGCCAGCAAAACAAAGACAAACATTCACGGTCGAGGCCTTCTCCAAATGGAAATCGCTGATGGTGGGCTTCTTTCTGTGTGATACACAGCTCGCCCATTTATTACCGGACGGATCGTTTGGAGCAAAGACCACTATAGAGGTCGAAATGCTCTCATCACACATGTTCCCACCTTAACTCCAAACTTAACATATCCAAAAGTCCACACCAGGTGATGTCATTATACATATAATAATTATTAGTATTATTATTTTTAGAGCATGTTACAAAGCGCGTTATAGGATGTACCTACAAACACATACCTACATAGTGAAGCGAGCAAGACCAAGAAAAGTAGTTCTGAGACCCTATTTGAAACCAAGACCAATCTGGGATATTACAACACTCGAAAGGCAGCTGTCGGTTTTACTGGAGGGCCGAAACAAACACCAGACTGTCAGCGGCAGAACCAAGTCTGGATTTGCAGTGATTCGTCGTTTGCAACAGTGACTCCAAACTGCAAACCGTGACTGTGTCGGTGCCAAATCTGTGGCCGCTGAGCTTTTCAGCACAGAAGAAAAAAAAAAGACTGAAGTAAAAAAGAAAAAGCATGGGTTAAAATGCACTCATCTGCCAAGGTCAGGCATGTGCCAATTAACAGCTGTTGTGCTAAATGTTTCAGAAAGTCGCAGATGTGTGTGATGCAGCGGAAATAATCAATATAAGACACCACCAGGCACTCAAAAATGGCCTCATAAGAGAGAGGCTGCTGGAGCTGCGCCGGGTCGGCTGAGTTCTGTAACTACAGAGGACGCCGCAAGTCCCTGCAGTCCTCCAGCAAACACTGAATATTAGACGGGTGCGTATGGAAGGTTTTTGCTTTTTGTGTCGCCCGCCCGCTGAACGAGAGCTGTTTTGCAGCCTCTCGCTCTCACGACTTCAAAGTTGAAAGCATCAGCATCTGCCCTTGACCATTACGCGATATGCTCAAAAGATCTAGAGCAACAATCTAATGGAGCTGGGAGATGTTTTTTCGGAGCCAGCGTTTGAAAGGTCAAGATTGACCTCAGAACATTTTGATTTTTTTTTTTT
>CAESWR010000511.1:1078793-1089351 GCA_903171835.1 Mullus surmuletus | reverse complement strand
AAAAAAAGAAAAGAAGATGAGCACTTACTTTGTTGTGTGCTTTTCAAACTTGGATTTCATCAAGACTTTCCAATTTCAAAAGAAATCATTTGTGCTTTCTGAAGTCAATGACGCTGCACCAAAAAAAGAGTTAAGAAAAGGTTCCATGTAATTCAGCCTCCGCCCAATTACTGGGTATTCAAACATAATTGCACGTCTCCGTATTTAATTGTACCTTTTTACGTCTATGATTGAAATAGAAGTTTGTTAAGAGGGGTCTGAGAGCACAATTATCCAGGAACTTAATATTGACATTGTGGTTATCGAAAATACAATTAATGGTTCAAAGACCGCCAAGATGGGTTTGACCAGAGAGATCAAATCTGAGGCAGCGCCGATCAAGCCAATCTATCTATCTATCTATCTATCTATCTATCTATCTATCTAACTGGGATGGACCTCTAGAATTCAAATTCAAAACACCACATAAAGCCCAATGAACCTCCACTGCTCCCTAATATGTGACAAAAGCTTTAACTCCGCCCCTTTTCCACATGTTAGTGACAGGTGAAACTGTGGATGAGGTACATGGAACGCGGCAGTGAAGTAAATCAGTGCAAATTCACTTGTCATTTATTTGTACTACACACAGCTGATTATCTCAAACGTGCTTTACTCCAAACAAACAGTCGGTTACTGAGAACACACACCGCAGCTGCCCGCCAAACAAACGCCAAAGCGCTAATGGTGGTGGTGACAAATGTCGACTGTGTTGCCTTTTGCATGACAGTGATTGTCCTGTTTCAAAACCTCAATTACATTTTAAGTTAAGGTTGCTAACAGTGAACACTGAAATGATGCAAAAAAAAAAAGGAAAAAGCAGAGGCTACCATGAAAATTCAATGCAGGAATTGAAGAAGGAAACTTTGAAATCGGTTTGAACTTTGCGGCTTTTCATGTGGTCTCGACGAGGTTTCCTTCCCAGTCCCTCACGCCTTCAAATAGACTCATATGCGAAGAAAAAACTATTCCCACTCCCCTTCGTGCTTCAAATTATACATCAATTCCAGTCTCTAAATAAAAGCCTAATATGCAATAAGGTCGGGTTTGAAAGATGAGTTCATTCATCGGCAAAATATGTGCAAATCACGGCGTCTCCATTGTCCGGCGTGTCTCGGGTGAGGAGCAATAATGGCAGATGAATGGGGAAGGAAAACGGATGTCACTTCAAAGCCCCAAACATTTCCATGGCAAGTAAATGAACAAACTCCTCCCACCCACATAGCAAAACTGGTGCGGTCAGTTTTGAATGACGGCCCTTCTGAGGCCCATATCTGCTTGCCAGAGGTGAACAATACACGGGTGCCCACTGGTCCAGATTTGGTCCAAGTGTGGCAAATAAAGCTGGAAATTTTGCGGCCCAGGTCTAGTTTGCCAGAGCTGAGTCATACATGGACCAGCACTGGACCAGCTGTGGACACTGTATGGACCAGCACTGGACCAGCTGTGGACACTGTATGGACCAGCAATGGACCAATTGTGGACATTGTATGGACCCGTAATGGACCAGTTGTGGAAACTGTATGGACCAGCACTGGACACTGTATGGACCAGGACAAGTCACACTAGATCAAAACACGGTGGTCTTAGTGATGTCATGCTCACACACATACAAGTGGTGTGTTAGGAAACTGAGCTTATAGAAATTAGAAAAAGGAGAGTTGGCAACCCTAGTTAGCGCTCACGGTGCCATGACACATCTTCCTATGGATATCAGCCGTTTGATGCGTGAAGGTGTAAAATATCACGTGCCTTTAAACAGCCCCCTGTGAACGAGCAGATCCTCCGGCTGGTAGGAAAGACAAACTTTGTGGGGACGGCGGCCTCAGACCAAGTGCGCATCGCTAACATCTGTCAACAACTCAGTTTGTGTCTCGCTGACAGGTGCGCCCGCTCAAACAAACCGAAGCGTTGTTCCGGAGCGCTCTGCTGATGTTTAATTCTCTCCACCTGGCTGTGTGAGGTTTCAATTATTCAGTTCTCCAAGTTGTTATCAGGGAAGCAAAGCAGCGTGCGAGGAGACACATCCATTTCACGCCAACCTTTCCTGCGGCCCAGATGCAGCCGAGGCCCCGGCGTCGACGCCAAGGCGCAGACAGGTGACAAATTAAGGGCAGAATCTACATACAGAGTCTCCTTGAGCAGCTTTGATTTGTCTCGGCATCGATTCCTCAACTTAATCAGCTGGCCTCCTCAAACCATTCAGCGGCTCGCCGTGTCCTCTGCGGAAGACGCTGATTATCTGAGGTTTTTTCTTCCCAGGCTTTAGCTTCCCTCTCGGCTGTGAAGTCAAAGATCTCAAAAGATAATTGGTGATCGGTTTGGTTATTTCTCCAGGTTAGAATAGACGCTGGCGGAATATGAAAAAAAGAAGTTCCCGCAGTGAGCTGGTCTGGGTTTTAAAGTTTCAACAAAAGAAGAGCTGCTCACTGCTTCCTCAGTCACAATACTTAATATTTCAGCGCCGGGCGTAAAGTTTCCACACCTCCAGACATCACAAGGTCGTACGGAAATGAGGAGAAGATGAAAATGATTTGAAGGCGTCTGCCGCAGCTCTGCTGATTTAGCATTCGGAGACACTCATAAATCCAAATGACGGTTGTATTTTCTGTGTGTTTGTTTGTTTTTTTTATGAATATGGTGATGATTGCTTAAGTTTGTGTCCTAAAGGATATCGGAGACCAATGGTGTACACAGGGGGGGAGGGGAGGGGAGGGGAGGCGTGGCCCAATTTATGCGCTCTTGGGAGGCAAAAAATGGACGCCAAAGTGCCCTCCTGGTGGGAAAAACACACTAAACTGCCCTCTTGGCTGGTTGAAACATGATAAAGTGCGCTTTTGGGAGCCAAAAATGCACACTAAAGTGCCCTTCTGGTGGGCAAAACACGACAAACTGCCCTCTTGGCTGGTTAAAACATGCTAAACTGCCCTCTTGGGGGCAAAAACGCGTGCCTGGCTTTGTCTTGCTGCCATCCTGGCTGGTTACAACATGCTAAACTATACGATGTGTCATTTGTAGAACATATAAACATCTCTAAAGTGCCCTCTTTAGTGGCGAGAAGGCTCTGTAGGTGCCTTTTTATTCCCCTTCTCGCCCATGACCTTCAAAAAGTCTCTGCACGCCACTGGCTGAGACATATTTATGTGGGGAAAATAAGCCTGCCCGCCCGCGCTAATGACCTGTCGCCGGCTTCTCGTCTTCGTCTTTTGCTAAACGAGTCATCAGCTCTCAGTGAGCATGCGGTCCTTGCGAGCCGAGCTCTCATTACGGCGCTCACTAAATCATCCTCGCCTGATCGTCCTCAACAAAAGTTCATTCTTTCATTTATTCATTTATTTATTTTTTTCCACTTCCTTCCGCTATGATTCAACATTTTCCCAGATGGGGTGATCACACACACAAAGAGGAGACGTTCCAGGCGAAGGGTTCCTCGTGGGCAGGTTGACATCAGCGGCGTTTGAGGAGAAAACACTCCCGGATCTGACGGCGAGGAGTCGATGTGACACGTGTCAACTACCGCTTCTCTTCATTATTTTCCCGCTCTTTGCCTCCACTCGTCTCCTCCATCTTTCATGCAGTTGAATCCTTTGAACCGTCGCCTTTGACGGCGGATTGTAAATACGACGCCACCGTGTTTTTTCGGCGGCGGCGCTCGACACCCGTGTGATGAATTTGCTCATCGGCGTTCTTTGTGCCGAGGGGCGCCGCGGCTTCTGTTAGTCTGAGGCCCCCCAAAGCTGCTTGAGAGGCAACGTTTTTTCCCCCCCTTGGGAAAATAAATCCGGAGCGTTTGTTATTGTGGCGCAGACAATCGCAGCGTGCCCCGACTCGGGTTTGGCTGAGTACAACGGCGGCTTTTTTTGTTCAATAATGGGGGTCTTTGGGGGATTCTGGTATTTACAGTTACTAATTGGCTGAGGTTTCAAACATTGCATCCAATTTAATGAATCGCGGGGTTCAATGCTATTAATGGTGGGCTGATTTCAGCACCTGGGAGACTTTTGTGTATTTACAAAATATCTGTTTTTCTACACTTCACGCTCATGTTGTTACTGTTGCAGATGTTGCAGGGTTGATATTTTTAAAAGCATACTCAAGACCTACCTTTTCAGTTCGGCTTTTAATTTAATTTGAACCATCTGTTTATTTATTTTTTGACTATATAACATTTTGATCTTTTGCTCTTTGAGTAGTTGACACTTTTATTGTCCTATCAAGGTAATTTGATCACTTTCTCTCTAGTTTGCCTTTTAGCATTTTTATTTTTAGTTTGAATTGTTCACTTTGTGCGCTTATGTTTTAGTAGTTGGCATTTGTATTCTGTAATTAAGGTTCTTTTTTCACATTTGATCCAGCCTCTGGTGATAGCCTTTCCACAGTTCTTGCTCATGTTTAAATGAATGCTGTTCTTTTTTGTGGTGGATTTGGGTTTTTTTTATAGATATTTAAATTGTGTGTGTGTATGTCTGTGTGTATGGGTGTGTGTATGGGTTGGGGGGTTCGGTGATGCAGGTGGGATTATAAACACTTGCGCGATATTTTGTATGAAAAGTGCAATACAAATAAAGTCTAATTGATTGATTGATATTGTTCTTTCCTAATCAAAGCAGAGTATTCACACATTCATTCCACGCTTACCGTTGTGTTTTTTTTTGTGTTTCCAAGATGATAACTGCAGACTGAGCGACTACCGACGCCTGAAAACCAAGATTCTGGATCTGCATGACAAGAGATACCTTGGGTCCAAAATCCACGGGGCGCACAAGGACAACATGGGCGCCAGGAAGCAGCTGGTGGATGTGATGTTCAAGCGCTTCGACGCCGATAGAAACGGGCAAATAGGCGCCAGCGAGCTGTCGCAGGTAAGGAGGGTTTCCGATGAATCAATGCAAACAAATCTGTGCGTTCTGAAGATGTTTTTTTCCCCAGGTAAGAATTTGAAACTGCAAGTTGTAGGTGTTGTGTTTCAAGGAGCTGTTGATTTCCTGCTCAGTTTTCTGAAATGAATGCCCCGCATCCCGGCTGAATGAATCCTTATCGGAAACATTCTAATATGCCGAGCTTGCAATTTTTCTCCGTCGGGGAATTGCAGATATTTTTCACGTTCAGCTCACCAGCTGCGGACTGACTAATTGTTATGCTTGCTTGATATGAGAGTAGAATTGATGATCTGGATGTGTACAGATTGCCTGTACTTAACCAATAATTACTCCCAAAGTACGCAGTTTCCCCCCCCAGGGGAAACTTATTGTACCAGGGATTCTGCCAACCGAAGGTTCAATTCTGTCCAACCAGCAGACTGATCCTTTGTACCTATTGATCCAAAGAAGGTGCCTGTAAATGAAAAAACGCATCAGGTGTTTAAAGCATCTGCTTTGAAGTCCGCCATAATTGTATGGTTTTTATTCCTCCTCACCCCCCGTCTAGTCGCTGCTGTGAGCGTCTCCTGCTAAATCTTTTGAAAAGCAATGTGGGTCAAAGGAGCGCGGCGCTCATGGGAGGCTGCCGCCTTTGACCAGCGCCGCCAAGAGGGATGGATGTCAAAGTCGCTTCTTTTTTTGGTGGCTGCCAAGAGGAACCAAGCTATTCGGTGCATAACAAAGTCCCCCAATACCTGAGGACTGATTTAATACATCTGAATAATTGAAGGGGTAAGCAGCCCGCAGTGGTTTTCAGAGTCATGATACCCGTTGCTGCTCTTAAGTTGCTCCCCTGCTGATCTAAAGAGGAAATGGGATGCCACCCGTGCAGGGGTCACCTTCAGCCTCATCACAGCCCTCCACCCTCACAGCGAGGCCTCTCCTATTATCAATTACTTCCGCATTTTTGAGTTGAAGCGTCACAATATCTTTTTGGCTCATTTTCATACTATTTGCATATTTTTCCATGTTTTTCCATACACACGATGCCCCCCCACCAGCATGGGAGAAATCAATGCTCTGGAGTGAAATGCATCATCCACAAAGCAGTGTTTGCCGATTCATACTGTCAGCAAGCCTCATAATATGAAGTAAAAAACAGAATTTAAAAGTGGTGTTTATTGCTTTGGACTGATTTTCCCACTGTTGATGCCAGTTTCTATTCTGGGCCGAGCTGCCACTCCCAGTGTGTTTGAATGACACAAGCTTGTCTGTAATAATTCACATCCAGATGGGGAAGCTCTTTTCAGGGGTTCCTCAAGGGCCGCCTTTAGCCCTCCCTCTGTTTTTATGGTAACCACGTGTGGGGATGTTGGCAGATTTCACACAGCGTCGGCTGCAGCGGGAAATTCTCAAAACAGAAGACGGGGGAACATTTTTCTGGAAGAGTCACGAATGAAAATATCAGTCGATTGCAGGTGTCCATTATGGGATTTGTCCTACCAGTTAAATTATTTGTATTTGTTTGTCAGCTCATATGCACACACACAATCATTCTCACTTTCTGTTTTTTGTTTTGTTTTTTTCCAAACCAAGCAGTAAAACATCCTTTTAACAACAGTTCAGACTGCAACAGACTGCAACAACAGTTCTGTCTGGCTTCAGCAAGACTCAAATATTGACTCAAATAATGTATGCAACCTAACTAAATTAGTGTGGCCCAGTTCTGGCACGCACACTAGGCGCACATACCGCAATGAATGACGGCCCTTTTGAGGCCCATATCTGCTTGCCAGAGGTGGACCAGACATGGGTCCCCACTGGGCTGGATTTGGTCCACATGTGGGAAAGAAAGCTGGACCTTTTGGGGCCCAGATCTGGTTTGCCAGAACTGAGCCATACATGGACCAGTGCTTGACCAGCTATGGACCCACTGTTGTCCCTGTTATGCTCCAGCACAGTTTGAGCACTGGCACCAGATGCCTCAAGTATCCAGACTGGACAGCGATTTGTTTTTTCTGGCCCATATGAGTCCAACCACAATGGGTCCACATGTGTCATGCTATCATCTAACCATTGCCATCATTGCCAGACCTGGACCACATCTGGCTGACAGACCACTTGCCAGTGACACCAGTTGCCAGATTGGGCCGAACCTGTTTGCTGTGTGGGTAGACACGTAGATTTGGACCAGGCATCTGACATCTGTCCAAATCTGGATGCCATAATCTACTTATCATGTTGACATGATATGGACTCCTTTTGGACATCCATGGACATCACTCGGGCAGTGGGTAGAAGTGAAGACCCAAATATCGAATGTGCAGCACAAACATTAAAACCCCACAGTATTTGGCATTGGCACATAACTGCTTTATCCTCTTCAGAAGTTCTTTAGATAATCTCAGCATACCTCTTTGGAAAAAAATATCCTCTGAATCAAAGATGATGAAACACGCACGGTATCAGTTGTCACTTGAGAAACTGAGATTCATTGAAGTTTTCTGACAAGGTTGCGCCCATTATGTAGGTTTTATCATCATACCGCCAAACCGCCATCCCATTCAGCCCCTGCACGGCCCCGGCAGTAACACATCCATCATGCAAGATCAGCTGCCACATCGCTGATCACCAGGGACAGCTTTATACATCATGCCTCGCCCATCGGATCAGTGCACTTCCTGTCCCAGGATGACTTACCCAAAATTTAGGAGTTCTCTGTAATGGCGTACCTTTAGTCAATCTCAGATACTCCGTAAAGGAAGAGTGATGTACACCGACCACACTGTGTTTCGGGCTGAAATATTTGATTCCGTCAGCAAAAAAAAATAAAAAAAAATTCTCCCCTTGTCTCACCTTGTTTCACTCTCAGACGTTATGCTGGCAGTGCAAATGACAAGCATTGTATCTGTTAGATGTAAGTAAGGTAGTTCATGTAGCGGAAGAAGTCAAGCTTTTATCCCAAAAAAAGTTGTGCCTGGCTTAGAATGAACATGCCAGCAAAAACAAAAAGCAGCCGCCCGGCACACAAAGGTTTGTTTCCACACAAGCTGCCCTGCCAAAGCGGAGAATGGAGCGTCTCCAGGAGTGGAAGTGCATTGTTCAGCCGGAGCCGATAAATCATTCATTAAACCCACTTCCTTAAAATAAGAAGAAAAGACCATCAGAGTTCCCAGAAAGTGCAGTCTTTAATGGAAGAGACCCGGTCAAGTTTTGGGTGAAGGTGCAGCAGCTGATGATCTGGACTGGAATTTTACTTTTTGTTACTTTTTATTCTTTTTACTTCTGCCAGTGAAGGTCGGTGTCGTGTCAGATTAGTTCTATTGATTTTGCAGCATGTTAGAATTACAGACGTCTTCTCACTGAGAGGAAGAACACAGAGTCCTGCTGTTAGATTATAATCCCATTCTTATTTTCTCCAGAGATGCCGAACATTTTCATTTTGTCGAGGGTGATGGTTTGTTCTGGTCTCACTCAAAACGAGCCTCATCATCTTGTCCTCTAAAGCACATCCAGTAACACCATCTGAAAAACTCCACCCAATTAGAGAACTAGTTAAAAAATGTTTTCATCCTCAGCGTTTGCATTTTTTCCCCGTGAAACCGCTGCAACCGCTTATTGTCTTGTGCCCTTTTTGGGGAGTGTTATCATCTTGCAGACCCACCTGTCGCTGGTCTAGTGATAGATACAAGCAATCTGTGAGAAAAAAAAAAAAAAAGTTTTGATTTGCCATTTTAAAAGGGCACCCCCGGTGCAAAAGGGCAGGGACAATCGCACGCCGGCAGATCAAGTAGGCCAGAGTGAGCGGATCGCGGTCCTGGAATTTCAAGTGAGATCGGAGAACAGGGCAATTATAAAGTGCTCTTCAGGGCCAAGGGGTGACAGCTGAGGTTTTTGCAGTTTCGCCTGCCGATAAAAGGGTCGTTTTCTTGAGCCGTGCTGTTTTTTTTGGGGGGTTTTTTTGAGAGAGAGAGCGTTTTCACAACAACATTTAATTGGTTAAATCCCTTCCTCTGTCACATTCATCCGGAGTCAGCAGGGCGAAAAAACCTCCGCAGCTCTCTCTCAATCAGCCGCGGTGAGGAAAAAACACGCAGCGTAATCTCCACAAATCTGCGCCTTTAGTGTTGAGCACGATGTTTGAAGTTTGCATTATTGTGGGGCGAGGTGAATAATATACACGCCGAGGCGCTCTGACATGCAGCCAAGAGAACTCTTAATACGCCAACATAAAGAAACTCATTCCAGACCCGATCCATAAATACACTCCGACGCGCCGGTGTTGACACACTGTCAACCCACAAGTGACAGAGTTTATGGCGAGATTTAGCCCGACAAAGCACTTTCCATTTACGCTTTGATTGTAATAGTGAAAATTTGACGAGAAATACATGTTTCCTTGACATTTTTTTTAGATGTAGATATATGGCAGAGGAACACAAATAATATGGACCAAGTGACAGTAGACATGGAGAGGGGCCACAATTAGAATGATTCTATGTCGGCCAGATGTAGTGGATGAAGATACAGTATTTCCTCTTCTGAGGACATGTTCTGGACATTTGGAAATGGTTCTGGGGGAAAAAGTATGTTGTCTGAACACCTTTTTGCTCACTAGGTTCTATTTCAATTCACAATTATGATGTTATTCACTCAGAAGACACATAATATAAAATGATATACATAAGATAATCATAATGGGAGAAAAAAAAACAGTCCGGGTCACAAAATCCATGTTATTGCTATTGTTCAAATTGTCTCATAAAGAAGAAATGCTCGTGTGTCTGACGATACTGTCCACATGAAATTGGTTTGTGCAGTGGAAAAAAAAAATCTCTGAACATCACTGCTTCTTTTTGCAGGTCATCAAACAGGAGGGTCTGTCCAAGGACGTCTCTGAGTGCACGCTCTTTGATCTGCTCAAGTACAACGATGTCAATGACGACGAACACCTGACAAAGGACGAGTTCTACACAGCTTTTGGTGAGTTCAGAACATCGTGACCGAGCATGTGTTTGTGTGTGTGTGTCAATGTTTCCAAGTCTTAACAACACTGAATAACGATCCTATAGTTGTTATTTACATCAAAGCTGAATCTCTCGTCCTCTATAATGGAAACCTCCTGTTGACTGTTATTACATCTGTTTGTGCTGATTGGTCGCATTATGTTACTGAAGCATTGTTCATGTTCACGGCCGTTCTTTATCCCGGCAGTCGTGAATAATTGAGATGGTCTGAAATGAAATAATTACGATCAAACCGCAACATAAATGAAAACATCTTACGACAGTTGATGCTTACGTGTTTATTTCAAAGCCTCCTCCTGACGCCTCCTCTGCTTCTTCATTTTTTAATAACAAAACAAGAGAGACGTCCTCTGCAAAATATATAAAACGCACGGGCGCCGTAAAAGCTTTTTTTTGTTTGTTTGCTTTAATTCATTGTTTTTAAACTCGAGATTGCGTTTTGCTTCCAGGTTTTACGAGGGGCGAACTTGTTGAATTCCAGATTGTTTCCAGTCGTGTTTCCGCCGTAGATTAGTTAACCCTCCTCTCATTAGGTGTCGTTATGATGACAGGTGCTCTGACATCTCTCTATAACACCAACATATGTGCGCTACTTCCCCCTCTCCCCTTTGTTCCCCCATCTCTTTCCATTGC
>CAESWR010000511.1:1066170-1078779 GCA_903171835.1 Mullus surmuletus | reverse complement strand
CCCCCCCCCCCCGGCTGACATTTTCAGTCAGCTCAATATCCGCTGACAGAATATCCTCTGACATTTGGCTGGCTTGGCACATTCAGCTGTGGGAGAGAATTCATAATCAACCTTCATCAGCCCCTTTGTATTTAAAGCCTTTCAATGAGCAGGCAAAACAATTGGCAGGAGCGGCTGGCAAAAGTTACCCTCTCTCGTCTCCTCTGCTATTCTACACATCATGTGCGCGTGAGCAAGTGGGAGCAAACCCCTTCTGGCAAGTTTTTCCAGACGAGCCCCGGCCAATCTGACGAGAGCTGCACTTTCTGGAGGAGTCAAGTTGCTCCAACTTCTAACTTCTACTTTTATTTTGCAACTTATCTCACAGAGAAGTGTGATATCTCGCCCTTTGCAGTTTCCCTGTAACCCACTTGCACCTCCTTATGAAAGGTATTATTGAACAAGCCTCCAGAGCTGGCTGCACATATAAGAGAGTGTGAGTGTTAATTAGTGAAGAAAACGTCAATGATTCAGCCAATTAATTGTGCACTTGTTTTTTAAGGTTTTCATGCACACTGTTAAGGAGCCATTACCTGTAAATCGCATTCAAACTAATCACTGCACAGTCCGCCCTCTGACGTACAGTATGTTTGAGACACAGCAGCTTTCTTTTGTCCTTTTTTTTTGTTATAAATTCAATGGAAAGAAAGTGGGCTGTGGGCGATCCATTGCTGAGGCCCTCACCCCCGACCTGGGCTTTCACGGCACAAATTGCAGCTTCAAAACTTGCATACATCTCTGTGGAAAGCTCCAAAACAGAGCTCGTTTTTCACAGTCATTTTAGAAGGGAACCACAAAAAAAACCACATAAAAACTACATAATCCATCGCATTTGTTAGAAAAGCCAGTGCATAATCAGGGATTTTTACCGACATAAATCACAAAGCACATCTCTAATTTCACTCTTGGGCTCAAACTCTGGTTCCAACACGCATGCTTGTATTCCATGTGCGGCGTCTGTCGAAACCACTCCCCCTCCTCGCTTCCACCCGCTGGTTCCAGCACTGAGACGACAAATAGAGATGAATATAGCACCATTTTTTTCAACCTGGGTCAAAACTTGAGACCCACTCAGCACATCTGAGAGTGGTATAAACAGCAGGTAATGTCTCCTTCTTGGTACTTAAAGCAGATCCGGTGCGACATTAAAACTTGAAGTGTTTTAAAAACTTAGAGGTCACTGCGCTTCTCAGATGGAGTCCCCTCTCTTAACACCAATCCGCTGCTGCTAAACGCTCTGTGGCTTCAAAGATGTGCCCACAGCGCACCTCCGAGGCGGCCGAGAGAGAAAGGCTGGTCGGGTCACAGATTCTCCCTCTCCAGGGACTCGCAAAGTATCAAATATTCCACTTAGCCTTGCGACAAAAGAACCACATTCATCTCATCCTGGGAGGTAATGATGTCGGGGTACAAAAAGGTAGAAGCATCACAAGCACACTGATGTTATCATTGGCAGGACGACACACATTAGCAGTGTTTAACCCTCCTATTGTGTTCCTTTCGGCTAACACTCATAATGTTCCCGCTCACATATGACAGGAAAGTTGTCGTCTTACCCATTCATTTCTAATGACCTAGCACGATGGGAGTGTATAACAAAATTGATAAGACAGGGAAAATTGGCCCAATTGTTGAAAAACACTAGCTAAAGTTGGAGGCAAAAAACACATGCCGCCCTTTTTTGATCTTTGTTGAGCCAGAACTATATTTCACAGAGCCAGTTTTGATTATCTGGTGCTAAAATGGTGTTAAAATGCACTAGAATAAGGGAAATTATATCTACCCTTCGACCCCCCTAGGGTTTTATTTCCTCCATACATCCATGTGTTTTCTGCACAGTCCAACGTTGAATCTCCACAGTCCTCATGGCTGCTAATCCTGACTCCAAACTAAATTGACGAGTTCTCCCGTGCTGCCTTGGAGCAAGATCCTTGGACAGAGGGACTGCAGACCACCACGCCCCAGGCGGGACAGAAAAAAAAAAAAAAGTATTGCAAAGTTACCAGTTCATTGCCGACATAATCTCTGAGTGGCAGCCATGAAAATCTATGCAAATACCTTAAGCGCTGTCGTAAACTGAGCAGCATCGTAAAGTGAAATCCATTGATCCGGCGTGTCCGGAATTACGGCTCAGAAAGGGAACAGCAGTAAATGTAGAACGGCTCCCCATGAAAACGGCACCTGTCTGACGGCGCGGCTAATAAGGACCCTCTCTGCACCTTTTGTGGAATATTCAAAGCGTGGCAACATTGTTTGTCAGGGCAGAAGATAAGACTTTAAAGCCCATGCATTATTCATTGCTCCTTTGCATAGACTAGACGGGGGTTGAGAATCAATTTGCTTCAGCTAGCAGTGAGGAAACTGTCTGGCAGAAGTGATGTCTTTTAATTAGATGATGTTACAGATATGAATGATGTCTGCCACGCCGCTGATAGTCGGACCCCTTGTCATCGTTGAATAATTTGTTGAGTGATGGCCCGCCCCGTCATGGGTAAACAGATAAGGTGTCATCTATCATAAAGTGTCATTAACTTTTGCTGGGAGGGAGCCGCGGCGCAGAGAAGCACTGGCTGCTAGACATTATCAGCAACCTGATGCAGCATCAAGACGGCAATCTGCGGCATTATCGCTCCTTTTTGTGATAAAGCGCAGTTATTGCTGCGACCTTGTGCATACCTTTATTCAAGAATTATGAAAACGCTGATTTGCTGATTAGCGCATTTCTTTAGCATGGAACATAAAATAATTAAGAGCTATTAAGGCTCCCAAATGTAAATACTGAAAACATATATGATACACCAAGGTTACTGCGTTCCCTAAATGCTGGGCGCCATTCGGTTTGATGTTACAATATATTCGACCTTGTCCATTCAGTAACATTTATGACACATCAAATTCTTCACTGAATGTTTCAATTGCAAATCTAATATTAATACGCCATTATGTCCCCTGCTTTGAGCGATGGAGAAAATGACCTCTGAGGCCACAAGTGGTAATTTGAACATTTCTTTGGCTGTTTGAAAGGGTACACACTCACTGGAGATGAGGTCAGAGGAAGTATTCAGTTTTCTGATGAGGTGAAATATTAATTCTGCTGTTTTGGGGCCCAGTGACGCGCCTCCACCAGACTGTCGGGACATCTTCCAGATGTGATACATAGTGTCAAGAGACGTAAAGGAGATCATGATAACTCATCCAAAATTGCAGCTCTGCTCTATTATTGTGAAGAAGATATTTTTAGACTGAAATAATTGCTTTATGTGGCTGTAATATCCTAAAAGGAACAAACAATAATGCCAAAGTTACATCATTTCAAAAAGGAAGTGGGGAAGTGGTGATGCTCGACTCATTTATTTAATGTGGTGGAAATACATGCAGAAATGTGCTTCTCTCTCGAGCCGCGCGCTCTGCCAAAACAAGACAAACCACTTTTGTACAGTCGGTGCCGGAGGGGCCAGAAGTAATCTCTTAACTTGTACATTTAAAGAACGGCTGCAGCACTGCCCGGCATTTTTGAGTTTCAATTTGTATGACTGGCCCGGAAGACCATATCCAGGCAATGAAAAAGGTCATTAAGGTGCCTGAACACTGGAGTCATTGAATAGAATTCAGACTGGTAATTTGAAAAGCGGCTATACAGGCGCAACGCTGTGACCGCGTCCTTGAAGCTGTATTCTTTTTTTTCTTAAGCCCATTTATGTCAGTTGGCTGGACACTCGCAGGATTTTCTGCTTGTGACCTACGCGGTTTGAACGTTATTATTTTGAGTACACCTATTTAATACGTCCTGTAAGTGTCTAGACATAGTGCTTCACCGACAATGATGAGATGTTTGAGGGCTCGGAAAGGATTCTCTGTATGGATTCTTTCCTTGGCCGATGCTGCTGGATCCTCATCCAACCCTCTCCTTGGGTCTGAGAAACACCATTCAACTGCACTATTCAACATTTCTTTAGCGCAAAATGTAAGCAGCCAACACAATACGTTGGTTACACGCCACCTCCACCAATATATGTTGTGTGAAAAATGTGTTTTTAATTGTAGTGTGTCCTCACAGTACCCCCTCACAGTTATGACCTTCACTGTATCTCTATCAAGTAGAGTGTAATCCTGCTTGTTGTTTCATGTACGCCAAGATATTGATCTGAACTCTGACACCCGACAGAAAACAGCCATTTCTTTAAGGTTATACACCTCTGGATGCTCATTGGATTCCAGTGGTACAGGTGTAATACAAATACTAACATCTACGTAGTCCTGGTCAAACATATTCTCATATCAGCGGCGCGATGACGAGGGGATACCGTCATTAAAAGGACCGGATGTTCTCTGACTGAAACAAATAAACCTGGTTCCCTAAGAAAAAAAAAGTATCATTTACCCAAGATAGAACCCAACATCTTGGATAACGTGATTGAAAAATAATTGTGATCAGGGTTCTGGAAAGAGGTTAATCAATAAAGAAACCAGTGTTTGGAGCATAGAGCCTCCTGAGCTTTGAGCCACCACCACTCCCATGCAGCCCCCCGTCCCAGCTTTGTGACTCTGGCTAGGAGTTGTTTCCCATCCATTTAAAAAGTACAAAACTTGAGGCGTAGCCATGACTACGCCCTTCGATCTCGCAAAAGTCTTTCACTGAAGGCCCTTTTGAAACCTCTTAATACCTTTAAGCCACTTTGTTCCAAAACGTCCAGGCCACGCCCTTCGATGTACCACAATTCTTTTAATACCTTTCCGTCTTCACCAGTTAAGCCACTTTAATCCAAAAAGTCCAAATTGGTCCAAATGGTCCAAAAATGTTTTCTCCATCTTAAATGCTCTGCCATTGCCGAGGCGTGAGCAGAAAGTGCCAGACCCTGGAGTGGTGCCACCTGTAGTCATGCTGCGGTTCCAGAAAACTGCTCAGTAGACGCTAGATGCCAACACACCTCCATTCTGCAATTATTTACTCAACAGAGGAGCCAAACTGTGACGTGTGGGTGTTGAAAGACTGCAGCCAGCACACTCATTGGTTCTACTCCATCTACTCTACCTGAGGTCTGAATGTTAGAGTAGACTAACACCTCCAACACCCGGGTCTCCACGGGGCCGTGATGACAACCCTTCAACTTTGTGATTAAATTAGCCGACAAGGCCAAGATGGTTGGCCTGATTTTGGGTGATAATGAAACGGCCCCACAGGCAGGAGGTGGATCACCGGAGACGTGTCCAGAGCAAAGCAGCCGATCATGGACTTCAGAGGAACCACCTGCTCTATGGAATTTCTAAAATGTTGGAAACCCCAAAGGTCTTTGGAGGTGATTGATATGGAGGACGGCCCCCTGTGGAGGGGAAATGGGCCGAACTAACGAGGACCGCCAACAGTAGCGCTGAAGAAAGGGCACCATAGGGTGCTATGGAAGACCTCCATTACCTCATGAGCCCAGGGCATTGTTGGGATGGAACTCTCTCAAGCGGATGCCATCAACCAGTGCAAAGAGACGCAACTCACATCGCAGCCTCTCCGTGTCTAAAGCACCGCCATCCAGAAAAGAAAAAAAAAAAGGATCAGGACAATAAAACCCCGGACAAACAGACCGAGCACCAGCTTTTCGCCCAGAGCTATGGTCTCCATTAAACCGCGTGGTCTCTTAAAAGGACGGGGAAGAGAGATGTGAGCACAAACAGCAAGGACTGTACACATAAACAAACAAATATTTCCACACCAAAGCTTCTTTTACAACCGCTGCGAAATTGCACAGCAGCTGGTATTTTATTCCACCGGTTTCACTCTGTATTTTCTGTTGCTGGGGCGGCTAAAAAGAGATCTGTCCTACCTTTATGTATGAAACATACAAAACATTTCAAAAGAAACAAACCAAAAAAAGGCAAACAAAGCATGAATTCAGTTAACAGTCTTCTGTCCCCTTTTTGGTTTTTTTGAGGCTACTTTCCTCCATCACAGCGAGTTTGCTGTTATTATCGCCCTGACATGGCGACAATTAATGGATACTCAGGCTTTTACTTGTCCAAACCCCTGCTGACAATTCAATTCACTCACAGTGAGAAGTGGTTTTATAATTCATGGTTAATTTTGCAAAATGTGACTCTTCTGTCTCCAGAATGCATTAGAGAGAATCAAACAAAGCTCAATTACTTTCTTACTTCAAAAAAAGGGGGGGCTGTGGATGTGGGGGTGAAAAAAAGTGATTCAACTCCGGCTTGCAAATGCCATTTTTCTCATTAGAGGACGGTTTGTTCCTCATTTTGGAATTATTATATAATGTCTTTGTGCAGTTTAGATTCCATTAAACACACACAGTACGTATAAATATCTTTTGTTTGAATCCGAGTTGACTATTTGACCTTGATGAAACTGGAGCACCGCGGATTGTTGCAATCCTTTATAATATTTTCAGTATGAAATAAAGAAAAATACTGCATTCCACTCCTTGTTTGGATATGTGAACAGCAGCGTGGGCAAAGATGTAGTCGCAGAGATTAAACAGTGGCATTAAAAGGGGATATTTGTATAAGAAGCCTTTGCAAACAAGCATTGTTGAAGTTAACTATGCTTGTTTTCTTTCTTATTCTGTAGGAATTTGTCGAGTGTATCTGCAAGTCAGTCGCAAACACTTTCATCTCATGCTCCGTATGTAATAAGCAGCTACTCGCTCAAGTTCCGAAGGAAAGTTAGCACTTGCAATTCATGATGAACTTTTAAAGGTATGCCGGGTTTACGATAAATTATTCAAAATTGTTTCTAATTCAATTGCAGACTATATCATTATTTTCATATGTAACATGCTGGAAGGCAGTATTCTTGGGCAATTTTCATTGAGGTGAACCGTCTTTATGGCTGTGATTTGTCCTCTGACCTCCTCATGAGCTGCGGACAAGGCCTCTGGTTGGATATTGTTATGGTTACAAAGAGGGAGACCTTGTGGACGACTTGAATGGATACTTGGTATTCACACACCACTGACATTACTGGGACATTTCCACTATTATGGCATAAACAGCACAGACACGTGTCTGCATCGAGTCCCTCTTTTCATACATTTAGTTTTCTCCTGTTATCCAGTGAAAGTACTAAAAAGTACTAAAAACTCAAACTCGTTATAACACTTTCTCAGATATAAAATGCTGATGCATTTATCAAATAGTGAAGGGAAATAAACATGCAAATATGATACCATACCATGCAGCTTTAAGAGCGCTGCATATTTTATCCCGGGTGCTGCACCATTTAGTTAACACCAAAGGGTTTTTCATTAGTGGTTTTCTACAAGGTAGCTGTGATCAAATTAGTCCAATCACAACTCATCTCGAGCTCTGTTGCATACTGGTGCTGAGCCTTCCCCCAGGATCTCTCCCAGCAGCTGCTCTGAAAACAGACTTAATCAGCCAGAGGCCATTTGTTTACATTTGACAGAATTATTTATAATGATTGCGGGAGGACAGAAGAAAAAAAGGGTGATGATTATCTGCATCCTTCACCTCATTCCTGCAATTCCTGCATTTTAAAACACATTTGCAACCATGCGGAGAAGCGCAGGTATCGCAAAATTGAATGAATTCAACGAATGACGGCACTTTTGAGGTCCATATCTGCTTGCCAGAGGTGGACCATACATGGGTCCCCAGTGGTCCAGATTTGGTCTACATGTGGCAAAGAAAGCTGCACCTTTTGCGGCCCAGATCTGGTTTGCCAGAGCTGAGCCATACATGGACCAGCACTGGACCAGCTGTGGACACTGTATGGACCAGCACTGGACCAGCTGTGGACACTGTATTGACCAGCACTGGACCAGCTGTGGACACTGTATGGACCAGCACTGGACCAGCTGTAGACACTGTATCGACCAGCACTGGACCACAATGGTCCCACATGTGGCATGCTATCATCTAACCATTGCCGTCATTGCCAGACCTGGACCAGATCTGGCTGACAAACCAGAAGTTGCCAGATTGGGTCCGGGATTTGTTTGCTATGTGGGTTTGTTCTCAGGTGTTCCGATGCAGGCGGGCTGAGGAGGTGGAATAAGGCCGGTCATTGTGCTGCTGCCGGAGTTATTTTTCTTGGTTCTGGTTTGTTTGCGGCATTATAAAATAAATCTCATTTGAGTGGAAAAGCTTAGAATCAACATCAAAGGTGGCCCCGTCCTCAAAATGATGCCAAAGTTCTTTGACCTAAATTTGAGCTTTCTGCGTAAACATGGATTTATTTATACTGATGCATTCAATTCTCCGCGTGTGGAGTGTGACGGTCTCCTGACAATGTTGACTAAACTCGTTACCTTCAAAGCATTTATTAATTAGGAGGCTGAGATGTTGAAACAAGCCTCCCGACATTTACATATGTCTTATGTTGTACCCGAGTTTTTACTGAGTTTCGAGACTTTCCTCATGAAGACATCACATAAAATCAACTTCAATTTTTTTTTTTCACGATTTTTATGTGACCTTATCTGAAAACGACCACAGTAAAAGTTAATGATGGGTTTTTACAGTCTTAGACGACATCAGAGCCACATTCTGAGGGGAAAAGTGGCCGATCTTTGACTGTGGGATCAGACGTAATCACAGCATGACACACACACACACACACTTGCAGGTTTAATTAGCCAACTCTGCCAGCCCAACATGTTCCTCACAGACCACTGACACGTTGAAGCTACATTCTTCTAATCGTCGCCTCTAGTTGACGAATGAATATCGAACTGCATAAAAAAAAGTTGTTAATGCCTGTATGATGTTTCACTTTTACACCAATTTATGCAGCAAACCTCCCGCTGTCATTTTATTATTTTTAAATTGGGCGGCTATAGCTCAGCCCATCATTATGCCCCTTGGTGTGAACCCATGTACATGCTAATGTACAGCACTTTGCAGCTTTATTTTGCATTAATTGCGAGTGTATTATCGTTATTATCACACCGGGGTTTGACAGGAAGCATCCACATTCCATTGTCTGACAGGCTTATAGCTAACATATGAAGTTGAGTGAAATATAAGTGAGCAGACGTGTGTTGATATTGTAACGCAAAACACACAACTTGTTTTTAGCAGATTCTAATAATGACACCTAAAGGACTAGATAAAATTGTCTGCATGCCAAAACGTTTTCCCCGCTGTTTTCGTGTTATACTTGCACAAGTCAGTGTTGAATAAATCCAGAGGGTTTAAACACATCCCTTGTGTTTATACTTTGCTTCAAAGGCAGTAAAACAAGGACTCTGTGTCATATCGGAGTTTTAAATATTTAGTACCTTCTGTTTGTATGTATATTGTCACGGCTGGTTTGAACGCACTCATGTCTCTGTCGTCTGCTTTACTCACTCAACATAAAAGCCAAATTGAGCTTTCGGGCTCGTCTAAACCAAGAAAAGAGGAAAACGCGTCCGAGAGTGTTGCCAAGTCACTGCGGCTTGCTGTCAGCACGCACGCAGCAGGTCTTCATGGGTGCATGTCGGAAAATCCCCCGAATCGTCTCGTTATTGTCTTCTTACGGCACAGCCTTTGGTTCACTAATGAGACTCAAGACAGCAGTTTAATATGAAGGGGATAAAAACAGCGAAAAGCATTTCCCCTGGGTAACTGTGTTTCAGATTTCACATTATTTTCTAGCTGTGCTGAAGAATTTGGTCCGTCACTCATTGACAGTATGAACCCCCCCCACCCCCCAACCCGCCTTATTCTCCTCACTTCGCAACAGTTCTCCAAATCAACTCAGCCATCAGAGATCAGAGACAATCCGCGCAAATGTGTATTCTGTGGTTGGCATGTTTTTCTCCCCTTTGAGTCTGCGTGGATGGGCTATGAATGCTCGGCATCGGAGGGGGGGACTTTTATCTGCTTCTCCGAAACAAAAAAGAATAGAGAAATTCGAGGTACACGAGCGTTCAGCCGTAGTCGTATTGAACATCATCGGGAGGGTGGAGGGGGGCGCGATGGAGAGGGATGAGGAACTTGGCGAAGAGAAGCAGAGCGAGCGAGATAGAGAGGAGAGTGAAGGGGTCTGCGGAGCAATTTGTCTTCATGCAGCCGACCCCTTGTAACGTCCTGCAGGCTGCCCCCCCCCGCCCCCACCCACGGCCCCCCGACAAGCTTGTGGCTTCCAGCACAATAGGTGATTTACCTCGAGCCGTGGGACCCACCAACATCCCGTTCCGGCAGCAGCGCAGAGTAAATCAAAAGTCTGGACCTCGCTGTTAATCACTAATTACAGGTTGGCCGGTGAAGGCTGATCCTTCCCCACGGGACGGAATCCCCCCCGGCCCTCAAATCAGAGCCAGAGAGGAAGCCAAGGCCACTTCTTCCTCTGATAAATCTCTCACAGAGGAGGAAGAGGTGGTGTTTGAGTCTGCTCCAAAAGCTCCAGACCGCCATCTCTCCCAGGGGTTTCTCATTCAGGTCGGATGCTCGCCTTAACTCCCCTCCTCTGCTCCCCGTCTCAAAGCTGCAGCTGAAGCCACGTCAGAGCCCGAGCCCGCCTGCCCATCTGTCTGCCCGCTCTTTAGATTCTACCTATAACTTCACACGGTTTTTTTACACCTCCCGGGATCAGCGGCAAATCGAGTTTGTTGCTCGCAGCGCATTCCGGGAGCATTAAGATACAAGGTGGCGGTAATTGAATGGTTGGGGAGGACATTATTGAGGGAGGGTTTTGTCGGCGAGAGCGCCCACCGCCGCTGCCGCCGCGCGAAGAGGGGAGTCGAGTGTCTGCGCGGTGCATTGATCCTCCGTCTGTGGTGGGATTCATCGGGGGGGAGGAGGCGGGTAGCGGATTAGCCAAGCGTGACATATAAGAGATCCACGGTCCTTAGTCTGTCACTGTCTGTGTCACATACGTTTGAATGGATTTTACATTTCCAACAACAGAAAACTTTACACCCTCAAATCCCTCCCACCCTCCAATCTGGCAACTGGTGTCACTGGAAAGTGGTTTGTCAGCCAGATGTGGTCCAGGTCTGGCAGTGATGGCGATGGCTAGATGATGGCATGACACATGTGGACCCATTGTGGTTGGACTCATATTGGCCACAAAAACCAAATCACTGTCCAGTCTGGATACTTGAGGCATCTGGTGCCAGTGCTCAAACTGTGCTGGACCATAACAGGGACAACAGTGGGTCCACAGCTGGTCCATACAGTGTCCACAGCTGGTCCAGTGCTGGTCCATGCAGTGTCCACAGCTGGTCCAGTGCTGGTCCATGCAGTGTCCAGAGCTGGTCCAGTGCTGGTCCATACAGTGTCCACAGCTGGTCCAGTGCTGGTCCATGCAGTGTCCACAGCTGGCCCAGTGCTGGTCCATGTATGGCTCAGCTCTGGCAAACCAGATCTGGGCAGCAAAAGCTTTCTTTGCCACGTGTGGACCAAATCTGGACCAGTGGGGACCCATGTATGGTCCACCTCTGGCAAGCAGATATGGGCCTCAAAAGTGCCGTCATTCACTGCGGTGTGTGCGCCGAGTGTGTGTGCCAGAACTGGGACACACCAATTTTGCTATGTGGGTACAGGCTAAGGTTTGAATGAACTGCCAAATGTTGCGGTAACCGTTGGTAACCTTGTCAACATGCCGAGCGATTTGTGACTAGTGAAATATCCTGCTGAGCCGCTATGCAAGATGTTTTTTCACCATCCAGTGAAAGAGTGTGTCTTTGCAGAAACGAAGCACTAATTGGCTCATGAATGGATGTTTGAACCTGCGTTTTTAGTCATTTATTTATTCATTTTTTTAATGTGTTTGTGTTTGAAAGATGTATGTACGGTGATTGCATATTTTATTTGTTATTCATTGTCATTCAAAGAAGTGAAGCGTGTGATCTGGACGCCAGAGGCCCAAAGAATTTAAATGGCAGAAAGAAATTGCAAGTTCAAATGATAAATATTCATTGTTCAAAGTCATAGAATATTAAATACATTTTGTGATATGCATACAGTGGACACACAGGTAACTGTAAAATACTGATGCAACAGTCGGAGAACACAGAGCCTCCGATCAACCCTGTGACAGGCAAGCATTTATGGTTTTGCATTGTGTTGTGTTAAAGTTAAAGAGCTCTGCAAACATATGCACTGATTCACTGCATTAGAAATACAACAGTGAAGGGAAAAACTTGATGAATTTGGAAGAAAAACAATTACTACAACTTTTATATTTTAACTAAAAAGCCACAATGCAAGCTGATTAACATGGCTTGAGGTTATATTTCACTAATATAAAAGTAGCAGCCAAGAAAAGGTTGCGGAAGAGCTTCCTTGATGAGCAAATGTGGAAAGAATAAAGTTCATTTATATTCCCCTTTTTACAGAAGATGACTAACAAAAACATGAAAACAAACAATTAGACTGATTTTGCCATAGAAACAAAAAACCCTCAAATGCTTGAAATGAGTGGAAATAGCTGCCTATGCACCAAGATACATGGACTCAGGGCTCTCAAGGCAAGAAAAGGAGTTATTTTATAGAATTTACCAAAAAAATATACCTTTATTGAAAATGAAAATAGTGCAGAGTCTGTTTTTTTTTCAAATTCTTCTCCATTGGGTCTGTCTGACAATCTTCCTTTGGGTGTAAACGGTCTCG
>CAESWR010000511.1:1032534-1056523 GCA_903171835.1 Mullus surmuletus | reverse complement strand
ACTGTCAGTATTTCAATGAATGTGAGCCCACAGAGGAAGAGGGGATTTTTTTTTTTTTTACCATAACAGTCCTTTTAGTTACACACGATTCTTCTGCCCTAAAGAGCATAAAATCGTCTTTTAATAAGAATGTGATTTTTTTTTCAGGTAAAATTAACTAGAATTGTGGAAAGCAGAAAGTCACAAAACCTGAAATAGTGTCTTGTTCAATTTTCTGTTCGGTTTCTTCTTGTTTTGTCCAATTTTCTAACCATAATGGTTCAAACTTTTGTGTCTAAACAAGTGAGCAGTACAAACAGATACTTACTAGTGTTAGCATGTGTTGTGGGTGATGTGATTGCAGTGACAGGAACAGCTATTACCTCCTGTATCCACATACCGCTCCTGAAAGAAATGAGCATTCTCCTCTGCTTTGGTCGCCATTGGACTTGTTGAAGAACAACAAACACCAAAAAAAGGGTTCCATTTTCCCTTCTTGTATTTTTTCACCCTGTTTATTCATTTCGAGTATGTTAATGCCAGGCATCAACAGGGACGTGACCACAAAAGGTTGCATTTTTTGTTAAAAATATAAACAAATACAAAGCAGTAACTGTTCCCTACTTCCTTTTTAAACTCATTTATCACGAGTCTTTATTACTATGACCAAGTACCGCATGTCAGACAATACAATTCACAACCAATTCAAATTCTTACAAAGACTCGCGCAAGCTGACGACCTTTTCACGTCTGTAATTAACGCCGCTCAATAAACATTCCTTCAGCGATGCAAGATTGCGGCCACAGTGGGATAAACAAGACACTTTTTTTCAACTTTCCTACCGACATGCAATGTTTGGGGCAAAAATGCAGACATTTTTCCAGCGTTATGTGAAATATCCCCCCCCAGACACACACACACACACACACACACAGTCAGTGACCTTTGGCTAATTATGCGCTGAATGACTTGACGGTGTTGGTTTCTGGAGGGTCTGACGATGTGGCTTTAAGACTGAAGAATGCATGAGACTCATTATTGGGCTTCATCAGGACCAGTTTTCGCCGCAGCTGCTCTTAACAAGGTAGCAAACATTTGCCAGACGCTCCAGCACATCGTCTATGGGCTCATTAGCTTTGGGGGCTTCACTCTGCTTCCGCTTTAATAATTTATTCTTCCCTCTCTCCTCTTTTTTCCTTGTCCGGCGCCATTTTTTTTTTCTGTGTGTGTGTTCACCCGCTGAACAGTCATGAATTAATCATGTTTCAGTTTCCACGAGTCATGTAGCGGTTTTGGTTTAATCACAGTTTTTGTTTTACCACCAGCGGGCTTCGCGAGAGTCAAAGCCCACCATGTTTGTTTGTTTTTATTTATTTTTTTGTCTGCTGCATGTTGAATAAAGGTTGACACTGTTCATTTTTTATCTTTCGGGGACAATGACTCAACATGACATTTGAAATTAACAGCAGAAGTTATTTTGATTGACTGTGTACATGCACCATTACATTGGAGGTTTTGTTTTGAAAGGAGCCGACGCTGTGTAATTCCTCCGCTGATCAATTATAGCCCGAGTCTCTTTTCATCAGATCACTTTCCCTCTGATTGGAAAAATGACATATAGGAGAAAACAATTTTTCTTAACCGCGACAGTTATTTCCCTCAGTTGTTTTCCGTTGCACCAAATGGCTTCAGCTCCTGACATAGATTAATGGACATTTCCGCTAAAACGCTCCTTTTTTCGTAGCGTTGCTCCATGTTTCATTTCCGATGCTTTAAAAACATATACTTTAAGCTCACATTTGCATCCCGCGTTTTCACCGAAGCGCCTCCACTTGCCAGCTCAAAACATCTGGGAACGTCCTCAAACTCTGTCCTCCTCCGTCTCTGTCCGTCTCGTAGGACTTTGGCGACGACGGCTCCTTGTACATCACCAAGGTGACCACCACCCACATGGGCAACTACACCTGCCACGCCGACGGCTACGAGAGGCTGTTTCAGACACACACACTCCAAGTCAACGGTGAGTCCGCATACACACACAAGGTTAATGCAAACATGGTCTTTAATTAACGACATGAGCTTTAATTAATGCCTTAACTGATGCACGATAATTGAATGCATGAGTCATTAGGAACTAATTGGACTATGGATGGATGGATAGATTTTAAACCAACAGATTATTATTATCATTGCTTTTTATTTTATTTATATTATTGGATTAACATATTGTCTGGCTGCTCAATACAGCCCATTAAACTTCTCCACTGCAGTCACGCTGACACAAAAGATTGATCATCAAAAACAGTATTATTACATCATAATAAGGGCAACAATAATAAATAAGGCGCCACCAGCTCCGCCTTAAATGATCGCCAAAGTTAGACACCACAGATTCCAATATGTCCGATTGGCTCGTCTCGTCGCACATTAATGCTTTTATTAGAGCGTTAACTGCGGATCATGTTTGTGAGCTAATTTCTTCCCAATAATTCTATCCTCAACTGTTACCCAATTACCCTACACNNCCCCCCCCCCCCTCCAGTTGTTGTTAATGTTGTTTGTCACAGTGTTTTTCCATCAGCCGCCACGTCGAGCAGATGGGAGATGCAGATTTCTTGCCAACATAAAGGCTGAATCGCTCTTGAGTTTTGTTGTGCGGGAAAAGTGATCATCGCTGTCTGTTGTCATTCACTGAAAGTAGAGATGTGCGTCAAGTGATAATCGGAAATTCTGCGGTAACATCTGTGGTCCCGAGCGGAATCCTTCTGAACTTTCCAATTTCACATCTTTTTCTTTGTATTTTCTCACCGATTGATTTGTCATTGTTGTTTGTCTGATAGCTCACTTCTACTTCTGCTGCAAAGCCGCGATCAGCAGAATACATTTGAAACTATGGCGCGCCGTCATTGTTTTCTTTTAGAAATGCAAATGAAATTAAAATTTCCTGGGACTTTTCTGACCATTTAGACTAGAGGGTCAAAACACATCTAAAATATATACATATATATATTTGATATGTATCTTTTAGGCTGAACCTGTTTGGCAAGACTGAGTTTGCTATAAAGATCTGTTACTGCAGAGAAAATAAAAATGCCTCAAATGCAATGTTGCTGCTAATCATTGACCCATCCGAGGGTCTAATAATAATATTCAAATTCTCCCTGAATTGCATTTTATGGAAATTATTTGAGTTTCACGTGTTTCAATTTATAGGCTATACTGTGGAGTTACGTAAACTAACTGGCATTTATAAGGTTAAAATCCCCCTAAATAATGAAGATTGTTATTTGATATATATACTTGAGGCTGAAGTTGATTAAAAACATTGCTACATTAAAGTGGAAAAAATACTAGTAAATGTTATGTTTACTGCAGTTTTTAGGGACGGATCAGGGATGATTGAGAACATTTTTTTTTTAAGGGTTAACAAAATGCAAAACGTGTTAACAGATGCGAGCGAAACCTCACGTCGGCGCCGTCGATGACTTTTACATTCCAACTTTGCTAATTAGAATAACTCTCAGAATAGTGAACCTGCCACGTGAAAGTACAGAAAAGGGCAAAGGTGCGTCGGTGGAGCGCGTGTGAAGATTCTTTTCCAACCTAATGAGCTGAAAGCAAATAACCCGAACGTGAGACTGTTGAAAGCTTCATTGCGTTTGACGGACAGTCGCCTCGTTAGCGCGTTCGCCAAAGATTACTGAGAGTTTAATTGCAATGATAGATGCTGCTTTTTGTTGCACAAATCATGCTTTTCTTCTTGTGTGTTTAAAAGAAAAAAAAAAAAAAACAGCCAATTTTATTTGTCTGCAGAATATGAATTTCACTAATTCGCTCCAGCTTCGGCCCTCCGAGGAGCTGCCATCGCTCCCCGTGTGACGGGGGGTTTCTAAAACTCAATTAAGAAACAGCTGAAAGAAAGGAATCAGAATGCCGCTCATCACGCAGCCGCCGCCACGAGAGAACGTGGAATATGCAGTATTTTTTTAAAAAAAGATACAATTTAGGCTGAAAGATGTGTTTCTTTTCAAGTGTCAGGGCTTTGAAATATCGTGCATCTATTGACATTCCGCCTTGTTGCGTCGCCTGCCTCGTTCCGATGCTATCTCCCCCGCACGTAATTATCTTCAAGATGTTCATTTTGTTCTGATTATCGTCAGCGTTCTGAGTCCAAACCCCCCCCGCCCCCCCCCCTCCCCCTCCGGCATTTTTCCCCCTCCTATTCTTTATCTGGAGCCCTTTCTTTTGTTGCAGTGGCCCCACTTCACCCGTGAGAATCAATAAAGTTGCATCTAATTTGTATTGTGGCTGCAGAGTTGGTCCAGTCTCGCAGCCACTTCGGCAGTAAACAAATCAGCTTGGAGTAAATTAATGAAAGTCTCGCTTTGATTGTCAAAACACGCCAAAGAAACCTGTTTTTTTCCCCCCCCCACCCTCAGAAAGCCACATTCATTTTGAAAACATTATTTAAACTGTAAGTATTTGTGAAGGGTAGAATGTAAGAGAATGAATCACGGTGTTGTGTTTACCTCGGCCTCTTTGCGCTGTCTGCAAAAAGGTTGCATTTCGTGGTTATTAGTGATACAAAACGCACACTTCACTTTGGCGGCATTGTTACTCCATCACTGTATCCAAGCGCTGCATCTGAGGCGGCTGTTTGGGGCAATATTTCCCGACGGAGCGGGTTGGGGGCTCAGAGCCCTGCTGTGCCTGGAAGCCAAATAATCAGTCCAAAGAACTAACAAGAGACCACCGCCACAAAGACCCCGGCACCCGCAAGGTCAGATGTAGGTGAGCGCCTGGGTTTGCTGATATCAGCATAGGAGGGCGTCTCCAGAGGTGGAGCCGCACAGAGTAAATAGAACCAGCTTTGCCTTGATGCAAGTAACTCTGATCCCGGGATCTTTGAGTCGCAGATGTGCGCAGACTCACAAGCGCCCCCCTCCCCCACCCACCCCCCCGACAGGTGAAATTCCCCCCCTGAGAAGATTCATCACTCTGCATGCTGGCAAGGCTCTGCGGGTGAACAGCATCTCAGCTCATATGTGGACATCAAGGGGACGATGTGTGGTGTTTTACCACGAGATGGCACCATGAGCACCAGCATGTCAGGCCAAATCAAAGGGCAGTTAGCATCCGCGCCACTCATAGCTTGGTTTTAATACCTAATAGTTCTATGGCTGGGTATCGGTACTCGATACCTGAATGGTATCGACCATAACAACCTGGTACCAAGTACTATTGAAACTGCGCCTGTCAAACGATACCTGCAATCGGTTGTTTTTTGTACCCAGAGACTGTTTCCATGGTTTTACTCGCATCCAATCCCCGCAAGTGTAATTTGAGCTCTTTAATGTATTTCTGTAAAAATATTTTGAATGGGGAGGAGTGGTGACATTTGCACAACTGATTGCTTTCTATGTGCATCATTAATATTGAATGAAGGAACAAAAAGTATCAAATAAAGTTCTCAAATTGCATTTTAAAGGTACTGGTATCAGTACTGTTATTTTAGATTTTTAAACAATACCCAGCTCTAAACAGTTTGGTAGACTCGATTGGGGACCTTTTAAATATTGTCCATACCGTGTCCACAGCTGGTCCAGTGCTGGTCCATACAGTGTCCACAGCTGGTCCAGTGCTGGTCCATACAGTGTCCACAGCTGGTCCAGTTCTGGTCCATGCAGTGTCCACAGCTGGTCCAGTTCTGGTCCATGAAGTGTCCACAGCTGGTCCAGTGCTGGTCCATACAGTGTCCACAGCTGGTCCAGTGCTGGTCCATGTATGGCTCAGCTCTGGCAAACCAGATCTGGGCCGAAATGGCCATGTGCACCAAATCTGGACCAGTTGGGACCCATGTATGGTCCACCTCTGGCATATGGGCCCCAAAAGGGTCGTCATTCATTATGTTATGTGCGCCGAGTGTGCGTGTCAGAACTGGGACACACCAGTTTTGCAATGTGAGTTGTTCTTCATAGTCTTGTGACGGTGCACGTGAATTCTATCCAACTGACTCTGCAGTCTAAATATCTCTTAACTTTCATTACTGCAGTAAATAATAAAACAAACAGCACGAAGGGGAAGGAAGTGAAAGGCTTTGCACAGAAACATTGACACTTCTTTCATGGTAGAAAAGAAGCAACATACAAAGGAGGAACCGTTGGAGTCCCTGCAGATCCTTCAGGGTTGCTAATTTCTGTCAACAATGTCAACCATTTTCCACACACCAGTGTTGCTCTATTGTAGTTTTCTCCCTGTGAAAAGTATTCTTTTTATTTCTTATTTTTATCTTTTTATCCGACTACATCACACACGCACACACACACACACTGTGGTGGATTGAGGCCCTGGACAGAAGTCTTTCTCCCTCCCATCTCTGTGGGAGAGATGCTGAGAGAGGAAGCTTTCATCCTGCCGTGCCTATTTGTCACGAGGTGCGTGTGTGTGTGTGTGTGTGTGTGTGTGTGTGTGTGTGTGTGTGTGTGTGTGTGAGTTGGGGATCACATATGTCATTTTGTGTTGTTTACGGCTACATCGTCACTTCTTTCAATCCAGAGGTTATGATCGGTTCTTTGTTTGTGGCGGTGGCAGCCACGAGCTCCGTTTGATTGAAGAGTGATAACAAGTCTGCTGGGCCTAGTTGGAAATCTCAGAGTGGTTTTGGCGGTGACTCGGCCCGCCGCCGCTGCCACTGCAATTCTCCGTGCGTGTTCCTGTATGCATGTGTGTGTCTCTGTATGCCTGCTCATCTTCTGGAGTGCAATTGCCGATGGGAGACTTGCTGAGTGATTGACGACTGGCTGGGGAGCTTCATGATGGAGCTGTCAGCCCTGCTGTGTTGCATTCTCCTCGCAGTGGCTCTCCTGACGCGCTCAGAAACGCAGCAGAATGCAACTTTGCTCACATCTAGTCTGAATTTGGGTTTGGGGATGATGCAATCCCAGCAACAGGCTCGTCCTCAATTTTTCACGAGCGTCCAGGTAGTCAAAGATGATGTGTGGACAGGAATTGGCTTTGCACGTGTAAACCTGCTGGAGGAAACAAGCGCGGTGTTTTATATTTATGCTCGGCTGCTTTTTTCAGTGTAAGTGTTCTTGGCAGCGAGTGCAGGTGACTGGACAGCTCATAAATATCAGCATCAACGAGGATGTTCTCACAGACCTAAACGGCTTTTGATCACCGAGGTTAGATGTGTGTTCTCCCCCAGTAACAAAAACCCTAACAAACTCAAAATCACGAAAACCTCTTAGAGGAATTCCATCTAATGTACGTTATCTCTCTAATAGCAAAAGATTTATGACTCCGGCCTCATATCTCAATATCAGTTCTCCAGGACATTAGTCACACAAAATTATAACGGTTTCATATTTGAAAGCGGCTTTATAGAATATTGTACACCTTAATTTAACATAATTTTAGCGAGTATGGGGCGTGACCCGAGAGTGGCTTACATGCCACCGCTACGGTAGCCCAGTGTAGTTTTGCGCTTGGCGGACAGAGACTCTCCAAAGTGGCATGGAGAGCCCTTCCAGCTGCTAATGCTAAAGCTAAAGCGAGTGGAGAGGTATTATAATAATAAAAATTCATATGTATGCTCGTAGGCTGGTGCTCATGGTGACATCTAGTGGTCGAATGTTGTATCCACCCCCTTTAAAAAGCTACAATTTCCAATAGAATAATAACTGGTGTTTGCTGCACCCTATCCGTCCCCAGCAAGGCTCCTTCTGAGGCATCACTCCCTGCTCATGTGCCATACTTACATTAACATTTAATATCATGACATTAGCAATTAGGATTGAACTGAATCGTTTTGCCTAATCGTCGCTCACAATAAAAGCCTGCGCTGTGAGTGTAGTTAATTGAAGCGATCAGTGCATATCCTAACAGCCCTCCTGATAGGCGGCTGTCTTCACCATTTTTTTTTTTAAATGTCTCCCTCGGTTGAGATGTATTTGCCAGCAGCACTTTATTGACCGCTGAGCATTAATGGACATTTACACGTCGAGGGATCAACTCTTTCTCCCGTGCTCATCGTCATGCAGCGATTCCATTGACATAAGCTTAATGGGACTGTAACCTTTGTGAGGTTCTATGGACGACATGTGGGAATTTTCAGCAACCTCGATAAAGCTTGGCTCCTCCCACTGAAGTTATCTTCCTATGGACCTCCGACAGTGGACCACCTCTGATACATGGCTGCGTCATGTTTACAATACAATCCTCATATGGGCCACAAAAACCAAATCACTGTCCAGTCTGGATACTTGAGGCATCTGGTGCCAGTGCTCAAACTGTGCTGGACCATAACAGGGACAACAGTGGGTCCACAGCTGGTCCAGTGCTGGTCCATACAGTGTCCACTGCTGGTCCATGTATGGCTCAGCTCTGGCAAACCAGATCTGGGCCGCAAAAGGGCCAGCTCTTTTTTGCCACATGTGGACCAAATCTGGCCCAGTTGGGGACCCATGTATGGTCCACCTCTGGCCTCAAAAGGTCCATCATTCATTGTGGTGTTTGCGCTGAGTGTGCGTGCCAGAAGTGGGCCACACAAATTTTGCTATGTGGGTGCTGAAGCAGGGTGAGTATCTGTGGGAGGGGAAACAAGGCAGGGCATTGAAGGTTCTGGCACAGAGCGGGACCCTCCCATCACAGCTGTTGGGTTGGATTAGATGCATGAATCCCACCGAGGGCTCACCTGCACCCATCCCCAGCCCTGCATTTGCCTACTCTATAATTAAACGCCTGCAAACCTGCTCTCTCACACGTCTACTGTAACCTATTTGACTCCCGGGGGGCTGCTGCCACCTCTGATTGGATCGCACAGAGCGTCTGAGTCTTTGGCCCAGAGTACCGACCGGCCCCATCTGCTCAAATCGCCGCAGCAATTTTCCTCAAAAAGGTAAAAAACGATTTGAGATGGATTTTGTGCCATTTATTTTCTCTGAGCCTGTGTAGCCTCTGCGATATTTCTCAAGTATATACTCGATCAGACCTTCCAAAAACCCTTGGACAATCATAACAGGCCTCTCTCTTTTTCCACTTCTTTTTACCTCTCTTATGTAGCATGTGTGTCCTAATTAACTTTGAGGATTTAGAATCACTCATGCAGCAGGATGAGCCATTAATAGGGTTTCAAAATTTCGAACATGAAAAAAAGGGAACACTTCCAGAGACATGAAGGGCATTCTCAAATTGAGTTATCGAACTTGTTTACGTGTTTGTGTTTCGATTGTGTCATTTCAAAGGGAATCAGTAGATTAGCGTGTGCAAGCACCGGCAAACATCTGGAAAGCAGCTGCTATAGGCGACGCCGTTTTTCCCGGCGTATTTACCGTAATCCGCTCCACGGAGCAACTATTGAATGAGCAGGGAGGCATGACTAACGCTTGTCATCCTTAAATCCGCCCTTTACTGAGTCATTTTAAAAGCATCTTTGATTCGTATTCATCACCGTATACACATGTACTCTTTCACCCTCATTTTTTCTTCATTTTACCTATTAAGAACAGCGGTAACTATACGATTCCTATGCAAAATTGAGATCAACTGAGATTGCCTGGGAGGGTTTTTTTTAAGTAATGATTACTTCACGGGTACATGGTCAATACTTGCCACGCTGTTGTTGATTGTTGATTAATAGCTTACTGTGGTTGTCAGCCGCCAAAAAATAAATAAATAAATGAATAGATAAAAGGAACATATCTCTTATCTCTGCTAAAACACACATCTGCATATCTTGGAATTCACGTTGATTGTATTTGCAGTGCATTTTAATGACGTGTTGCTGCTGCCAACTTCACGAGCATCAGCATCAGATGGAGAGATTGAGAGATGGATAAATGCTACATTGATCCTGGAGGAAATTCTTAACTACGATCATCGTTTAAGGGAAATTGCTATTTGCTCGGTTGTTCGTAGGACGCCAATAATCAGGTCATCTGCATGTTTTCATTTATTGATTTGGAAATGTTTGCTTTTTTGGGGGAAATTTTTGCATGCTTCATGATGATCTCACCACTCTCGTTCTCGTTCTTAAATCATCTTTGATCATCGGAGATTTACTTAATTGTGTATTTTAGTCGGTTTAAACCTTTGTTTACAGCTGACAGCAGCTTGTGACCTTGTAATAAGTTCGTGATAGTCTGAAAGTCATGTCTCATGTGTCAGCCGCCGCATATCTCAAACGTAAAATTACCCTTTTTTGAGTAGAGCCTCAGGTGCAACACATTGAAAAAACAAGGTGATGATATGTGATGCAGAAAAAAAAAAACGTAAGCATCGCCCTCTCAGAGAGAAGGTTGAAGCCTTTCCATGCTTGCATGAGCATTTGAGAAGATATTAGAAGTGAGTCATAATCTTTACTCAAACCATCATGCAAAATAATCTATGGCTCTCCGCGGGCTCGGCTCAGTCAGGCGTGTTACTACTGAGAGGCATCATCATCATCGTAACCACGGCGCCTCCGTGACTGCGATTGGTAAACGCGGTGGCCCACGCACGGCGCGCTGGCACTCGCGTTGGCAGGCGCCCCGAAGCCCGCGAGTGTCGTGTTTACCAGATGGCTGTGGCAGCAATCTTTAGTCCTCGGCTCACCTGGCTGAGCAAAGGCTTCCTCTGACCCAGCACACACAGGAAATGGTCTCTACAGCACGTCTGCCGTCTCTGCGTCTGCCAAGGCTCCCGTCTCTGAAGTTGGTTTCTGAAAGGAGGACACTGATTTGGGCCACTGAGGCTGTGAAGGATTGCTCAAAACAAGATGGCAAGATGGAGAGATTTGATGCCCCGTACTTAAAGCTCTGCCAAGTTGACATCCTTATATGCGGTGGATTTTGTTGTGGAATGAATTTTTGCTGGTTTTTATGGCCCCATACTGGAAAACAAGTTAACCGCCACTGTTTCTGTGAGACTGGCCGCTCACGGACCACTATCCTTTGAAAGGTTTTATCATTGTTCTGCCTTTTCTTTTCTCCTTTTTTTTTTGTTACGCTTCATCCCTTTAAGGATTATTCAAATCCATTCTTTTGATATGTTCGGGGCTTTGTGGAGCAAGATTCTAGCAAGTTAGCCGGCGGGTATAGAGCATAAATTGTGGCATATCCTCAGCCAATGCATAAATGCATATTTTTAATGTATTTGTTTGTTTTATTGATTTATCTTGACGTGTGGTTCCTGGAAGCAAAGTGCAGGAGGGCGGTGTTTTGGGGGGGTTGTTTTTGCTCCGGGGCGGAAGAAAAAAGTAAAACTGCTAAATGGCGGCACAGTCTGCAGAAACGGAAGTGTGCGCTGCGGAAAGCGACGTCTAGTCAGCTGCTTGTTTTTTGTGTTCTCTGTTTCCATGCTCTCATCTCCGTCCTGACAAAAGGTTACATCAAATCAATGGCAACCGAGCAAAATCAATAGAGTCCAAGCAGAGGTTCTCTCCCTTATTATCTATCTGATTTGTTTGGCCTCACAGACAACATAAATCTTATCTAAAAGCAGCACCCAAAAAAACACTAATTCCGAGTAAGAGTGTATGTTAATGCCGAGGCCCGAGTTTGCACGAGTCGGCCTCGTCTCTAAAACTTTGCGTTCGATAAGGTTGCCTCAGGTCTTAAGTGGTGGGAATTCACCCAGCAGCATGGGATGGTTCCTGCATTCATCCATTCAACCAAGACATTTCTTGCTCCCCTCTTTCACCATATTGCAGTTCCCCCCGTCATCCGAGTGTACCCGGAGAGCCAAGCCAGGGAGCCGGGCGTCACCGCCAGCCTGCGCTGCCACGCCGAGGGGATCCCGAGCCCCCAGCTGGCCTGGCTGAAGAACGGCATGGACATCACCACCAAGCTGTCCAAGCAACTCACCCTGCAAGGTGGAGCCTCCTCGTCCCTCGCCAACGGCTTTAAAAATTTACATTTTTTTTCTACTTTTCACTATTGCAGCTGCAGCATGTGTACAAATACTGCATAACATATGATTTAAAATTGAAAACTCAAGCCAAAATTGACACATAAGAATAATAATGTATATATATTTATACTAACACCATTTGTTAATGCTTATTTCCTTTCCGTTGCTGAATGTTTGATGATTACATAACTGACTTCCAGTGGCTAAATCTGCGATGGTATTTCATTTAGAAGAACATAAAATATTCATCTTGACATTTTTTATTCATGCTTTCTTTTCAGTAAAGACAAATGCTGTTTCCTCACACAAACAAAAGCTGTAAACAGTCGCCAGAGTGTGGAGGATGTGTGTGACATGCTCACTTTAAACACCTACTTTTTCCCAAAAGGAAAAGAAAAAAAAGTCTCTCTGTTGTCTCTTCAAAGCTAATGGAAGTGAGGTGCACATCAGCAACGTGCACTTCGAGGACACCGGAGCGTACACGTGCATCGCCAAGAACGAGGCCGGCGTGGACGAAGACATTTCCTCGCTGTTTGTGGAAGACTCTGCACGCAAAACCTGTATGTATAAGTGATGATTTTCCGTCGATGTCTTTTTCCAAGTAGTGGAGCCTCTGTGTAATACTTTGAATTATTTAAATAGAACCCACCTGTCCTGAAAAATTGTTGTATATGATGGAGCCTCTGCAAAGGAAATAATGGTGATACGACAAACACGCACACACGCATACACACAAATACGCTGTATCCCACATAGCAAACAGATTAGTTCCAATTCCAGCCCCAATCTGGCATCTGGTGCCAGTGCTCAAACTGTGCTGGACCATAACTGGGGATCCACAGCTGGTCCAGTGCTGGTCCATACAGTGTCCACAGCTGGTCCGGTGCTGGTCCATGTATGGCTCAGCTCTGGCAAACCAGTTCTGGGCTGCAAAAGGTCCAGCTTTCTTTGCCACATGTGGACCAAATCTGGACCAGTGGGGACCCATGTATGGTCCACCTCTGGCAAGCAGATCTGGGCCTCAAAAGGGCCGTCATTCATTGCGGTATGTGCGCTGAGTGTGCGAGCCAGAACTGGGCCACACCAATTTTTCTATGTGGGATTAACAGATCATCAGCTAGATAGCAGCTGGCCGACTGTGATATCAAGGTGAGACACAAACATTTTTTGACACAAACAATCTAATCCCGTCCCTTTGAATGGGGTCTCGCACGGTAATTAACTCCGACCTTTCCACAAATGTCAGAATCTGTCTTTGGGGGCTGAAGAACAGTTGCTCATGCGCCGGCGTCTTCCTGCGGGTAATTAGGCTTCCCGAACGCGGCACAAAACATCCTCTGCAGTCCCGTCACACGCGCCCCGGCACGCACCTCTGCCAGACCTGATGCCGTTTGATGTCCTCCCAGCGGCGCAGCGCTTCCTCCGCCCCGCCTGTCACGCATCAGCGGATCATACACGACGAGGTCAGAAGTCACTCGTGTTGCTTTGAAGCTTTTGAAGCTCTATACCGTGGGCCAAAGTGGTGCTCGCTGTTTGGATATCGCAGAGCCCCTTTTGGAGTGCGCGAGCCCACAGGACACAGGTTCAAAGGGATGTCACCGGAGAACCAGACGTGGCTGCTCGGGGGAGAAAAAAAAAAAGGAGAGAAAAAAAACAGACTTCACTACGCTGTCGTCTGGCCTGAATATCTGACTGACTGAATACTTGACCCACTCTGGTTTCCCCGTGAGAATGCCACCTTTATCCCCAAAGTAGCTAAGTGAGCAAATGAAAGCTGACTGTCTTTTCCAGGACTGGCTGAGCCGGAGGCTGAAGGAGGGCGTCAGCTCACGCTGCCACTCCATCCCTCGCTGGAAAACACACACCACAACGAGTTGCTCCATTCAGGAGAGACTCGGAGAGCATTTTAAACAGCACTTGCCCTTTTTTGTAAAATCCTTATTTCCACTAATAGTTGCCCTGTGTTGACTTCAATATGTTTATATGCAGTCAATATTGGGGTAAAGGTACATAATCAACTTACTGACACATTGGGAATAACCCGTTTACATGGAGACTGTAATCAATCGGGAGCTCCTGATCAAACCAGCAACCCACGTAGACGTCATGACGCAATGACTTTGGTGTCGGTCCTGACCCACCACCAATAGTTGACACTATTGCTTGTCGCGTTATTCAATAATGGAAGGTCAGAAGATGAAATGGTGAATGGAGCCAGAACTGTGCCGGAGTAGGAGCCTGTGCTCTACTCAAAAGACAAAGATTCCTTGCCAATAGAACATGCGCAGAACACAAATTCATGTTCCTGTTGATGCAGAGATCCCTATAAAATGATCAAAACAGCGCTGCGCCCCATCAGGTAAGAAGGTGAAGTGCAGAAAAGCCTGTGAGAGGGCTGTCGGTCCGCATTCTGATTTTCTCGTCATTTGCATTATCCCGGCATTTGATTAAGCCGGCAGAGACGGACAGATATTCTTACTGGGCTCACAAATAAGTGATGTTTTCCAGGAAGGCTGCCAGCTGGCGTCAGTACGTCGAGGTTTGAAGGCCGGGGCAGAGTAGAGCGGGAGAGTTGACACGGAGGCGCTCTGTGTGAACACGTATATGATAATTATGATCGGCCGATTCACTTCTTATATGATGGTGTCGCCATTTCGGCATAACAGCTGCCTGTTCACACATATTAACAATAGAAATGTAAATGTGCGCTGTTCATTTATGTAAACAAGGTCTTGGAATGGATGTTTAGAGGCTGCATTTTCCACAGTGCAAATTCCAACGCTGAAAGTGGCATAAACACACCCTGCTGCTGCTGCTGCTCACTTTAGTGCAGGTGCTGCTGCTTCAAATCACCCACTAACATTATCAACCGACAGTTTTATATATATATATTTTAAACGTCACTTTCTGTCTCTTTAAATAACTGGCTTTGACACCCATTTTGCACGAGAACGGGATGCGTGGAGGCAGAAGCCAATTGCAGCCAGACCACTTGAAAACACATTAGAATGAACTTGTCTATTAGCGGCGCAGCTCCCTGCGCTGACACAGACAGAAATATGAGCAAACCTTGGGCAGCAGCTGGCTGGATTTCAGCTTTTTCCTTGTTTCCGTCCATTTGACTCGCTCCCAACCATCGTTTGCCCCTTTGTGTTCTTATTTCTTTCTGAACTTCAGCGACTGGTGGCCTTTCGCTGAACTCCGCCATTCATATTCATCAAAAAGCCTCCGAGCCTCACTGGCAAATGGAACCTGGCGTGAACTTTCGGCGCCGAGCTCTTCAGTGGCTGTGTGACGCGTATGTGTCCACCCTCCGTCCCGCCCAGACTCTCCCGGCAATAACTGTCAGACGGTTAGAGAGGGAGAGTGGCTGCGCCGAGCTCGATAACAGGAATCACAAAACACACAGACACTTCTTGTATCTGCAGCTGGGCAAAGATATGGAGGAATATTCCAAAACACTGCCAGTGTGATTTACAGTTTATGTGATTTATAAACATATTATCATGGCAGAAAATGCCATCTTTTGGTCCCTTGCCTCTCTTAAAAAAATCCATTATTTTATTCTCTTTTAAACAACTTTCATAATTCATAAGCAGTCTAGCAAGAATATGATAAGGGTACCGTTTCATGAATAATAGAAAAGAAGCATTTTATTCCAGAATTCGAAGAATGCTTTTGAACTTTTAAAATAGTTTTACAAATATGAGTTCTATTCCTATATCATTTTAAATATACACTCTGTCCTGAAAATATTTGATTGAATGTTTTCATTTGAAATCTTTCTTAAAGGCTGTAATTATTGAGATGCCAATGCAACATTTTTCTGCACCTTTGCTTAATGTAACTCTAATCACTTGAATTCCAGATATAATAAAAAGCAGGTAAATTAACATTCCTGTTGCTGATTTTCGTGCCCTTAACGTTACACTGTATACCCTAAAGCTACAAGCACAAAAATGCTTTTTAGCAGGGTTAAGGCATCCGACAAATATTAAATAGCCAATATTTGCAAATGAAATTAAAAGCAAACCTATTGGCACACCAACACTGTGACCACAGAGAAACCTCCACCACTCACACACACACAGACACACACACACAAACACTCCTCCTCCTTTCATTATGCATTGAAGAATTCACGACATTTGGTGACGTGGACCTTTTGACATTGCAGTCATAGTCGCCCCTACATCAGTTCAAATGGTCCAGCACAGTAATTGAATTGCCTCCACCTGAGCACACTTTCATTTTTGATCGTCTCAAACAAAGCTCCTCAAACGATAAGCTGAGACTTGAACAATCAGTCAGACTTCCATTCCTTCACGCACCTCACAAGCTCCATGAGGTTCTCAGCAGGGAACCTCTCTTTAGAGTTCCCCTTCAATCCATTCACTCCTTGCAACACATGGTGTGAGATATCACACACGCCTTTGGTCTGACTGCCTTAACGGAGGATGACCCTTAATGGCGTGAGGAGGCCCCGTCTGGATGTATACAGCTCTTCACCATCATGGTCATCCTCCAGTTCTTCTGCTCTTTGCCTTAATCTAAGCACCTCCTTGGCTTGCATGTATGCTGGCTAGCATGACCGCTTTGAAAGCTCATTCCGAGGTTTGTCTTCATCCACATTCAGGACGAGTACCGGCTCCGTGCAGGCGAAGAGACAACTACTCCATTCGCTCCTTTTTTCTGCATGATGAGAACTGACACAATTGCCTGTCCCGGAGAGGGTCAGCTAGGTCTTTCTCTGATCTTGGTGCCCCCCCCCCCCGTAGTGACGGACTCACCCCTTATGTTCAGAGGTAATCAACGTCCTGGCAGGGAGGCCCTGATGACTCCCGCTATGCAGCCACGCCAGGTGCTCAGCCTTTGGCCATGTGATTTTAGGAGGTGTTCCGGCAACTGAGGCCTTTAATGCGGTCCGATGTTCCCTTGTGGGTTCCGGCTGTGGTGCTTGAGGGACTTTGTGGTCCATCATTTGAGCCCTGGAGTCTGTGGAGATGAAGTTTCTTTCATATGAGGTTACTCTGCTTCTTGCTCTGACCCTGCAAAGCGAGTGTGTGGGTGTGTTGTCTGCGCAGCCCTTGTGAACTGAGGTGGTACCAGTGCGCTCAGAGGTCTACAGCTTCTAAGCTTGTTCTTGTGTCACTGGTTGGGCATGTCGGATCAGCAGATGCTACTGGGACGTTGTGGCATTCCTGGATCACCGTCCTTGTTGTCCTTGATTGCTCGATCTCAGTCATGAACTTCTCTAATTTAAAGGTCGCAAATTCCCGGAAATATTTCGACCGATTGCAGAAGTCATCGTGGATAGATCGGATGGTAACCCATGTGGGCATGTTAACAGGCAGATATCCCATAGTGCATTTCACACCATCATGTACACCAGCAAGTGACTGACTGTTTAATGTCACAAAATGTCCTTTTCCCATGATTGGAGAATTAAAGAACCATGCAACTGGCCTGCACATTTGTGCCGTGTGGGTGGCAGCTCCACTGGAGCCAGCAAATATTCCAGTCATGCACAGCTGGTTATATATGAGCACAATCTATTTCCCACACATCCTGATATGGCTCTCTACCGTTTGAAGAGAGCAACATGATAATTCTTCCAAGAAAAGTATTAGATTCAGTGCAGCACGAGGGCATCTGCAACTGCTGGAACCAAGTCCCTTTGGCCCTCTCGCCTGTAATATTCACCCTTCTGCCAAAGGCTGTGGTGTTTTTATTATGGTGTTGTTAAGTCTAGTCTATTCCACTTGAGACCTAGCCAAGGTAAATGCCGATCTCCTTCCTCAATATCCATAGAAAGGTTATCCATGTATGTATAACATCTCCACTTGAGTACTGCTAGTCTTTGTATTCTCTCAACATCTGCTGCTTTTTCAGAGTTCTGCAGTTCTTCCGACAGGGAGGAGAAAGAGACACAAGTGTTGCGCTCTCTCAACTGGCTTCCCACTCAAAGCTGGTTTGAGTTTGAGACTCTGGTTCTCACTCGTCCATATTCACACTGCAGCAAGAGAGTTAAGGTCGACCAATCAGCTGCCTGTAATCGAGCCTTCGCTGTAGCTGCTCCTCAACTGTGGGACAATTTACCAATTCAGATCAGGTCTCCAGCACCCCCCTGAAAGCCTAAGATCTTCGATAAAAACCCATCCCTTTTCTTTGGTCTTCTTTTCAGGTACTCTGCTTTCCCAACTGATCTAACCAGCAGCATTATAAAACATTTTATAGGTGTTTCTTTTTAATTGAGTATTTTCATACTGCATTTTATGTTACTCAACTTTGCATTTAAAATTTATGTTGGCCAATTTTGTATTTAAAATTTATGTTGGCCAACTTTGTATTTTAAAATGTGCTATATAATTAACGTTGTTGACCTGACTTGACAATTGTCTCCTGAATATAGATTTAAGTCCTGCCTCGTCCAACATAAAGTCTTTGGTTGTTTGCCGGTAGTTTCCTAACGAGTTAGCAAATGTGCACATCATTATACGGGTGCCTTGCTTTTAAGTAGTCAACAGAATCAAGGACGCTTTCAACAAAGAGCTCCATAACCCTGCTGCCAGAGAAGATCTGACAGTGTTGGGCATGAAGTGCTGCCAGGCTTCCCTTGATCTAATACCGGAGATATGAAAAACACAGGGACCGAAATGACACACTTTGTGATTATACTTGGAAATGTTATAGAAATGTGATTTGTGGGGAGTAACACTCTGGTTCTCATTTGTTTATAGCCTACCTCGGGCTTCCCATTCAAACACCCAGTGTACAGAGTCGAATAACTAACTAAGGCGGTCGTCAAAGGGCTGAAGAAGCTATTAAAAAGGAGATGAATTGGAAAACAGGGTTTGATGAGCGGGGCATGAGGGATCTTCTTTAGATAAATTCAACTCCGAGGAGCTGGAGGGTTGAAACCCCTTTTTCTTCGCCAGCTCAGCGCCAAAGTGAATTGTTTTGCTCTGAAATTTATCCAAGGGCTTTGTTGTTTGGGAAAACCTGAGCAGTCACTATTTTGAGATCTCTTTAACCGAGTCTGTCACCAGCAGGCACGGCACCATCCATCTCTGACAGTCTGCCGCTAAACTGGCATAAATATCTGCCCTTCACGATGTGCCAATTATTTCTGCAGTGTCAGAGGATCTGCGGGGCTTTGTTGCTCGAGTCTCTCCTCTTTGTTCTTCCTCTGTGTTATCCTCCACTTCATTCCCGCTATCAAAGAGCCGGCACACCGCGGCTATCGTGCGCTTGACTCGCTCGACTCAACCAGATACGGCGTTTGTTTTGGACTGCCGCACCGTGCTTGGATTAATTTAGCTTTATATTTGATGATTGGTTGTCGAGCACTGTTTGGAGTAATGCCTTTTAAAGCTGCACGGACAAACAGCAGCAGGAAAAGGGAGGAGCTGTCTGTAGCTTGTAAAGCAGAACAAGAAAAAACTTTTTTTGCCCTCGCAGATGTGTCCACCCGCCTTCCTGGTCATGGAGATTTCCATCTAAGACTAAACTGGACGGGGCAATCACGTTTTGTTTTGTAATTTAGGGTGCGTTTGACACTTTTGACTGCTTCTACTGTCAAAATGGCTATTGCTGAAATATCAATTGGAGTTTTCTCATGGTAGAAAAGTATAAAGCCATTCACATTGTATGCAGAGGTGTCCCAGTCAGACCAGTATTAAGCTGGTTGTTGTTTGGTCAGACGCCAAAACGCCATATATTGTTTATTACTCTGGAAGACATCTGAGAGGAAACACATCCAAACGTCTGAACATTCTATACACAACCCATGCATTCCCTCCTTATTGTACTTTATCTTTTATGACCCTTGTGAAAGGGCCGCTAAATAATGTACAATCTCTACATGCAACAGCAGGAACTTGGAGACCAGAAACTGTAGCGGGATGGAAAGTTGAGCTGCATGCCAAAAGATCTCTAGTCATGCCCTGAACTAATATAGAGTCCAAATATGGGATTTCTTCTTCTCCCCACAGTGTTTCTTCTAATAACATCCATGACTGCGTTGAAAAATACTTTTCAACAATTATTAATGCACAAGACCTCCTCATCTTTGTTATTCAGGACAAGGACCTCCAATATGGTGGACAGATGGAGCAGGGCCTCCCTGCAGTATATTGCATGACATTGTATACCTTGCTATTGTGTAATCAATATTAAGCAATATCAATAATACAAGTTCATGTATATTAATGTTTTTATTCTCAACTGATACCAATGTGGCCAATATCAACATGGCCATGATCAATTTTATGAGCTATTCACACTGATTTTTTTGTTTTAAACATGGATGTGGTCTACCCCAAGGACCCCCTGGTTGAAGACCTCTGCTTTAGACTATGCTGGTGAAGCTCCACTCCACAGTCTCTCGACTTTCTAACGAATCAACTCTTTTACTTTCTCTACTGTCAACATTCCAGCCTCTATTACAATGTTTCTCCAACATTTTCTAGCAGTCGGTTTGGTTTCCATCTAATCAGACATGGTTGATTTCACATATTCAGGCAGAGACGAGGAGGATCTAATCAGGGAAATCTGCTGGTGAAGTGATTGGTCGGAACAAAGCTCTGAAATCTCCAGAGCCCCGATGGCACCGCGATGAGAACCAGCGGTCCTCACTCAGAGTCCTCACAAAGCTGCTTCAGCCCGGCGCTGCCCACCGCGCACGCTGTCTGCCTCATCTCCCCGGGAATGGGAAAGATCAACGTGTGCCAAAATAGTGTCCATGTTTCCATCATCGGTGTCCCTCCCCATCACAGCGGGCTTTCACACAGTGTTGGACACGCTGTCAGGAGCGGAGGGGCTCTAAGCGAGCGCTGACGCTATCCGCCGTGTCAGCAGCCTTCTGCCTGTCGACTGGGTTTCATGCTGCAGGCTTTGCGAGATGAAATTCGCAAATCCCATGGAAACTTTTAATGCTTTTAAACCCCGGTCGCAGAGTGTTTAGAAACATCTCTGGCATGTTCTGCATCAATGGCGTGACATTAAACAACAGGTAATTAGTAACAACCTCAGTGTTTTCAGAGATCTTAAAGGTTTTATCAGGCAAAACTAACAAGGTGCAACTATAAAAATAGTTTAATAATCGAGAAAAAGCTGTGCTGCAGGTGTTTACATTCACTGCTCGGGTGGGTGTTTATCTCTCCGTGTCTCCTATATTAGAATTTTTGTTTGTGATGAGGTGCAGCACTTAGAAATTTATTTTTCAAGCTTGGGTGTGTAAAAGCTCTCCACACTAACTTGTTTTTTTTCTCCCCCCCCCCAAAAAAAACCTCTGGGATTTTTCCTCGAGGATTAAGTTTTTTGAATACTTTCTCTCTTAAAGAGATGATACAGCCTTCAGCCCTTCACAGGCTCCCAGCTTTAATTCTCCTGCAGTCATTCCTGTTCCTTCTCGAATGCTTCCTTTTCTCTACCTGGCTGTATTCACGGCTTCTTTCTTGTTGAAGTTGGCCCTCGAATCTTGAACTTCCCTGAATGTATGCAGTGTGAAGTTGTTAAAATGAAACCAAGAAACATGTTAAAATCAAGAAGAATGCGCTGGCTGCAGAATAAGATATGAAAGATCTCTTAGAAGTGGGACTCGATGACTTGGAGAGTCATGACTTCTGTGAGATGTGAGAAGCACAAAGAGCTAAAACTGATAGATTTTTTCCTGTCAGCATTCAGACTGAGATAGAAAGAAACATCAAACCCAGTTAGCGCGGAACACTTGAAATGTTACAAAAAAAGCCCTTTGTAACTTTCCCATGACTCTAAACCAACATTTTAATTTGCAGATCACATGCAAGCACATTATCGGTCTGAAATCCACTAATGCATATGGAGCTAACATTTTTTATTTGATCCTTGAATCACATTGTGTCACTTTTCTCTCTCAATGTGTTTTACAAGCCTGATGCCAAATAAGAAATAAAAAGAGTACAGCTCTTCGAGGGAAGTCAGCGACCGCACAATGTAAACATGGGGATTTTCCAAGTAGCAGAGGGAGAGAACAATTTGAAAGGAGAACATTTGTGAGAGTTGAATTGAAATTTCTGCTGATTCTCAAGTTGACAGGATCTGGCGGAGAACCTGAGGCGTCTCAATCCAGACCTCTGTACCCTAAAAGCGGGCGTTGCCGGGGACGCCAAAGCTGAGAGAGCAACTGCCACCTCTCGTTTGAAGTCGCGTCACTGTAATATCTGCCTTCGAGTGATATTACAGTTCTGCTACTTCTTCTTCTTAACTTGCTGTACCTTTACCAAACATTTGCATTTCCCTCAATGAAGGTTTGGAATAATTGGATGGAAGTGCATCAAAAACCCGTCGCTCTGAGTGACATTTTGCATTTGCATTCACTGTGACCCAATTACTCTGCCTATATTATGCACTGGCCGTCTCCTGTCACGCCTCTCCGCTGAGGACCACAGGCTGTTTTGGCCCGCTGTCACACAGCGGTGTGGCCGCGTAAACAAATTGAATTTATGCAACCTTGCTGACGGGCAGGAAAAAGGCAGAGTCCAGCCCCGGTGCCCAGCCAGTGTGACGTTCCCAGTGTTTTCGGAGCCTGCTGGAAACACAGTTATTACGGGCAGAAAGAGTGAACTCACCGCCTACAGTGGCAGCCGGCTTGTTTTGTTATATGGATGATGAAGTTGATGTATGGGTCTCTTGTATGCGCCCAACAGCCACAGACTCTCCGCCAAGTGATAAATAGCATCAATAGTCGGAGCTATTGGAAAAGACCCGGGCACACCAGATCTCATCTCGACTCCTCTTTTCCATTTTCTCCATTTTTGGCACATCTCAAATATATTGTTCTTTTCCCCCTCAACCCCAAACCCGCCGCTTGCATTTGCTCTCTTTGTCGCACCATCCGCAGGCCTTTTGCGTGACTTTTAACGAACTCAAAGGTAAGCAAGGAATACGTAACAAAGAAAGCACTTTGAAAGATTAAGGTTGACCAGTGGGACAGTCCTGTGTAGTCGAGTCCTCTGGTCTAGTTCACAAAGTGATGAATAGCATCAACGGCCGGGCTATTTAAAAAGACCTGGGCACACCAGGTGTCCTCTCCACTCCTCTTTTCCATTTTCTCCATTTTTGGGACACCTCAAATATATTGTTCTTGCCCCCCCCATCCCACCCCTTGCATTGTCCTCCATCCTCCCTTGTCGCACCATCCGCAGACCTTTTGTGTAAACTTTTAACGAGCTAAAGATAGATAGATAGATACTTTATTCATCCCCTGAGGGGAAATTCAAGTTATTCAAGGAGCACTTTACAAAGCACTTTGACAAATTAAGGTTAACCAACTGGACGGGAGTGTCTAGTCTAGTCCTCTAGTCTAGTCCGCCAAGTGATGAATATAATCAATAGTTCGGGCCATTGGAAAAGACCCGGGAACACCAGATGTCATCTTGACTCCTCTTTTCCACTTCTCCAATTTTTTTTCTCCTATTTTTCTCAAATATATCGTTCTTATCCCCCTCACCCCCCACCTGCTTGCATTTGCCCTCCATCCTCCCTTTGTCCGCAGACCTTTTGTGTAACTTTTAAGGAGCTAAAAGGTATGCAAGGAACACTTTACAGAGCACTTTGAAAGATTAAGGTTGACCAACGGGACAGTGGTGTCTAGTTGGCTTTGTCTGACTTGAACCCCCCCCGTGCCCCCCCGCATGCTCCTTTCTTTCCCCGGCATCTGTCTACCCCGAGCAAGGGAATGAGCATCGCAATAGAGGGGGAGATTAGAATCGGATGTGAATTGGTCTGGAGATTGGTTTGGAGGCTGGAAATGGAAGACTGAATGGGAGCGGAGGGAAGAACGCGCAACAGAAGAACAATGAGAGAAGGTCACGGTTACACTTTGGCATTATTTGTCAGGGATATTTGCATGGCGAATAAATAGCTGCATAACGGTTTTAGAGCGCCTCCTCCTTCCCGCCGCCGTGTCAATCGAAGTCGTCTTTTCATCTCTCAAGAAGGCCGGCCGTGCGGGTGCTTGGAGAGCCACCAGCTGCTCCGTTTCAGGTCACCCATGAAAGCACTCGGGGTGTGTTGGGGGCCTTCACTCCACATTTCAGGTCATTAGTCACCGCTAAATGAATTTGATGAGAAATTACC